>VYXH01008802.1:14445-53680 GCA_013397275.1 Burhinus bistriatus
TTTTTTTTGGGAGGGGAGGCAGACAGGTAGCTAAGATGTTAATGAACCTGAGTCTGCTGCCTAATCCAATCTATAACTGGTTTAAAGAACTGAAATCCAGTCTGTGACTGGTTTAAAGTATTTTGGTATCTCCAATACTGGAATCAGTTTATGCTTGAAAAACAACAGTTGCATGAAGGTTACATCCTGTGATCCAAATCAAAAGCAGGGGCTTTACTGTCCTTTTGTTTGTCATTGTCAATTGGCGTCTTGGAAACTTGATGGGAGGAAAGGTGTCAGCAGTACACTGCAATGTCAGGGGATAAATAGAGTAAGGAGGAAGTATCATACAAAAGGGAGAGCAGCTCTGTAAAGCACTAGAAGGCAAACAAAACATGTAACCAGGTAAAGAAGTCCAGTTTGTGTCATTGAATCTTTGTGGCTTGAAATTCCTTGCTCAAACTGGAAGAACACTGTATGAAGGCTGTACTTCTGTCCATCTGCCTAGGATGAGGATTGACTCCTAAATGTCAAGGAAGCTCAGAGACTTTTGTGCAGGTAGAAAGCATATAAAGATGATTTATAACACACTCTGTAGATTAAGTGTAAAATGATACAAAGACTACATTTTCAGATGCCACAGATTACTGCTTTTTGGAATCCACTACAACTTTTGCTTTGGCTTTGAGTTGCATTTGAACTGCTTCAAGATGTAGGTATTATAGGGAAGCTTTCTGTAATGGTGACCGTAACTTCCTTCGGCTGTCTTTATTTCAGGATGGTTTTACATATTCCCCAAATCCTTTTACAGTCTCCCAAAAGTCTGAGCATCTTAGTTTGGAGAATCATTTGCTGATTGATGGGGAAAGGGAAGGCAAGACAAGGGTTTACTAGCAGTGGTTGGGTAGGGAGGGGATGGACTAGATGACTTCTGATGGCCAGCTGTAGTCCACTTTTTATTGCCAACCACTACATGAGCTGAAGGAACTGAAACTTAAGAAGTCAAGGTGATACATTCTAAGTACAGCAAATGTTTTATGCTTCCTCATAGCTATATTGACCGTGCCAGTAAAGAAATTGCCTATGATTGTGAACACTTTTGCAGAGGTGAGCAAGGTAAAATATGCACATATTTCTGATGATCACATTTCAGTATAAAGTCTTTTGGAGAAAAGTGTGCCCTGTGTTTTTATTAGGACTTTATGCCAGGATCTTTGAAGAAAAGGGTAACTCTGCTTTCTGTTACCTTCCTGCCTTTCTACTAGAGATGTCTCTATATAGTACAGGCTTCAAATGACTGCAGTGCTAAGCAGGGCTTGTCAAACAGCTCTTTGTCAAAAGGTTGAACTTTAATGGTTAAAACTATCTAATCCAAATCCAAACATGTCTCTCCTTCTCCTAGAATACACAGGGTGAAATAAAATAAACAAATCCATTTTCATGTGTTTTTTTCTAGCTGTGACGCTAATAGCACTTTAACATTAATACGTCTCCTAATGAAAATATGAGATTTAGTACTTTAGAAGGGACTTTGTTCCTGGGGTACGCTTTCCAGTATCAATTCACTTACCTTTAATTATGTTTCTAACATCTCCTTGCTATATATGCTAATTATGTAATAGAGCTGATACTCAACTCAAGTAGTCTCACCTCTTGTACTACTCCTTGAGATGGGAAAAATAAGAAGGAGCCACAACAGGGCTGCAACACTTTAGATTCTGTCCAGCGCAATATCTGGTTCTCCGTGTCGTCTTTGTGCTGTAAGCTTTGTGTGGCTGGGACCATGTCTTTCCCTGGTCTACAGCTTTGAACATGCTTGTTTTTAATATACCTCTTACCAGCTAAGAGTCGCTATTTGAGTGTAAGATATTTCAAATGCAAGCTTTTGCTCAGCTGTATAATGAAATCAAATAACATGGCTGCAGAAGTAACAGTGTTAAATGCATTCTTTGAAAATTTGAGGATACAGGGTAATATTTGTTTGCTGTCAATTGCTGTTGCTGTGGGAAAGCACATTTCTTCCAGCATATTTTTCAGTTATTTTCTCTACTGTGTGTATATATCTTTATGAAGCAAATGTTGTCATTATGAAATGCAGTGTGACATTAATACCAGAATATTATTGGAAAAAATTAAGATGTTAATAAGCAATACAGCATTAGACAGATAGGACTGGTTGAGTCTTCTCTTCTTCATGCCACAGGGTGGTTTTGTATCCTTGACCTAGTCTTGTTCCTTTTTATGCAAAACTAAGGCAGCAAAATATACTTACCAGAGGGATACAGAAATAGCAGCACTTGAAGGACTTTCTAAAGCAGAAGAATGGAAACAGCTTCAGTACCTTTTAAACTAAAGTACCATTCTACTGCAATACTTTGGCTGAAGAGAGAAAAAACAGTTTTTTCTTCTTTAAAGGGGGGGAAGAAGAGCAGTTCTCCTTTCTGAGTAGAGTTGGTTAGACAATTCTGAAACCTCGCCAGTTAGATGCACTTTATGCTTTTGAATAATACTGTATAATTTCTTTATTCTCATGTATTTCCAAGAGCTGCTACTAAATAACAAAATCGGTACTTCTATCTAGTGTGAACTAATTTGTTAGTAATTGTGTGGAAATACTAAGTAAATACAGCCTAAAGAGTTTAATTTTTATTTTACACACACGCATATCCCCCTTAGTAATTTTTTTAAGTCTTCTGATGCACAGCATGAGGAAGGACTGCTTATGTCAGCGGAGCAGTATGTGTGAAACTGAATAATTGTTGGTTTTGTTTATAAAACCTGTTTCTATTTGGAGGTTTTCTGGCAGATGTATATTTTCCTTGTTACATTTTGACCATAAAAATCCAGATAATTGATAGGTAATGAGAAAAGTACAAATAATATGGAAAAAATACAAAAGAAGCAACTGTTGTGATATAGCTGTTAGCACTATTCATAGCATCATGGAATCATAGAATGGTTTAGGTTGGAAGGGACCTTAAAGATCATCTAGTTCCAACCCCCTTGCCATGGGCAGGGACACCTCCCACTAGACCAGGTTGCTCAAAGCCTCATCCAACCTGGCTGTGAACACTTCCAGGGATGGGGCCTCCACAGCTTCCCTGGGCAACCTGTTGCAGATGGCTCCTGCATCTCCTGCTGAACCTAGAATGTGTTGACATTTGGGGTGCATTTTCTATCTGATGTGCTCCTTATCACATACCCTGCTCTCCATGGTAGTCTGGCATTCCCTAAATTCGTGTGAAATCAAACAGATGTGTTTTTTCTGTGATAGGTCATGAAGGCAGTGCTACCAAATTTAAGTCAGAAGTTACGCCATAAATGTATGGCTCATAGATAAGCCATGTTTCATTGCAGTGCACCTTGGAAGAATCTTCCTATGCCTAGACTTTTTAGACATTCCTGCCTTATTGGCACATGCAGAATATGCTTTATTGTGCAGAAAAGCTGCACGTGATATCCTCTAACGGAAACTTATTGTAAAGGATAATCTTGAATTATTGAGATGAGGGCAATGGGTGACACCAAGGTAATGCAGCAAATGGACCCATTACAATACAGGCTTTTCTTTCCCAGTCATGCCATCTCTCTTTAGTTTTCACTGGCATTAGCAAGATTCTAGATTATGCAAAGTGTAGCAATCAGTTTGAAAAAAAATCTAAAAAAATCAAGATTTTCCTTCCTGAAAACCAGGTTTGAGGCATTCTTTATAAGAATAGTTGTTGTTATGTTTATGCTGTGGTGGCTTGCAGAGGCATCTGGATGAACACTGCATTCCTCCTTTCAAGTTTCGGGAGGAATTTTGGGTGAGCGTAGTGCAATCATCATGGTATAACCTTAATTTATTTCAGTCAGCTATACAGATATAGAATGAGATACCGAAGTCTCAGGGGTGTTAAATAGCTGCAGAAATGTTGCAAAGATAATTTATTGTTGTATCTTAATTAAAACTATAATTAACAAATAAACATTTTGCTAATAACATGCTAACAAATTTTCTGAAAGGTAATATAATCAGAGACTTGATTCTTATTTTTCATACCCTTTACAGTGGTGTGTTTCCATTGACATAGATGAAAAGACTTGTAGGTTTGTTTGGTGGGGTTTTTTAATATTAGCATAGTTAGAATCAGGACCAGAATTTCTAATTAGAGATTTGAAAGTTAGTTTCTTGGACCCGGAGCAACTATTGGCATTTTTTTCCTTCAATTCATTTTTTCCATTAGTAGTAAATGTTCTGTCTGCAGTGGCTATCTGCAAACTAAAGTTAAAATAAAGACTTTTTACTTACTTTTAACAGAAATAGAAGGACTAAGTATCTGCCCTGCACTACAATAACAGTAAAGTATTTCAAGGTGTCTTAGTCAACTGACAGCTAGAAATTAGCAGTCCTTATTAAAAAGGAAGGTGTTGTCTTCCAAAATACTTTTACGTTTATTACATTTTTGAAACAGTAGAAGACTTTGGTAACATGATGCATTTGTACCACTACTGCAAACACAAATTGTTAAAACAGGGTTTTTTTCATAATACAGTATCTGATTTTCACAGATTTTTTAGTTTTAAAAGTATGATTGTCCAATGAAGCCATTTATAACTGTTTATTTTAAAAATCCTTTACATTTGTAAATAGCTTTGTAGTTCTAAGCAAATTGGAGCTCTGGGAGTGTAAAGCATATTTATTAAGTGCTTTGGACTGTAGAAAATGTTTTTCGAAGGCTTTGTTCACCCACAACATTCTGAGAGTACACGCCAATAAAAGAGCATCATCCTCTGACTGCATGGAGCTAAGTTCTCTAACAAAAGAAGTGACCTGGAGGAATTGGAAGAGGTGATAGAAGGACATGTTTTGGCTGGCAAAGTCAGGGCTTCATGTTTAATTAAAAAAAACATGAAACTTTTCATTTTTAATTTAAGGAAACAGCAGAATGCTGGGATTTATAATCCTAATGATACTATGTCAGTGCTGCATGATGTTAGTGGCACGCCTGCTGTACAGGCTGCAGATGTATAGAAACATTTTACTAAAAATGCCTTTCTTTTTGTTACTGAGAGAAAAAGGAGAAAACAGCTAAGGCAGCAACAACAAAAACAACACATTAGGCATGCACTACTAGTCTAGCTAATTCTAGGGGTGCTATTAGCAGACATTTAGGCAAATCTATTAACATTTAGCATCAGCACAAATGCAATTGCATTCCTACTTTTCATGTTTCTGGCAAAATATGCACGGCCATTCAAGGGAGGAAAAGGACGTTGAAGCCATTTGTTAGGTAGTACAGCCTAAATGGGGACAGACTTTTAGGGAAATTGTTAAATTGAAAAAGAAACTTGACTCAAAAAATGTTACTTAAAAAGGGAGCTAGATTTCTTAAAGAATAGTGCTGATCAGGTGTTTGGTTGGCATTTTCTGTGCATCACCATTGATTTTAATTTTTAAACAAGTCTTAAGCTCTTAACACGCTTTCATGTTTAATTCTTCATTTATTTTTATTCTTGGAATCTGGGAATACCTTTTGAAAAAGGTATACAAATTAGTCTTTTTGAGGTGCATCCATTGTGCAGTTGAAGTTAAAAATATTTTTTTAAATATTTTTCATCTTCTATGATAAACCAGACAACTCTGCAGCAGAACAAGCTGAAGGGGTAGCTACAATAATTGTCTTATTTTGGACAGTGACAAAGGAGAAATGCTTTATTGTAAGTCATAAAATACTAATAGCATACACATACTGTAATGGGATGCTGTAAATGGGAAAATTCTTCCTAACTCTAGTTTAGGATTTTTGTGGGTTGACTGACATCATAAATTACACAATAGAAAATTCCTCTTCAGCTTTACAATTAAAGTGAAATCTTTTTTAAAAAAGCTGTCATGGATTCTAACTATTATGATTATTTTTTAAGCACTGAAGTTTATTGTGTACCTTTTACTCAAGGGCTCAACATTTTATAAATGTCTGGCTGTGTAGTCCTATAAATTTACCATCACTGATTTTACGGGGCTTCCCTGTTTAAAAAAGAAAACAAACAAATCATCATTATTCAACTGTTTCTATTTTTGAAAATTCAGTTTGTGTTTTATTTGGTTACTGTCCTGGTCTGAGGTAAAGCAGAACAAATTTCTGGTTTAGTAACTTTGCTTTTTAGCTAGGCCTTTTCTAAGTGCTGATATTGGCAAAATATTGTGCAGAAACTGTTGGCTCTCAGACTGATGAGACCGATGTTTATAGTTGATGCCAAGGAATGGGATGCAGAGAGGCTCTTGCTTATCCTTATTGCTGTAACAACCAAGGCCAGCCAGCTCTGGTTTTTGCCCCATTGGAGGGTCATAAGCGGAAAAGCGTAGAGGGGTCACACCTGCGGGGAGGAGCAGACGGGACAGGTGACCCAAACCTGACCAACAGGGTATTCCATCCCATCTGCCTCATGGTCAGTATAAAAACTGAGGGATCAAAGGGTCAGTTCTCTTTCTTCAGTGGCCAGCATCCGAGGAGGACTCTGTCTGTTTGTCTGCCTTTGATCCCAATCCTGAATCCAGATCTGGAATACAGTTCCCATCCATCACTGAGTCCAGTCTGGGACTTCCCCAGTGCCTGCTGGTGATGCGATTGTCATCCTGGGAGCTTGATATGGTTTTGTATATATTTCATTATTTTCTTTTTATTCTATTATTAATATTTCATTCAAGTCATTTACTTCCTTCTACTCATAAGTCTCGTTCTCTCTCTCCGTCCTCTCCTTGACCAGAGAGGTGGGGCAGAGTGTCTATCATTCACCTCGATGGCCGGTCCGGCTCAAACCAGGACAGGTACCTTGTTCTTTGAGCTACCCAATTTGTGACTTGCTATCAGGACGGAGAATTTGTGAACCAAAACAGAAGAGTCCCTATGTGTACTTTATTATTGTAGGTACTTCTGTTACCTGCTCTGCCTGGTCCTCTCCTCAGTTCCTCTAAGTGGTGTTAATTTATTGTGGCCTCTTGGTCCTTCGGAGACCCCAGAGCTCCCAGAGGTGTTCATAATGCTTGTTGCCTGTTCAGGCTCTTTTGTTTGTTCCAACTATGTAAAACATTAATGTGTGGAGAAAAGATTTCTGACAAAGTGTAGCATTAATCCCTTTCCTATATTGAGAGTTGTTTATATTAACTTTTACTATTTTTCTCTGTGTCCTACTCCAATACGTGGGTAGGCCTGGTTTTCATCTTCAATTTAGTATGGTGTATTCATGGAATCATAGAATCATACAATCGTTTAGGTTGGAAAAGACCTTTAAGGTATTGAATCAGTGGAGTTGCAGCAAATTAAATACTAAGTCTTGTGCAGGGTTTTTATTATGTTGGTTTAGAAACACTTTTTGTTGTAGGGTTATGCTGTTAGAATGTCTAAGATCTGTTATGGTAGAAAGTCATGGGTTTTGACTGATTTTACAAACCTTCGCTTTTGTTCTGTCCTTTTCAACTTTACCATTGCAAGTCTTTGCCACACACCCCCACCAGTGCCCCTTGCATCCTTCCATCCCCAAGGAAAATTTTATAACTCAAGATAAACCAGGTCTCGAGAGCTGTGACCTGGAACGGGCCTTTCTCACACCTAGAGGGCCCAGGAAAGGTGAAACCTGCCTGGCGCTCTGTCACTGTCTCCCCTTCAAGCCTTGGCTTCTTGGTCCTTTCTCACACCTGGAGGGTGTCAGCTTGGGGATCGGGCTGCGGGGAGGGAGAAGTGGTACCTAACACAGGGAAAACAGGGGCAGAAACTCAAAGGTGTGCTTGTGAGCCCTTGGTGATCTCAATTTTCCTGGGACCACTGAAGAACACAGTGTTGTTGACAGCCAGAGGTAAAGATGAGGAATTGGAGAGTTTCCGAGCTGAAGTGAGGGGCCATGCACTCCCTTCATCTGCCTTCATCTGAGGCTTCTCCAGATGAGCCCCATGCTTAGCTGTTTATTCACCTTTCTAAACTTTCTTCTTTGTTACTAAAATTCTGTAAGGCTTCTAGGTATAAAATTCCTGTAGCCATTCAAATATTTTTTCAGTAAATACACTGCGCTTGTTTGTTTATTTATTTAATTCCTCAAGCAGTTGCTTTGCTTTATACTATTTTTTTTCTTTTTTCTTTTTTTTTAGATTTCTTCTCTTTCCATGAGGAAGGCAAGAATCACATTTGTATGAACTGGATACTTTGTTATGCTAACACATATTTTTGTACTTAACATGTACAGATTTAAGTGATTATTTATATAAAACGTGTGAGAATAAATTCTTCCTCTGCTTGTTGAGAATTAAATTGAAGATTCTGAATTTTTCTACATGCAGCAGCTAATGATTTAATTTGTATTGGTGGCAGCTTAAATCCTGTCACTGCTCAAATGGCATTGACTGCTGCTACAAAAATACACAACCATGAAATAAATCCCAGATTGTTATTTAAAAAAGAAAAAGTAAACCAGCTCTAAATACTTAATTTCTCAATTAGATATTAATCTCATGAAGTGAACTGCTTAAATGTAAAAGGAGAGTAAATAAACTATTCTTCTTACAGAAACCTTCAATGTATCTCTCAAAATTCAAATTTAATCTGGAATACTAATGTTACATTTGTGGGTTTCAGAGGATTTGGGACCTCTTAAGCTGTCTTTTAAAATTTTCCTTCTACCTTTCGACACGTTTTGGGAAGGCGTAATAGACTTCTGTTGAAGGCAGTGGAATTTGAAAGTGTTCAACAGTATCAAGCGTGATGCCAGAAAGAGTGCAAAGTCTTTTAAGGGATCATAAAAAAAATTCAAGAAACCCCCCAATTTTTTATTTTTTTTTTTAAGGCATATTTCACATAGGAGCTGATTTTTTTCCAGCACATCATAATACATTTCAAGGATTGTGCTGACAGCATCATAAAGACCCCAGAAATTGAAACCTACCTTAAAGCATGGCACTGAAGTGATTGCTAGTTTTAAAATCTTTGAAGAAGTAATAAGCGATCTGGGGAAAAATACTCACTGTAATGAGAGCACGGTACATGCAGTGCTCCTGCTGCTGAATCACAGCACCCAGTTAAACTTCTGCATGTAGGTTAATTGTTGACAGAGGGAGCAACAATTTGAATTATCACAATGTCAGTGGCTTTCAGCTGCTTGTCTGAACCTGCTTGTTGTCTACATGTTAAACCAGTAATTCTCCTTTATGAGAACTCAATGTATAAAATTTTAACCACATAGAAAGTTTGAAATATCAACTTGATTCTGTTGTTTAGATCACTTGGGACCTGAGCAGACACAAAGATGGTGGTGTTACTCTGTGTAGTAACTGCATTCTTTACTGAGAGGGTGGTCAAACACTGGAACAGGCTTCCCAGACAGGTGGTCGATGACCCAAGCCAAGTGTTTAAGAGGTATTTGGACAATGCCCTTAATAACATGCTTTAACTTGGTCAGTCCTGAATTGCTCAGGCAATTGGACTAGATGGTCATTGTACGTCCCTTCCAACTGAAATAGTCTAGTCTGTTCTATGCTGACTCATAAACCAAAAAAACAAACTTGATGGTAAACTCCCCAAAGGCTTGTTCTTTGACCACAGTCCTCAAGAAATTAGTACTCTAGGTCACAGAATCACCGGGGTTGGAAGGGACCTCTGGAGATCATCTAGTCCAGCCCCCAGTGCCAGAGCAGGTTCACTTAGAGCAGGTTGCACAGGATGGCCTCCAGGTGAGTTTTGAATGTCTCCAGAGTTGGAGACTCCACAACCTCTCTGGGCAGCCTGTTCCAGTGCTCTGCCACTCTCAAAGTAAAGAAGTTCCTCCTTGTGTTTAGATGGAATTTCCTGTGTTCATGTTTGTGCCCATTACCTCTTGTCCTATCACTGGGCACCACTGAAAAAAGACTGGTGCCATCCTCATGGCACCTGGCATCCTCCTGGCAGTGTTTATAAGCTTTGATAAGATCCCCCCTCAGTCTTCTCTTCTCCAGACTAAAAAGACCCAAGCCCCTCAGCCTTTCAATGCTGGGAAGTTGAAACTATAATCTTCATATGCAATAACGTGGCTGAAAGCATCCATTGTGAAGTGAAACTGTTGAATTTGTGGAGCACAGCAATAATTTCTGCTCAGGCTGTTTCTTCCTTGGTTACTGAAGGCAGATCTGAGGTTTAATATAGTCAGCGCCACGCATATCGACATAGCCATGAACCAGATAACCAGTGTCCCTGCGTGTCTGGAGGCAAACTGCAGCAAAGCTGAAAGCTTTTCTCAGCCTGTGTAATGGGGCACTTAGCAACATTTTTGAAGCAGATGGGAGTGTTCCTTCATTTTGGATCACGTTTCTAATAGTGATAAAGCAATGTGCTACCTTTAGTACACCAATTGTCAAGGAGCACCAACAATGAACAGGCTAATGCAGAAAAGGCATCCCATAGTTACTTTTAGGTTGCCGAAAAGCTGTAAATGGGCTTGTTCCAGAAAAATATTGCCAATTTTCACTTTGTATAGATATTTAAATTTGAATGTTGCTCTGTTAGAGGTTGATCAAGTTGATGAAACAAACTGAGCTTTGACTTATATCATAGACGCAAACTCTTGCCTTATTTTATCAGTCTAAATATCTAGTATCAGAATAATTATGCAATCACTGATGTCAGCTTTTCCTCAGTGATGTACCTATAATATTGAACATTTTACCATTTTAATAATGAAGACTCTTTTCTGCCTGCTGTCTTTGAGCTAGCTGCTGTACTAGCTCTATGGTAGTGGCAGAAGATAAGTGTGTATGGATAACTTCTGTTAATACTGGTCAAAGAATGGGATGGATACTATAAACATTTTCAGTCCTAATAATTTCTATAGGAAGGATATAGCAATTCATGTAGTGGTTGATTAGTTTGGCTTTTTTAAACCGTTCTCAGGGGTATCGTTACTCTAACAAAATTTTAATCAAGTCTTTCAGTGGCAATATTGAATTTTAAAAGTTAGTAGTTACTGGTTACAGCATGACTTCGTTAGTATACAGGAAAATCATTCTGTGGTGATTAACATCTATTCACATCTTGGAATGCATTATGGGCTCTAAATTATCATAGAAATTAATGCAATCTTCTTAAAAGGGCTTAAAATATGGTAATAGATACAGCATACTAGCACCTGCAGCTCAAGGTACCAAAGTTATTAAAGTTGGATATAATTATATTTATTTTGCAAGCATCTAAATGAGAGGGAGAATGAGAAACAAAGTTTAATAAAAATTAAAAAGATAGGCACTCAATTTGAAGTCAATTTAGATTTTTTAGATTTCCTTTTATTTAATAAGTATATTGCTATTTCTGATGCATATGAAATACTTTGCAAAGTCCATTTCAAAGTTCAAAACCTGTGGCAGAATTCTGACATTCCTGGTGCTGACTTCATATTAGTGGACGCAGTCAACTGAGTTGCTTGTGATTTACACCAGTAGATCAAGAAGGAGAGAGATTTGTTACACAAGTTTATTTTTTCAAGGTTGCTTCTTCTTACCTGGGAGCTGTGCTTGTATTTTTTTTTTTTTTTTTGAGTCACTTGCAGATTAATTTCCTAGTAGTCTAACAATACAGGAGGTGTGAAAACCAAAATATGGCAGCTGTTTGCAACTCAGTTTCTGGTTTATACCTATGCAGGTATCCTGTAGGAACAGGCTAGCAGAGAGCATCAATGGTACCTGAAAATGAACAGGTACAATTAACTTGGGGTTCCTGTACTGTAGTACTTTGCTGAATTAGAGGTGCGTTACATGGATAAAAAAGTAACTGATCTAGATTTGACTTCTGCTCCCATTCTGCATTTAAATTAATGGAGCTAGCCAAGAAATAAAAGCACTTTTTTGCAAAAGGTTATGATTATTTCTCCAGTGTCAGAGGAAATAAATATGTATGTATGTTTCTCTTGAATATCTGTGGCATAATAAGTAGATACCTCCTTATTCCTTATCTCCTTATCCTTTAGATGTTTTATTGAATGAATCCATGCCTATCTTTAAGATAACAAGAAGACATGCTGACATTTGATGCGAGTGTTCATTGTGCATAAAGTGAAGCATGTACAGCACATTAAGTGCAGAGTTGGAATGCCAAGAGAGATTTACAGATAACAGAAATTAGCAGAAAATGCTTCTTATTATCAGTACAGAAAAGCTGTATTTTAAATGACAGCCAGATGCTTGTTTACTATGATTATAATGTTAATGGTAATATTCTGTTCACAGTTCTGTGTGCATAGCAGCTACTGAGGTCATTGGGAATTCTGGGAGACTGTAACCCCTACTTTTTTTTTTTTTTAAGTAAAATGATGACTGCTGCTCACAGTGCCAAACACTATGAAGTAAACTAAAAATGGTAGCTACTTAATGAGGTTTTTCGTTTGTTTTTTGGAGAGGTGTTTTTTGGGGCTATGTGTGTTTTGCTAGACATAGTACAGGAAAGCAAAATCTTGCAGGCTGAAAGATATCATTCATCAGTACTTTTGTTTCAATTTTCTCAACAGTTCCTTCAGCACTAGATGCTTTTAAGCATCTGTCGGTATTGTTTGATGATCTTAATGAGACGGAAAAACAAGTTTTTACTGCATAGGAATTAATTCAGAATCTTTTTCCCCCCATTTGGAATGAAGTTAAAATTGCAATTTAGTCCTCATGGAGATATCCTTGTCCAGCTGTAACACTTGAGATTTGCTTTAGCTTTAAGTTTGAGACTAAAAGTAAGTAGTGAAAGCGAAAAAGTGATAAAAAAGAAGGGATAAAAAAAAAACAACAACAAAACAAAAAACCCCAAGGAAAGTCAATAAACAGTGTAATTAGTAATTCATTCAGAAATGGAAGTAATGGAGTAATGGTTTGCTAAAGTGAAATGACCAAATCCAATAAGTAACAGTTTGTAAGGGCAATAATAGTGGTATTTGTATCTCTTTCAATTGCCTTTAACCTTTCCCTTTGTGTGGAACTATTAAAAAATTAAAGGGGAAAGTATTTAGAGAGGCAGATTTATGTTAGCTCATGGTTTGCACTGTTTTAATGAGGTCAAAGCAATAAAGACTCTCAAAAGATCCTAAGGTCTGGATGATGAATGACTATCTTCCACTGCTGATTTACAATGTTGTGCTCAAGTTTTTGAGTTGCCGTTTAAATATGAAAATACAAATTTCTACAGTTAGGAACTATTCTTGAATGATTTAGTCTTTCTCAGGAATATGTATGCAAATGTATTTGAATAAAAATTAAAGAAGTATTGCTTCTCGGCAGGAGGAAGATTGAAGCGGTTGGATTAGAGAAGATGTTTTTAAGGTGTGCTTGATTTTTAAATAAGTAAATAAATAAAACACATGGGCACACACATATGTTTATCTACTTAGGGTATTCAGGCATGTCTCCAGTAAATTGATCATTAATCATATGTAGTACATTTACGATCAGAGTTTAGCATTTGCTAAATGTGCCATTTTCCTAATGCAAGGTTACACGTATGGTGGATAAGTAAGTGGTAGTTTCAGTGGAAGTGTGGATAGTAATTATTGCCTATTGATCTTTCCTTAGTGGCCTCATTTATTAAAGGTGTTTATTTTATTTGGTTTGTTGGAAGGCTACGGTGCCTCAAACTTATAATTGAAAGATGATCCGTAGGAATTCTTTGTCTTATTTTAGGCCTTAATTTTTCCATTTTTTCTTTTGGTCCATTTTATTCCCTTGAAAAATACTTGAAGTAAAAATCTGAAAGTGGACAAGCAGCGAGCCCCCCGGTTCACATCCACATATGCATTATAGCTTACGTAGTGAGCTGCAGTATCTAAAACTAGAATTGGTGAAGACCTGCATGATCACTGACTATATTCCTAGGGGAACTGAAGTTGCTTAAGAAAGGAACGTAGCTCCTCTTGCACTTAGGGGCATTATGAGATATAATTCCCATATAGCTACCAGCCTTTCCCTAACAGTATCTTCACATACCGTTCACAAGAGAAAAAACACTATAAAAATAAAATAGGTATTACTTTCTGTGAGAAACAACTACATTGTGGATCTGAAAGTTTTATTAACAGCTCACATTTATATATTTTTATGATACTTTTAAAATAGTGAATTATGAACAATTGAACATACCCTCCAGCTTAATTGAGAACCATTATGTCTAGTAATTGCCAATGATTTCAGAAACAGCCGTTGTTCTCTAGCCTATTAACATAATTTGAATTTTTTATTGCACTTCATAATTATCTGTTGGAGCTAACAAACAGGCCCATTTACTGAAGTGTTTAAGAACAAAAGCCCCAAATGGACGGGATTGTGATGTATTATTTCTATTAACTGACCTTGCTTGGAACAGTTTTGTACCTCAGTTTTTGATGGGGTCATGACCTGTGATAGGAGTGTGGATTTTCTAGTTTTCATTTCATTAGGTGTAGGTAAAATGGCATCTTTTAAAATTGTCTTTGACTCTTTCTTACATATCTAGCCCATTTAGTCCTCAGTACCACTTTAACATGATCTCCATGGTAGCTGGAGAGAAGCACTGTTTTGGCCTTATCTATTTAACAAATTTCATCTGTTCACCATAACAAGTTAGCAAAGACAGAAGAAACTTCATCCCTGCTTAGATAAGAATATTTTTAGGTCAAGATTCCTTTTTAGTTTTGTAATTTGTAGTGACAGCAAGCTGCTTATCTATCAATTAGATTTCTATGTACTGCAATAAAAGAAATCACTGAAACTCGCTGTCTTATTACTGTTTTTCCCAGCACGTGATCATATACAGCATACTGTCATTTGTAATATAAAAGCCTCCAGTGACAGAAAGATCCCCTAGTTGTTCCTATTTCTGTCATTCTTCTTTGTAGAAACCGTTTTAAGCAGGTTTTTCTTCCTTGAGCGTTTAGACCTTGAGCCTTCAGGTAATCTTCTCAATTAGTCCCTGGGGCTGTAGAGAGACAGGAAAGTGCAATTCTCTTAGCAGCTAAAATTGCAGGTTCAGGTTAGAATTAGGGTTTTAAGCAATCTTGGGGGAAAAACAAAGAGGATAGGAACAGATAGAAATCCTGGACTTTTCACTCATGGTAAGGATAGTGAAATATGTGACCGACTTTTCAAAGAGAACTGTAACTAACTCTTCCTTTGTGACCCTCTGGCAGGTGATATGTCAGGCTGCGTATGCTGCTTCTCTCTGTATCAATCCTCTCTGTCCTACTAACTTCATCTACATTCCGCTAAAATCCATCAAACGTTGTGTTCAGTCTTTGTAGGGCCCTAATGGAAACTCTGAGAAAATCTGGGGGACAGAGGAGCTGGGATGGGGGTGGGCAGAAAGAGGACACTCTTCTAACAGTTCTGACCTAAGCCAATTGCTTATTTAGGGCATTCAGCTATCAAGAAACTTCACTCATCGTTTATTGCTTCTTTCTATGTCAGAAGCATTTTACATTGTCTTTTACATTCATAATCAGAAAATGTGTACAAAGAAATTGGTATAATTGCTGGGAAAAATATGTTAGTGATGAAAAGACAATTTTTGCTATCAGCAAAGAGAAACAGTTCATAAGCAGGTGTAGGGTTTTTATTTGTTGTATTTATTTTTATTTTGGAGGAAATGCCTTTCCAATAAATGGATAGAGCCCAGCTGTAAACCTACATTCCAGACATGAGCTTTCCGCAAGCTCCGAGTAGCAGCTGAGAGGACTGTAAAAATACCATGCATGCCTTGGCCAGCAGCAAAGTTGTGATTTGAATAAGCCCAGAGCTTTCTGAGGATTAAAATGACTTTTTTTTTTTTTCTTCAGGGATGTTTTAGATATGTGAGGTGGAATGAATGGAAAATTTCTTAATATGTAAGTGTTCTGCTATCATTGAAAATGATAAAATAAAAGTTATATAAGTGTGATTCTTTGTGCTTTAGCGTGGGAGGCATCTTTTTGAAGACTAGGCAAGAAAATCACCCATTATCTTTTGTCATTAGTTAAGCCTAAACTAGGAATCTGGAATTGTTTTACTACCTTTATCATAGTTTTTGTTGTGGGCTACCAGCTATTGTTACTGAAGCATAGACGTACATCAGATCTGCATGATTCAGGCTAACTGGTTTTGCCTTGCAGGAAATACTTTTTCTTATCTCTAGCTTGCTGTTTGTTGTTTGGGTTTTCTTCTTAATGACATCAATATAAAGTAAAACATACATCTTCCTTCTCATGAGTAATGAGAGATTTTTTCTGAAAATAACTCCAAGGTTAACTCTTGATAGGGTTGGGGGTAGGACACCATATGTTCTGGTACGCATACACATATACTTGTGTGTGTACGTATGTATTTGTATGTGGTTATACAATATCCACATCTGTGGTATACACCTAATTCTCATATATTACATGGATTTTTTTTTCGTATTACTTGCAGGGGGGATAAACAGCAAGAGGTTTTTGCTTCTTGTGAGACTAATGTTCTAAAATCTTTAACATTTCTTCTTTCATAATTAAGCAAATGCATTCTTTATCCAAAAGATGGTGAAATACAACTCATTTGAGTTGTATCACGTATCATGTTGGCATAATGTAAGGATTTTTAAATACTGCATGGGATGAGACTGGTGATTGTATATGCCTTACAATATGCTTGCCTTATTTCTCAGTCAGTCTTTGACTCCATTATACGTGTGTTGTATATTATCATATGTGCTATGGATTGAGAAGATATTAGGTCTCATATTAAAATACTAGCAAATGTGCAGGGACGTTCCTGTCATGAAATTTTACAAGGTGTTAACTACAGGCAAATCGGAGACTCTTACATCGGGCATCCTTTTTAATAATCTAAGCTCTTTTTATACTTTTATGATAGCTGTAAATTATTGACCAGAGGAGGAACTGATAATTTTTTGTCTTTTTCAAAATCTGTTCATTTTCTACCATATATATATATCAATTTATTTTCTAGCACATATATGCACTAGAAAATAATTTATATGAAATATATATAATAATATATATTATATATATGCTAGCATATGTATACACTATTAAGCTTGGGGGGGGAATGTCTGACACCTTTGCATCATTTAAAGAGGGGAGGAATGGATAATCTTATTAATAAGAACAGTAACATAGCCACTTTCTTTGTCTCTTTGTTATTAAAGGGATATGTCTTCTGTTAATCTTATGAGATTATTACTTGTGGGATCTTAGGGGTTGATCTGTCTTGCATTTTCTTTTGTTACTGTTGTACGTCATTGGATTTAGTGTATGCAGATCTAAGAAATAATGGGATTAAACTAAATAAATGGTTGTCAGGCTGTATAGTTGTAGCACAGGTATTTAATTGCCATTCTAACTCGGAAAACAGTAGATGTGTGCTCCACTGTTGTGAATTATCACATGGTTAATTTTGCAATCCATGGTGAACCTAAAAACTGAAATAGCATTGTGCACGGCAGAACAGTTACGTAGGTATTGTTTGAAAAACCAAGTCTCACTGTGCAGAAACAAGTCAAAGTTCTAAAAGTTTTATTTGCCAAGTGTTATGTACTATAAAGGTATGTTGTTTCAGTTGTACATCAGGTAATATTATATATTGCAAAGGAAGTTGTTTCTGCCGTATTTCTCTACCTTACTGCTTACAGGTGATGCCAAGGCAGTGCTACAGTTAGACAGGATGTCACCTGGGGTTGCTGTAGGATTATTTTATCTGGATGTGAGAGGGAAGCTGTCAGTGCATTTAACATAGGGCCAAGATATTAGTTGGGAGAATTGATTTTCTTCATACTTTTATTTGTGACATGCAATAAATACAGTAGTTGATCTCCTTACCTAAAAATTGCAGCGTAAATGAATTTTTAACATAATTATCCTGAATTAAGAAGTTCAGGCAAGTTAGAAGTTGCTTCTATGGTGTGGAGACCTGACTTCAAGAAAGAGTGAAAAAGAAATTATCCCAGATCACTTAAGTACTTTTTAATGTTCTCTGTCTCCATTCATAGACTGAATTTTTGACAGTGAGAACTTATACAGTTTTATTCAGTTCATCTTCCCTGGCTGTTTTCCCCGTGAGCCTTCGGCTGAGTTTAGTTATGACTTATAGCTTGAGCATGGCATTTGGGAAAAACAGAAAATGTAGTATAAATGTAAATGTGAAAAGCTACAGCTCATTCTGGTTTTGAAATTGTTGGTGTGAAAAGAACTCAACAGTGTTTTATTTAAACAAGGTCTGCTTCAACCTTGATTGACTTGCAGTAAATTGCCTGGTACGAGAGGCAAAAGGAAGTGGATAGAAAAATGGCAATCAGCACCAAATGTTTCACATATTGATTGACAAGCACCAGAGATGTGCTAGAGTAAGATAAATTGGCTAACAGAGCCCATCTTGACAGCTCCTGAGATGGGAAAATTGTTCCTGTTAATTTGCTGCTGGGACCTTGTCATTTATGGGGATATATATTTGAGTGCCTTCTAATGGTGTAAACAAACTTTGGATTCCTAAGTAGCATATTTCAGCTTCAGTTGCTTTAATTCTTCTCTGTCCATGTATTTCTGAGCTGTAGTTACAAAGAGCTTTAAGATTGAAAAGATGAGAGAAACTGTTGTTATTTTAAAGATACAGTTCACTCTGAAATACGGAATAGCACATTCGAGCTGTTCTGTAACCTGTTCGGTGTTCAGTGGGGTTTTTGCTTTACCAAAAGGCATGGAACAAAGCCCGTTTGTTTTTAGGGGGAGAACAAGTGTCTTTATTCCTTCATTCTGGCAAATTTAACTGTAACTATAATGAAAAGATTTTTTACCTTTTTAACGTATCTGATTTTGTGCTTGCAAATGCCTTTTAATCAGGTTACAGGTTTTCTTAGTACTACAGAGTGAAGCTCCCTTTTCCATACAGTAGTCTTTCATGTCTGCATTTTCTTTTCATTAAAAGGAATTTTTATCTTTTTAATTTCCTGTACTGTTGTCCCAGAGTGCCATTAATTATGGTGATAAACAGCAGTGCTAAAATAGTTAATGGTCTGATAGCTGTTGTGTTGCAATCTGCCACTCAGAAAGGCTTTATTTTGGCCAAATCTTTTCATATAAAGTGAAAATTGACATAAACCTCACTTAAGAAGTCAACATTTTTCAGCTTGCATGTAAGGAAAGTGAGCAGATTCCAGTGTTGATTTAAGGTGTGGCCCACAAACAGTAACTGGTGTTGCCCTTTTCCCCGTAAGTTAGATTCTGTTTCTTTATTTGAGTCTTCTTCCCAAACTCTGAACTGGAAATCAACTTTACAAAGATGGAAATATTTCAAACCTTTTTCAATACTGGGAGTGAACAAAATTTTATCTGCACTTAAATTGCTCATTTGCAAGTGGTTTGGTAGTTTTGTCCATAATCCTGTATTTAGGTTACTTTC
This sequence comes from Burhinus bistriatus, assembly GCA_013397275.1. NCBI lineage: Eukaryota > Metazoa > Chordata > Aves > Charadriiformes > Burhinidae > Burhinus > Burhinus bistriatus. The sequence continues at coordinate 33,794 of VYXH01008802.1, forward strand.
TGTATTCCGTGTCTTCTTCAGGGAATAGTCAGCTCTACCAGAAGACATCAGAGAGGTTTTAAAGGGCTAAGTAGAATCATAGAATCATAGAATGGTTTAGGTTGGAAGGGACCTTACCAGGAAATAGGCACAGCTTAGTTGGGGGTATTTCCTTTCCCCCTTTGATTTTGAACTGCAGTTCAGCTCCAAGCTGCTTTCCTAGATCTGGGCACAGTGGGCCATCCTGAACTGAAGGAGCAGCAGTAGCCTGGTGTTCCAGTGAGGAGCAGATGGCTGCTGGGGGAGCTTCTTTCTGTGCAAAAGTGTTGTAGGACTCTCGGGTGAAATCCTGGCTGTGCTGAAGGCAAAAATACAATTTGTATTGACTTACATGGAGCTGAGATTTTGCTGTGTTTTGCTGTTACGGAGTCACAGAATCATGGAATTTTCAGAGTTGGAAGGGACCTCTAGAGATCATCTAGTCCANGCTGGCTTGTGGATAATTTACTATCTACCAGGACCCCCACATCCTTCTCCTCAGAACTTGTGGCATGTTCTTTCTTGGAGCAGGATCTGTTATGGGGCCTGAAAACTCCTAGTAAGGGTACTCAAATGTTCAGTGTAAAATATCATAAGTCTTAAACATTCATAGCACCTGTTAAATGTTTAAGAAAAAAAGGATGTTTAGCTGCCTGAGCATGCAGTAAGACACAGAGAAGTTAAATTCTTACATGCCTTTGTGGTTTGGAAAATTCTGCCAGTGGCATATGTGACTGAAAAGTCAAACTTTTAGTTTCCTGCTCCACCCAAAACCTCTGCTAATGTCAATACGGGTTGTGTAAGAAATGCAAGACTGGGTCTTGAGAGAAGAAACCGGATGAAGCAAGAAAAGTGTAAATATCAAGATAGTATCATGTAAATGTAAGTACCAGTATCAAGAGTAATGGAAGATTAATTCCCATCATACTTTTCATACTTTTCTTACTGCCCCTTAGTATCTCCCAGCACTAAGATGCAAACCTCTCTAGAGTGTATCACAGCAGATGTTTAGCACTAATTCAGAAGTGCATTCCACATGCATTTAGAAGGCAATCGGGAACACTGTATTTAAACTGGAGGCATGACTAAGAAAAGTAGACTTTGATAACCTGAAGCAGAATTAGCCAGAATATAGCACTGGCACTGCTCTATGTGACAGAGCAGATTTTAAGCCAATTATTTAAATTATTTAGCCATGTACATAATAGAGATCATGTGAAGCCTTGTGTTCATTTCCAATTTGTTCATCAGAAATTAGAGCTGCTTTTTCAGCAGGTTGCAAAGAGTTAACACAAACTCTCTAATCATTATCCAACTCCTCCCAGTTAGTACTATCTTTGTATGGCTTTCACAGAGTTTGTTAAAAAATTACAGGTCGCAGTTTTCTCATGTTTTTTCAAGACAGTGTTATTTTTCCCACCTATTAGTGACTCCAGGCACCCAAATCACTAATTGCTGCAACGTTCCTGGAAATAAATTTCTTTACTAGAAATAAAGCAAACATTATTCAGGAGGATATGTAGTAGAAATGACATGAGTAGTTGTTTAACAGTATTTAGAATTTCAGTAAAGTAAGGTGAAGGTAAACAGGAGTTGTTTGGGTATTGGAAACAAGTTATTTGGAACAGCATAATCTGACCTCTCTGTGTCACTAGAATAAAGATCAAATCAAGTACTTGTAGATTTATGTGAGGTAGATTTCATAGGGTGCCTGCTAATTACCTACCTAGGGCCTAATTACAACCCTTTCATTAGTAGAATTCCCTGGCACGAGTGCCTAGCTCTGTATGAGCTGATGCAATTGATAAATAGGAAATTTTCTTTCTTCCCAGTTTTTAAAAACTGCAGACATAATTACATGACCATAAAGGTGGAAATTCAGTCACATATGATGGTTGTGAATCTTCCAATAAGTTTCTTCTAAATACATTCCTAATCTTAGATTGTTATTGTTGTCCCACAAGGAACAGGCAGTTGATGAGTTATTATAATTTAATGTTAGTTATAGTTAGTTCTGTAGAACCTTTTTTAGGGAACTTAAGTTAATGCAAGTTCATGTGAATTATGTTCATGTGGATTGGTCTGTTTCTTCTTGCTCTGATTTTACTGGCTAAATCAGAGGTACGGTAAGATTAGAGAAGACATTTTGACTTTATGAGTGATGGGAAGAAATCACTGAAACAAATTACTGTTTTCTAGCTCTGAAGGTATCAAACATATGCCAAGTAATCAGCTTGCTACTGTAATAGGTTCATGAAGGAAAAGAGTTTTCTAATCTTATTCACTGATGTTTTTCCCAAGACAGCAACAGCTTTTATAAAATGAGGCTTATAACTTCTCATTACAGAATCTAATCTGCCCAAAAGACATTGAACAGCTGCAAAACCCTAACATCTTCTCACTCTAAATTGGTTTTATTATTTATCTTTGTTTAACTAAAAAAGAAAGGGGCATCAGATGATTTAACAAGACAAGAATTAAGTGACATTAGCTTTTGACAGCAGCAAATTATACTTTTACATACTGAATTGGTTTAGACAATTTTTAAGTCATGGCTGCCTACTTATTTTTAATATCCAAATTCCATAAAACTGATATATTTTGTGGATGGATTGCTTAGGAAAATTAATTTAACTTTAACACTGAAAGTCAGAAGTGATTGATTTCCAAGTTAGTCTTATTCTTCTGCATAGATTTTAGTAGAGATAATATCTTGCATTGGTACAGTGATTTTCATATTCAAGAATTATACCTGTGCAGTACTTCAGGAAATATTAACCACATACAGAGGTCAAATGGTTTAAGGAGGATAACAAAACTTGAACAAGCTTGTAGAATGCATCTGTAATAAAAAAATAAAGACCAGAACTTGCTGGTTCTTCATTCATCCCTTTTCTATTATCTACAGTTCTCAAACTGTATTCCTGGGTGTGCATTAAATGGTTCTACTTCAGAGGACAGGGAAGAGGAACATATTAAATATGAATATATTTTAACAGTGGATTTTTTTCTGGGTTTTTTGGTAACAGAAACTGGTTGCCATTTAAAAATTTTTCTTTTTTTCTATCACGTATAATACCTTATAAACAAGTTCTTCTCCTGCCAGCAAAATTTAACTAGAACTACAACAATGCTAAACCAATGAGACTTTATGCATTACTGTCATGAAGAATCCAGGATTATTTTGTTGTGCTTGGGATTTTCTTGATTTATTGCTACCCCCACCCCCTGTAGGATTGCTTGCGTAGGATTTATAAATTATAACATGTACCTAAGAATAAATAGCCTTGATTTTTAGGATAAGTTTAAACAACATTTTAACCTCTAGACTGTTAAAATGCCATACCTACACAGGCAGTATCATGAGTTCTATGATTATGTTTTTTGAAGAAATGCACTATTTTGCTTGTACAATGTGAATTTAAGAATCTTTCAAAACTGTATTTTATGCTGTATGAGAACGTCTGTCCTATGTTCTTGTGTTTCACATTTTCATAAAGGAGGTAGAGATTTTGGCAGGTATGTGTTAATTTCTTCAGTGCCCTTTTCCTGAGGGCTCTGGTCACCCTAGGGTTGATTTTGCTTTTTGATGTTTCAGAGAAAGGCTCTAGGAAACCTGGGTGTGGTTGAGAGAAGAGTTGGTTCTGTTGCCTGCTTGAAAAGGGAGGGCTTGTTGTTGGCTTCAGTATTGTCTTTGGGAGATCTCACCAGCATAAATGCTTTCACTCACCCTCAACACAGCAGGAGGACATGTGAAGTCCTTCTGAAGGAGTGTAGCTCCAGGTAGCCCCAGGGAGCAGAGTGGACAGTAGCCAAGCCGTCATACATGCAGTCTGCAAAGACGTAGTTATGGACATAGACATCTCACTCCACAAATAGCTCCACCATTTCTTATTTGGCAGAGCAAAATCTGCAGTGTCTTGGTGAAAGCGGCATAACTGAGCTCCCTGTGTGCCATGCAGCTCTGCTCGCAGAGGAGCTACTGACAATAGAAATCTTTCTTTATACATTGACAGAAATTGCCTTTTGGGGCATATTCTTGCCTATGCCGTAGTTACATAATTATCATTTTTTTATTATCATCACTTGGATTTTGTGCCTTTTTTGCATAACAAAAGTTTTTAAAACACTGAGCAAGGCAGATAAAGTGTTGTTCATTTTGTTAAATGGGAAAGATACAAATCCACAGTACTGGTTTGTCTTTGCTGGTTCATTGTTATGTAAACCACAGGTGATGACTTCCTCTGTCTAGATCTCTTTTTTGGCATTCTCTTTTAATTGTTTCAAAGCCACCTTCTGCCTTTCCCTGGTAAGATATGATGGTATCAACTTCATCCTTAGTTGCCCTGACTACCCGTTTTGAGGCAGAGAAATACCGAAGAATCAATAAGCAGGTCTGTGCAGGAATATCAGCACCATGCTTGTAGGAAGACCTTATTTTCTCCTTTGACTGCTGTGAAATAGACCCTGTGAAAACATTTTTCTTAGCTTGGCCAGTTTTGTTCATTTGTTGCTTTCAGAGAGATAGGAGCTTCAGAAGCACTGGAAGTACCTTTCTTCAGTGATAACTCTCTGTCGTCCAAATCCTGATTTATATCTTTCTTTTTTGCTGTTTTGAAGCTTGTTTGCCTTAGAGAAAAAAACACACAACAGGAGTTTAGTCAACAGAAAGCAACCTGATGCTGAAGAAAACGATCACAAATTGTTAGGTTTTGTTCCCTTTTTTTTCTTGCATGCTTCATTCTGGGCTTTTGGTCTGTCTTGTCAACTTGAAATGCGGTCTGATGAATAAAGGGTTAACTGAGTCCTCTTTACAGATAAATTAGCATTGGTACTTGCTAGATGAGGTCACTGTGAGGTGGTGTGTCTTGTCTTTCTCCTGAGAGCTGGCAGTACAGGCTGCTTAGCTCTGGGGGAAAATTACTTTCACCCCTGAGAAAAGCTTTGCCTGCTGGGGCTCCACCCTGGCCTCCCATGCGGTGAAGTACAAATGCCATTTTAGCTACAAAAATAATAGATGCTGTTACTGTACAGAAAATGGATGATTTTTCCTGTTGTCAGTTAACTGTAGCAATTTCATCAAATACAAAATATTTATATTCCTTATGTCAGTTATGACGATATATATTTAATTTATTAAATGTGACTCTGCCTGAGAGTGCCCAGCCCATTGGCAAGACGTGCTTTGCACACATATTGGAAGGACGAGGTTTTTTTTTCCTTGCAGAAAGCAATTATTCTGGGGAGGAACAGGAGAATCTGCTGAAAGTACTGTACCTCAGGAAAGTTTCACCTTCATCAGCTGCCTGCTTAATTTATAGTGCTTTGCACTGCAAAAACGTTCATCTTATGTTATCTAGTTGTTCCCTGACACGTTTAGCAGCGTTTCTCACTCTTTAAAGTGAACTTAACATTGCTGACAATGTAGGTGCTTCGGTGAGGCTGACGTGGAAATGTAGGGAGAAGGTGCTGTGTGCCGAAGGAGGAGGGCGGTACGTGTGTCACCCTGACAGCAGGCTCCTGGCAATGTTCCTTGTATTGACTCCATGCGGCTTTCCAGCTCTGTTCCCCGAAGTAAGGGGGAAGAGGAGGAGGATAGCTGATCCTTCTCTTTTATCATCTCTAGTTAATGTCCTGCCAGTGCCATTACTGGACAGCCTTCCTTGTATAATTTTAGTAAACATGAGCAACACAGCAACTGCTGTTTATGATGCTGTCCATCACTTAAGTCGCTAACATAATGTTATGGGATCACTCTATATGGGGTACTATACTTTGTATTGGTCTAACATGAATATCAGCTTCAATCAGTAAATGTCAAACTCTTAATTGCCAATTACGCGTTTTACAGTTTCTGTTATGATGCCATCAGTTATGTAGAAACAACTCATCTCCTTTCACTTTTTACTTCCCTAGCTTCCTGCATTAATACTTCAATGCTGCTACATCTTCCAAACAGTAGTTTAAAAAAAAACCAAAACAATTATCTTAAAGTTTCCCTTCTTTCTGCAATCTAATGTATCGAGGATTGCGCGGTGAGTTTTTGGCTTGCATGTATCTTTTCTATTTCAGTCCTGGCCCTTTTGACCAGAACTGTAGAAGAAACACATAAGTGACTTTATTGATAGTAATATATGTGACTAACATTTATTATATTTATTTTCTGCATGAACACCAGGTAGCCTAACTTAGAGAAGTACAAAATGATTGTATCATAACCGCTTGATTATAAAGATTACCAGCTGTTTAAAGCTATTGAAACTTGATTTTGCTTTTAAAAGCCTCTACATGTAGGAAGATGCCTTCATAAATTTAATTTATCAATGGAGATATGCTGCTTAGGTATATGAAATTCTCAGTGTGACATGCTGAAAATTCATAGGGTTGAACTATCTCCACGGATTTTTGCTACACATGTCCTAACCTTAGATGTGAGATTCTCCTGAAGGGAAGAGATTGAGAATTCCGTTGCAGGTCCACTAAGCTTTGAGATCTGTATTTATCACCTCTGGGATTCAGATCTTTTCTAACAGAATAAGTTTTTATATAGAAATGGATAACTTAGGAGTGTGGGATGGCAACATACAGGTTGTGATCTTCCCCCCAACAAAGGTCATGGTAAAATGGCTATTTAAGGTGTCTGGATTGATCCTTTAGACCTCTTAAAATAATGTTATTTTTTGGATATTATGTACATCTATATAAATGTGTGTGTAAATATATTTAAATGTATATATATTTATATAAATATATATACATTTATGTTTCTTGTATGGTGGTGTTAGGTAGTAACACTACACTATATTACAATTAGCTGAAAGGTTACTTAACAGCTTTTCAAGATGTATTTTTGTAATTCATATTTACACAACGACTACTCATGTCAAAATTCTTAAGTTTCAGTGATTTTTGTCATGTTTGCTCCCTGCTCCCTGTCATGCACCACAGTGGAATACAGAGGCCAGGGTTTCACACACACATGGGCTTTATTCATCCACAAAACTCCATAGAACCTTTGCAGATGGAGGAAGAAGGGGGAGTATGGAAAGTGCATCGCAAAAATCCTTCCGTAACTGATGAGCAGCCTGCTCCTCTTCTTTGATTGTATCTCTTATTTGTGTATATTAATGCTAGGCGTGATTGCAGACAGTCCTTTTATCTTATTTTTTTTTCCCCCGGTGATGGGTTTTTGGTCTTTTAGGCTGAGCAACCAGAGTGTCTCTTTCCCAAATGTGTTATTGTGATTAAGATGAACAGAACTCTGCTTAGCTGTCTTACAAGAGTCTGGGCTTGAGACAGTCTGCTCCATCGCCCCATTGCTGTGTTACACCATGACCACGTGTGGCAGGTTGACACTGGTAAGCTTGTGCCTTATTCAGCCTCTGTCTGGCTGTGAAGCAGTCCTTAACAAGGAATAAAGGAATTCCTCGCGCTGATATCTGATCTGCATACTCAATTTTTGTGGGTATCTTCCTGAAGAAGGTTGTGGAGCCGTGGCATCATTGTCAGCTACAAGCATGGCACGATTTTTGAATGTTGATTCTGTGGCAGATTTTAAGCCTTAGGGACTTAAAGCATAGCAGTAATTGAAGAATGGTTTCATAAAAGCTCCTGGGCTAATGAAGAAAGATGTGACGCTGTTAGAAAAAATGGAGATAATAAGGCTATGTTGTCTGCTATAGAATCTTAGGGGGAAAAAAGGCAATATAAGTGATAAGAGGGTAAAAAAGGCCCTTGCAGAATGAGGTGCCATGTGGCATGGAAGCCCAAAGCTATCCCGAGTCAGAATGCCCTCCAGAAGGAGGACTATCGAGTTTTTTCCTTAACTCTAAGTAGTAAGATAAGATAAACGACAGGAGAAAGTAAGGGGGGCCGGGGGGAGGAAAAGGAGATTTTTTTGTTCTTGTCTGCTTAGTTTTTTTGAAAAATGCCTTAAAAATACTGTATTTGTTATCTGTGTAAGTCTTTGCCATGTATGAGTATATGCTGTATGAACATGTACATGAACAGATATTGGAAGAAGAACTAATATTAGTTTTTACTATTGAAAGTGTAATGTATCAGCTTTTAGACTTAGGTTTCCCTTTCTAGCATTTGTATCTATGTTTCTTTGGGTATATTACACAATTACATTATTGCTGTCAATAGAAGTAAGTATCCATTACATAGGGTTTCTGTCAATGCACAACTCTTATTCATAGAAGTTTTATCATATTAATATACAAAGAGTAGACACAAATTGTATGAAATCCATTTATATTATGGATTTAACTTTTGAAAACAGCAATGTAATAGAATACTGATGTTACCATACATCACAGTATGTTTTATAATACTGTAGGGTATTGTAAGTCCCATTGTGAAATGGTGGAAATTTAGAATTATTTCAACAGATGGGGTGTTTCAAAATATGACTGTTAAGGTATCTGCAGACACATGAGTGGGTCTGGCAAGAAGATCAGGTTTCTAAAACCTGTATAGCTGAGTCTGTTATTTTAAATGGCACAATAATAGATTTAACTTAGTTGACCAAGTTATTAGTATTCAACAGTATGAATCAAACCCATTATTTCTAACTTAAGAGTATATAGTAACAAATAAACTTCATTTATCACGCTCTTTGTAGCCTAACTGCATATGTACAATTCTCTTTGGTAGTTTCACAACCATTCTCTCAACTGGGGTACTGCAGATAGTTACCCTTTAGATTAATTTTCTAAGGCAACAAAGCTTAATAGTATCTCTTTCTGTTCCTCTTCAGTCATTTTTCAACTCACTTCCCACCAAATTTTACAGAAGGTTGGGTGTCTTAACATATTCTGTGTGGTTCAGGGGCTGGGGCAGGGAGCCGTACAGAGAGAAGACGCTCCACTAGAGCCCCACTACTGTAAAACGAATGGCTGTAGTGGGAGTTTAATGTTTAGTACATGCCAAAAATCAACTTGAGAGAAAGATCAAGAATACCCCAACCACAAGAAAAGTTCTAATCAAATTTGGCAGGTTATTAGGAAATCTAAGCACAGGACAGATTGACAATAGGTTCTATGGCTCACAGATACCTATGTTTTTCAATCATTGTGTGCTTATGGACAAGTCTTCCTCAGGAGCCAACTTCCCACCAAAATAACACAACGTTTTAACACCTTGATACCTTCTGTTTCCTCTAAGCTATAAACAGAGCTGTAGAAATTAGGTATTTTACCTTGTCTTCAGGGATTTAGGCTGTATTATTTCATGAAGGTAACAATGTGATTAGCTTTCCTGGCAAAAAGAATTCTTGGGTTTTTTTTCATTTGTCTCAATGTATTCTGCAATAACGTACCTAAATTTCTCTGAAATACCATATGCAGTTTACACAGATGGAAAAATCTTCTTCTCTTCATCTCATAACCTTACACGTCCAAAATTTGTATAATACAGTAATATATTTCCATATGATACTTTTAAATGCAGATTTTGAATTTATAAAGCTTCTTCTTTTAATTTCATAATGTTGAAGCAGAGCCAGAATATGTGAAAATTAAATGCACACAATGGGCACAGTGTCACATTCCTGTCTGAGGTGTGTCAAACCTCAGCCTCTCTGCTTGCTTCCACCACATTGCAAAGAAATAATTAGAAACTGGGTTTGCTCAGCCACTTCCCTTGAATGTTTAGGATATTCACTGTAGTATTTCATAAGAACAGCTTAATCATGAATAATAACAGTAATTATTCCTGTCATCAATATTAGAATTATTTCCTCGTAAATGCAAGTCCACAATGAAAATATTCAATGCATATTGAATTTTCTCTAGCATAAAAGGCGGTAGATGGGGGTTACTGTGGAGTAGCTTAAACCCATTTCTGTCATATGAGAACTTGGTCATTTAGTCTTATCATCAATTTATCCAGTGCTAAAAATATAATAAAAAATAAGCATAACAGTCACTTGCCTATCTCCAGGTATTTATTTTATTTCAAACTTTTTGAAGGCAGGAAAGTAGTTCATGCTTTTGCCAGTACCATGCAGTGAAAGTTTTTTCTTTTAGTACCTATGGGTACCTTTTGTTGACTGCTGCTCCCCAAATATGATTTATATGTGATGGCTGGAATTTTTTCGTTTTCTTGATTTTCTCTTTTTTTTCCTCCTGTGGAATTTGATGTGTGACTCTAATCTGTATCTAATGGTATAAACCTTAGTGTAATTCATATAAAGTGAGGGGTTCTTGATTCCAAAAATGAAGCTGTAACTAATGAGAAAGCCAGTCTGTATTTGCTCTGCTACTGTTTCTTTAAGAATGATGGAAATAAGAATGCACCATTTTATGTAGTTTTGCTGCATTTTAACATTTGTAGCTAGCGTGCAGCAGATCTCTTTGCCTCACAGACTTTGGCAGTATTGCAGAGGTCATATTTTCCTATGTATAAATTATTCATGAACAATTTCTCCAATGTACTAGATAAACTTGCAGAGATGAGAATCCGTGTTTCTCTTTTTCCTCTCATCCCTATAACTGGTCATATTCTAATAGGTAATGCAAAAAAAAACCCAAAACCTGTCTTCATCCGTGTGCATTTGATGGAATGGATTGATAGAAAGTTACGAGAGGAAAGTTCACAAAAGCGAAGAACAAATAAGTCTGAGTGATTTTATTGTTGACTTGACACCACTAGTTTAGTGACCAAAAATATGTTGTTGCAGTGGGTATATCATACATGTTAGGGATCAGGTTTTGGAGTGGAAATTAGTCTGTCTGGTGAGCTAGGCAGGAAATTCTGCCACTACAGCACCAGTGCAGAAAGAAATGGGAGTGAAAGGACAGGAAAGCTTAGAGTTTCCAACCCATATTCCAGCTTAGCCCGTCTCTACAAATGGAATAATTCCCTTTCAGCCCTGCTGTCCCCTGTGCTTCCTGTCACATCCGTTGGTGGGTTTTGGCAAGTTCTACAACAATGCAGGAAGAACCTGAGCTTGGAGGTAGCCTTCATATGGTTCTTGTCATATGCCTCTAGTAGATTTCTGTATTGGAGCAGCTTTCCTGGTTAAAAAAAAAAAAAAATTAATATCAGAACACCACCATTATTTCAAGAGATGGTTACAGACATGTGTTGTAATTCCAGGAATCAACTTATTTTCATCCCCTTTCTCATTGGTCTTATTTAGCCAAAAAAACCAAATTCTCCTGGTAAAATAAGTAGCTGATGCACTTGCATTTGTCAGCATCTGAGAATGCAGCTGGAGGCCCATCAGCGTTTGGCTGCTGTGTGTCAGTGCCCGCAGAAGGGACCACTCCCCACCCAGCGCTGCCCAGTTCCTCTCCTACACCTGGCCTCTGCGCACCTGAGGAGTTACAAGCTGATGCAGCGGAGAGATTTTTGGAGTGAGTTCACAACGTAGCTCCTCACAATGCCTTGAATATGATACAGAGGGATAAGTTTGTACCAGTGGAGAGATTTTTGTGGCTCTGCACAGCAGCAATCCTATGGAACGATGGACGGTTACAGTGCAATTATTTGGCTGTTTGGGTTTTTTTTTCATTACATTCATTGCTGATCTTTGATCCCTGTGTCCTTTTTCCCAGGTCGTCCCATTCCACCTACATCCTCGTCTAGCCTTCTCCCATCTGCTCAGCTGCCCAGTTCTCATAATCCTCCACCAGTTAGCTGCCAGATGCCATTGCTAGACAGCAATACGTCCCATCAAATCATGGACACCAATCCTGATGAGGAGTTCTCTCCTAATTCATATCTGCTAAGAGCGTGTTCAGGGCCACAGCAGTCTTCCAGCAGTGGTAAGAAACTTGCAAACATACGGAGTTTGTTTTGACGTGTTTGTGCCGGTTTTATGCATTTTTTTGCAAATGTGTTCTTACATCACCACAGAATTGAGAGCATATATGGAAATGAGGCAAACAAAAATCGTACTGCTTTACTTCAAGGAAACTTTTGGAAACACCATACATCATATATGTTTTTCCTTCATTTTACTGTAGAGAGCTTTTCAGTTTTAGGTGTGTTATAAGTAGCATAAAAAATATTATTGAGCTCTTGTCATCGGAGGGGTTTATTTTTCTAGGTGGGTTTCCTGCTCCTTAGTGCATCTTGTAAGAGAGAGATGTACGCACAATGGTTCTTTGTTCTGCAGAGGCTAGTCCAGTATCTCATGTAGGTGATGAGGTTCTGTATCTAAAAATGTGTGTTGCTTCTGCCATTCTATGTCTGTTCTTGTTTCAGAATCTGTCTGATTCTATACTCCCAATGTCACATTTAACTAAGATACTGCTATTTTTCAGCAAATTAATTCTCGTCTTTCAGGCCACTTTTTAAAAACATTTGCAGCTCTGCTATGAGTCATATAATCTGTAGTGCTTAGGGTTCTCTTTCTTTTCCTTTTATCTTTTTATTATTAACAGATGCCGACTTTTCATTTTGACAGCCCAAAATTTAGAAATGAAGATGCAATCCCTTTTTAGAAATACAGGCAAAACAAAAGAAGGTTATTATAGCTCCTTGGTTTTGCCCCCCCCCCCCTTTTTTTTTTTAACATAGATATCTGTTGTGCAGTTCCTGTTCATTTAACTAAATACTGTAAGTTTATATCTTATATGCAGTGTCTGATCTGCTCAAGGTCGCTCTTTCCTATAACAATACAGAACTGAACAGTATCAGAGATACTATGTGGTGTGGAACTGTTGGCCTTTGTGGGTGCACCAGTACACTTGAATGATGCCCTTTAAACGGTGGCTGGTGGTGCATGGTGGGAGGATGAGACGATGAGCAAAAGTTGAAACATGAGATTCAGAGTCAATATGACGTAAAACTTTTTCCCTAAGCATTGGATTTGAACAGGTTGCCCAGAAAGCCTGTGCAGTCTCTGTCCTTGGAGGTTTTCAAGAACAGGTTGGTTAAAATCCTGAGCTACTTGGTCTGACCTCAGAGCTGCCCTTGCTTGGCAGGAGGCTGGACTAGGGATCTCCTGGGGTTCCTTCCATCCTGAATTATCCTTTAACCCTATGATCCGATTGCTATCTCAGATATGTTAAAATATAATTACCCAAAGAAATAATAATTCAGAGATTAAGCATGCTTCCTTGGTACTTGAGGTTTGAAGGTGGAAAATATGATACCAATTTTGTGGGGGTTTTTTAAGAGGTTCAGGGGGATATGGGGAGCTGCAGACCTCAAAATCTGTAATGGGCAACTCACTAGGAACCATAGAAGAGGGGGGGAAAAATGGTTATGATCTATCTTTGATGAGTTGATATAGCTTGTGTAAAGGGTAGTCCTGCCTTAGAAACATTTAAGCGTTCTTTGTTGGGGTCTGCCATTTCTGAATAAGGGTGATCTAGTTGATAAAGGACCTTTGCATTTTCAAAAGGGTCTCAACAAAATCTGTCACTAAGTGCTTTTAAGGAAACTAAACTAACAGGGTAAGAGAAAAGGTCCCTGCATGGTAAGTAGTTATTTGAAAGATGGTAAGCAGAAGCTGGAGCTTCCCAATGAACTTTCATGGGACATGAAGATACCTGGAGAAGATGGTGAGCTGTGGAGTGAGAAAGGTAGCTGATGGCAGGGTGCAAAGGACGAGACCAGACTGCAAAGAATCACAAAAGGGCCTTGTGAGACCAAATAAAAGGGCAATAAAATGGCAGAGGAAATAAATTCAGGGCAGGGAAATGTAAAGTGATATTCATGGAAAAAGCAGCTCTGGTTCACTCGTTAGTGATGGACCATTATCAATCAGGAGTGAGTAGTTGGGGGCGTGCATGCTTCATCTCAGAGCTTGGGAATAGGTGAATGTTGACAGGTGAAGAAAGGAATAAAGAATAAACCAGAATTGTCTAAAGGACGTGGCGGATCGGTTTATGAGGGTTTAAAGGGGAATGGGAAAAGTGAATGGGAGGGAGATGCAATGAGTAGAAAAAAATCAAGGTCAGGGAATGAGAACGAAAAAAAGACACTTGGAGGATACTTGAATACCTAGTACTTGGTATTTATAGCTGCCATTGGAGGCTGAATGAACCAGCCTGGCTTTTCTTATGAAGCCAAATGAAGGAAGCTGCAGTAAAACAACTTCAGAAAATTTGATGGAAAAGCTTTTTATGTTTCATTTGAAATAATAGTCATTGTTTCTTTATATCTTTAAAAGCTTTGTGTTTCACACTTGTTACTGTGGACTGACCCACAGAACCTTTTTGGCACAGTTTGGATTGTTTATGAATGGCTGATTTATTCATTCTATGTTTTAACATTTTTTCCCCAAAAATATTCAATTTCCTTCTTTCATAAACAGTTATGTAATATATAATGACTTTTAGGGTTTTTTGTTTGTTTGTTTTAACCATAGCCACATGCATAATTGTTTGATCACCACTGAGAATGTTCTATAGCATGAGGTCTCCTGGACTTACTACATCTTCTGGAAACTAATACCGATCTCATTTTTTTTCTGTAGTTCTCACAAAGTTTACTTTAGAAAGTTTATAAGAAAATACCACAGATAGTGATATATACCTTAAATTGGAAAAGCTCACCATTTTTTGTGGCTCATCCTTATTCTTGAAAGATTTTCAGAGTAGCTTTTACTGTCTACATTACAATCTACATGATATGGAAAGGCAGACCGTGCTTTTTTTTTTTTTTTTCTTTTTTGAAATATTTTTAAAAATCTATTTTAGTTCTTATGGAAACTTAGCAACATAGATCCAGACATTTGGGAGAAAGTAAATAAATTTAAATATTTTGTTTAAATTTGGGTTTGAGTTAAAAAGGAAGATTTGAAGATATTTAGATTTAAGGCTTCAATTCCAGATAATGTTTGATCATAAAAAAATACTTGCTAGCACTTTCTAGGTTCTTCTTTAAACCTTTCTGTTACAGTCTCCAAAGTACATGCTGAAGATGAACTGTTTGCAGAAATCTTGTACTGATTACACCATACAATAAGTGTCCTCTTGTTTGTTTGATTGTACACTTATGCTTGCTTCAACCTCTACAATTACAGGATAGCTCCTCAACAAGTTTAAGATGAGTCTTCTTGGATATGAGGGGATAGTCATCCACATGTACTGCCCTGTGCCCTTCACAATAGCCATTCTTGATATATCTGGAAAACTCATTTGCCTAAAAAAATTGCCTAATCAAATCTTCCATCAAATGAGCAATCTATTGTTGATATTATGAAGGCCTTTAATCTACAATAAATCTTTGTTAGAACTCATCAGAGCTTCCAGTTTGAGAGAAATGTGATTATAGCACTCTTAAAATGACATTACATCATTGGGGTGATTGGTTTATCATTTGGAGAAGCGACATCAATCATAACTAGCATAACCACATCGTAAATGAATTCAACCTTTCTACTGCAGAACAATGACACAATAATTGCTCAAAATCAGACTTAAAATAAAATCAGAAAATGCACTTTCTTTAAATATGATGTTAACCTAATGGAATTTATTATTAAAAATCATGTTTGAGGAAATTCTATGTAATTAAAAATATGTGAAAATGTATTCCTTTTTTTCTCTCATTGGAACCTGATTTCGGTTGCAGAATCATTTTCTATGCAACAGATATTATGCTGTTTTTAATTGAACTCCCATCACTTACATTCCTCTGCTTGTATTTCTTAATATAATATGCAGCACAATTATATGTGATGAAGGACAAGAGGTTTTTGAAGTCTGGTGCACCTGCTGATAGTATTTTGAAAAACACAAATATTATAGAAGGAAATGAGACCTTTTATCTGTGAAAAGTTAGTGGATTTTTTTTTTCCCCTTTTAAAAGAAGGTCAGTTCCTCTCATACTATTTTCTAGGATGGTTTCTTACAGATAAGAGTAGGAATAGGTTTATTTCTTCTTCCTGTATATATTGTATGTATTTTCTTTCTGGCAATATAAGGTGACTCATCTTGTTGGAATGCCATTTTAATGGCTGCAATCATAATATAATATAACAGGCTGTTTTTCAATCTTATGTAGAAAAAAAGATAAGGGTTTTTGTTGCCAGCAGCTTTGCCTTTACTTTTCTATATAGCATTTATTCCTGTTGAACCAAATTTTGGAATCCCAACAGAAAAACTGTTTGTTTGTTTGTTTTTCAACCTGAGTAAAACACCTAGGATATACCTTCTTGCACAATAGTTTTTGATATAATGGATCCATAATTGGATACATTCATCATCTTCAACCTTTCTAACAATAAGAAAGTAGATGTAGAGTGATTTTCAGAGTATTTTGATTTGGGGAGAGTTCTCAACTGTGCATTATATATTGTCACAATTCCCAAGAAGTTAATGAAGTTTAACTGGAAGGGGGATCGTGCGCAGTTTTTCAGTGTGTCATGGTTTAACGCCAGCAGGCAGCTTGGACCACATAGCTGCTCGCTCAATTCTCCCCTTTCCCCAGAAGGGGAGGGAGAATAGGTAGAAAAGGAGGGGAAAGGGAAACAAAAACACCTTGTGGGTTGAGATAAAGACAGTTTAATAGAACAATAACGGAAAAGGAAAATAACAATAATAATAATAATGGTAAAAGAATATACAAGATGAAGTAATATAGCACAAGTCACTCTCACCACCCGATGATCGGTTGCCCATCCCACCCCGAGCAGTGACTGTGGCCAACCCCTATTTATATCCTGAGCATGATGTCTATGGTATGGAATGTTCTGTTGGCCAGCTTGTCCTGTCTGTGCTCCCTCTCAGTTTCTATGGGAAGCTAAAAAAACCTCCTGGACTAATATAAACATCACCTGGCAACAACTAAAGAAATATGCATTATTGACTTTCCTTTTGTACCAAATCTGAAACACAGCAGCCACTGGAAAGAAAATTAACTCTATCCCGGCTGAAACCAGGACACAGTGTTAACATGTATTTTTGGCTCAGAGACAGGAATACAAAGCAGTTGGCTCAATGTAATGATATTTGCCCACAGAGTAGTTTGGATGCTGCTTAGAAGAAAGGGTTTGCTTTCATTTTTTTCACAAGCAGTTATTGGCAGCAAGGAGAGGGAAATGGAGAAATAGGTTGGTTTGAGTGAAATAATTGTTGTTTAGTGTTGTCTGTGAGTTAGAGTTGAAATAAAGAACACAACTCTTCATGCTTACGACCCTAGTTTGTGTTAATTTATTATGTAAAATATCAATGTTCATTGTAAATATCTAGAAGGATCTCCTGCATTCAACAGATATTACCTGTCTATAGGATTTAATAATTATTAACGTATAATTACCACCACCTCCTTGCAGTTTAATCCAGTGTGTAAAAATCCTTTTTTCTGAAAGAAGCCAGAACTTTCATTAGTGCACTGTAGCTGGAGGTCTTATTTGAGATCCTCTGCTGGGAGTGCTTGGAAATGTATGTTTTATAACCCTCTACAATCTGGCGTCAAATAAATGGGTGTTTCCAGTTTCTAGTGTGTAATGCAAACCCATACAGAAGATAGTAATCTTTAAGAAATAAATTAATCCTATAGAAAAGTAATAACATCTCCAGATGATTAAGTATCCTTACTGAATGGAGAAAGTAGTTTCCATATCTGCCAACTTACATGTTAGAAAATAAAGCAGCAAAACAAAAATCTAGAATCCATAGCTCATTTTTTATTGATCATAAAGGATTGACTTTGGCTTACTTAAGAGGCTAAATAAAAGAGTTTGGATATCTCAGTAGGTAGCACCTTCATCTTATTGCCAGAAAGACATGGATTTAAACTGTGGATAAGAAACCTAGGCATGCATAGCTGTCCCAGCATGATATCCAGTTGCTGAGTTGCTAGAGGAGCTGTTCCACAATTAACTAGGCTCAATACAGAGCATTAAACATTCTGGTAGGAATCTCATGGTGTTCAGCAAAGGGAAATGCCAAGTCCTGCACCTGGGGAGGAGAAACCGCCTGTACCAGTACGTGCTCAGGCTGACCAGCTGGGAAGCAGCTATGCAGAAGTGCATCTGGGGATCTTGAGGGACA
The DNA here is from genome assembly GCA_013397275.1 of Burhinus bistriatus. Lineage (NCBI taxonomy): Eukaryota > Metazoa > Chordata > Aves > Charadriiformes > Burhinidae > Burhinus > Burhinus bistriatus. The sequence continues at coordinate 51,772 of VYXH01008802.1, forward strand.
AGAGTTTGACCATGAGCCAGCCATGTGCCCGGAGCAAAGGAGGTCAGCAGCACCCTGAGCTGCATTAGGCAAGCACTGCCACCGCTGTCAAGGGAGGCGATGCTTCTCCTCTGCTCAGCACTGGTGAAATTCATTTGGAGTGCTGGATCCAGTGCTGGGCTCCCCAGTACAAGAGACATGGACTTACTGGAGCATGTCCAGTGCAGGGCCACTAAGGTAATCAAGGGATTGGGGCATCTAATACACTGGGAGAGGCTGAGAGAGCTGGGACTGTTCAGCCTAGAGGAGAAGAGGCTCAGGGGGAATCTCATCCTGATGGGGAAGAGTAATGACAAGGGAGACAGGCTCTTCTCGACGGTGTCCACTGACAGAACAAGAGGCAATAGGCTTATATTGAAATACAGAAAATTCATTTTAAACATAAAACAAAACTTTTTTTTTACCCTGAAGGACATCAAGCATCGGAACAGTTTGCCCAGAGAGGCAGTAAAGTCTTCATCCTTGGAAATACTCAAAACCATCCACTGTAACAACTTTAGCAGTTAGTACTTTTTAGAGGTGTGGAAGACGTATAGGTTCTTTACATGGCACAAGGCTGGCCAGGACTTGGTGAGTAGGTTTGTGGTAGCTCCTTGTGCAGCCCCCACAGAAGGTACAGATCACTCCATTCCACACTCTGCACTCTCAGAGGTTTTGTAGTTTCCCAGTGTTGACTGTTAAAAGGGTGAAATTTAGTTCTGCTCAGATTCAAAGCAAATTTATTGTGGTGACTTGAAGTCCATGAGCATTCTTTCTCAATTCACTCAGTATGGTGCCATCAAACTTGTCTTGCTCATACACTGTCATTGCAGGTAGTAGAGGTCTTGCCCACAAACTTGCACAGAAAATAAGTATAATATGCTTGATCAATATTTATTTTTCATTTTACAGAGAGTTGTTTTTTTTTTTTTTCATTCGGAAGTCCTCTTTCTAAACTGTTTGATTAGAATTGAAATCTTCCTCTCCTTGTCAATGTTGTTTGTTCCTGTGTTGGTTTACTTTTGATTTTGTTTATTTTGGTCTCTGTGCATGACTTCTGAGATCACGTAGGGAGGAACAGTAATCAGAAAGGAAAGTTTTGGCCTTCTCCACCTTCACTTTTCTGTCCTAAGTGCTGTATGCATTTGTTAAGCTTTCAGCAGCATCTCTTTCTGAAACCTCTTTCAGAATACTTCATTTTAGACTTTGCTAACTTATGCTTAAATCAGCAACAGTTAAAATCAGTTAAGGTTCCGGGGCTGGTTTTTGTAAATTATTTTATATGCTTTTTAATATCTGCCGCTGAAAGGCAGCCCTGTGTTACACCTGTATGCACAATTATGTTGAGGAACAGTGCTTCCTATTCGATATATTCACAGGGAAGTACTATAAGCAATTTTTTTTTCTGATGACGGTTTACAACAATGCAAAAAAAGTTGCAGATTGATCACTTTAATTTCTATTTCCAAATTAAGAGGAAATTTTGTATGTTTGTTTCTGGATCCACTGTTGATATTATTGAGAATTTCAGTGCTATAGGCTTGTTTCTACCTTGGCACCCAGGGCTGTTATGCACTGCCCCAGAAGAAGGCGGCAGCAATGCTAATTTGAAGATTTCTATCCTTAATGCTTAATGTAGCTGAAGAGCATAAAACACCCTCTATTTCTCAAAGACTTCTCTTCAGCAGGTGACATTGTCCAGTTAAGGTTCCTTTGTTACAGTAGATAAGATTGAATAGAAACGAAAGCCTGTTGGTTTCTAGTGTTTATGCTCTGAAGACTGGCTCCTAGCTTTGGGGTTTGAAGGAATAGTCTCTTCCTATGCGTATTGTTTTAAACATTGTATTTAGCAACAAGGTCTTATTTAGTAACAAAGTCTTTAAATAGATTT
>VYXH01008802.1:53706-68872 GCA_013397275.1 Burhinus bistriatus
TAAAATGTTCCCCCCCCCCCCCCCCAATTGGTTTTTAATACTTAAATTCTCTAAATCCTTGATGGCCAGTCACATTCTAATTCTGTTACATCTCTTGAGCGCTAGGTCTAATTTTAGAGCTTTGGACTGGAATTTGAAATGGAGGGAACAACATGAACTATGTTTTCCCATTGAAACTGAAGGGTGTACTTTTTCTTAAGTATTATCTCCATGTTGCTGCAACAATTACTGATATTATTGCTGCCGCTAATCTGTGTAGCATATGTTGACAATGCCAGCAGATGTCTGAATTTCAGCCAGAAGATGTGATTCTAGATATTAAGATATTGCAGAAACATTGTATTTATTAATTTCTGAATTTATAATCATAACAGAAGGTTCTATGGTAATAAAAATGGTAATGCATTACAAAAAGCTGTAGAATTGAGAACACAATCTATTTCTGTTGCTTCTATATTTTCCTTAAGCTCACCATGGTTCTGAGAGCTGCAGAGACTTTTCTTAGCTGCTTTTACCTTATTTTAGTTGAAGGCTTGTAAATGTGTTAAACTGGCAGCCTCTGTAGTAATAAAAGCAGCACAGCAAAGCAGCTGTGGTACCAACTTTCCAGGGTTCCATTTCTCCAGCATGTTACTCTGCTGTTTTGTGATATCTGCCGTGGTGGCTGGGAAACAACTAAGTTACTCTGGCCAGTCAGGCCTTGTTTTTTTTCATTACCAATCCTCATTTTGTCTCCTAGCAGCTGGTTTGAGATCACCAATAAATGTCATGCATTTGAAATGTAAAGGCTAGATGTTATTGCTCTATGCCGTTGTGCCAAGAAAATGGATGCCTAGACCTGGTAGATTGCTTGAAAACTCAAAGGCATTGGGGATATTACAATTATAAGCAGAGTAACTGTTTTCCTTTTCTTTTTTTTTTTTTTTCTAGGCTGAGTCCAGACGCTGTTTGTGTGTTTTTCCTTTGTGTGTAGAAAAGCCTAAAATTTTCCTTGCTAATGCTCTCTGCTCTAAGTTGGAAATTGGAAAGAATTTCTCAGGCTTTTTAATAATTTTGTCTTTTGGTACAGAGTTTTGAATCTTCTGAACCTCACCTCCTGTTTCATTGGCAATGATATAGTCCTAACAACTTCTGTAGTGGATTCTGCAGCTGTTTATATGGAAATGCAACATTTAGAAAACATTTCATGTTTTTAACATCGCCAACGCAGTTTGCTAGCTGGTTCAAAGTGAAGAGTCAAGCACACGTAAGCCACGTGCGCTTCACAGATTATAAAATCGAGAACCTAAAATTTAGGATATAATTTTTTCAGAATTCTTTGCAATATTTGTGCACAGGAAGTTTTGTGGTTTGATTTCTGTTTGGTTGGTTGGTTTTGTAATAACAAAAAGTTTAATAACTTCATTCTTTCTCACTGTAAGTCCAGATAAGTGCTGTTAGAAACACTTGAAGGCAAGGAGACACTTTTCATCTGATTCAGTATCTTGTCTTATGGATTTCCTGATTTTGATAAGACAAAGCCATACACTTCTGCTTTATTTAAATGATAAATTATTAATTTATCTAGTGCTTAATTATTTCTGGTTTTAGAATCACTTCAATAGATTTACAGTTATATAATACCTATTTCTAATATGCTTATAAATATTAACATCTTATCAGGCAAATCTGTAAATATACATCATCCGTTGATCACATTAACATCTCTAGAAACTGAGTTTATCCTCATATAAAGAACAATTTAATCAATAGAAATTAGGACTTTTTCCCTTTAGAAGACGTTCAGTCTTATTCTAAAAACTACAGGAGATGAAGAACTCACCACATCGCTGGAGAAACTGCTCAGTGGTTATTAATTATTCTCACTGTTTTTTTTTTCCCCATTCATGCCTGACTCTTTGCCTGACAGTTCTCCCATGCACATCTTTTATGTCCCTTCAGCATAACCAGAAAGAAATCTGAACTCCTTCATTTTACTCTGAATATTTTTCCCTTTCTGTTTACCAGCAACAGCCCTGTTGCCCCCTGGGCCTATATACACTAAAAGGGTTAGCACATACAGCTTTATTGACAAAACCCTCCACTAAAAATACAGCTCACCCAAGCAAAACGTGCTCTCCTGCTGCTTCCTAATCCAATTCCTCAAATGGATTAAGCCGTATTGTAAAGAGGATTCCTTTACTTGCATCACTGCATCTTCTGCTGACTTTTGCTGATGCATGCTTTTGTAGACCAGGATTTTGTCTTTCTTACAATCTCAACTTTAGCAGCAGCCTCGTGCAGCCACTGTAACAGTGGAGATGTAATAAAAGTATGTGATTCCTCCATTAAACAGCTACTTTATTTTGATTCAGATTTCAAAATGTTTCCTGTAGAGAGAGCACAATGGAGGTGCACACCATGGGGTTTATGTTGGGAGGGCAAGTAAATGTTCAGAGGCTTTGGTGTTGTGGGATGCGTTTGGGACTGAGCATGGCATTTCAGCTTGGTTTTGTCTGTGGTGATGTGCTTTACTTGCATCATGTGTGTCCTGACATTGCCTGTGTATAGCTGCCTTACGCCACTCTAAAGATTCAGCAACTTAAGGAGTTTGAGTGGAAGTCTTGAACAGACCAGTTCCTTTGCTGTTTGTAATTCCTATGTTGTCTGTAATAATTACATACTAAAACTACAGATGAGGTGTTACTTTTATCATGTAAGCTAATCCACCAAACAATATTGCCTTCTTTGTTACATTGCAAATATATGTAATTTATTTTTCTGCCAGATTCTTACACAGAAAAGCTGAGGACTTTTTCAGATATCTTGACATCAAGGCATAGAGAGAATCCTGTTCCATTTTGTCAGCTCCCAAATGTTTCTGCAGCTCAATCTGTGGCATTCACATGTGAATGAAATTGCATCTCTCGCTCTGTTCCATTTGTTTGGATTCTGTGTTTTCTTCCAGTCTGGAGTGATGCTGCACTTGCTCCCAGTTCCCTAGGTTGCTTTTATTGCAGTGACCTTTTCCATCTACCTAGGGTGCTATTTGTCATTCAGCTCTCCTTCAGTCCCTGCCTCACCCCACCAAGGTACTGCCTTACGTGTCGCTCCTTTACAATAGTTCCTTTCTATTTAATGCATTTGTGTTGGATATCATAAGGCTGTAACAGTGTGATTTTCAGTAATTGAGTTTTCCACTCCTTTTGCTCAGGTCAGATCTAATGATTTGTGAAATAAATAAATAAATAAATGCATACATACATAATGACATCTTTATGGTTATCGCGATAGCTGGTACTTATCTTGCATATCTGGGATCTGGAAAAAGCTAGTAAATCAAAACGAAAGAAAATCGCCAACTTAATGTGGAAGTTGTATTGTTTTGAGAAGGCTCCTTGTCCTTGATGCTCTGTCGATTCAGGAGCAATAACTAGAACACTGTAGAAAATGAAAGTGACCTTTTATAAATGATAAAAAGCAAAGTGTGGCTATAGAAGCCTATATATACCAAATCCCTAAAAGCTAGGGAGTCTTTCTCTGCTGCTAGATCTTTCAAAATCTGCCAAAGAGGGACTGGCTTACTGTGCACTGCCATGCCCCAAAACTTCCATTCATAACAACAACAGGAAAGTTCAGTATTATCTCAGTACTCTGTAAGAAAAAGATTTCTGACCTGGTTATTTTGAAACATCCTTCTTGGTCTTGAATCTCCACACCCTGGGGGACAGTTAGTGTATCATAGTATATCATAAAATGGGAAGTCCCAACTGCTAATTCACATGATTTGGGGAGAACTCAGAAATCTGGACTTTAATATTGCACAGTGGATTAATTAAATCTGTAATGTATAGGCCATGGTAATTATTTTGGGTTTTATAAATCACTTTTTCTACTGGAATCAGTGGGAATTTTGCACGCCAAACACCAAGCTAAATTCTCAGTTAATACACACTGTAATGAAGTGTGAAATGTTCTGCCTAACAAAACACAGTGTTTGAGCATGTTTGTTAGTATTTGTTCCCACAAACAGGTGGATAATTGTTTCGCTTGACACAAATCTGTCCATTATAGGGACTAGCAAACATAAAAGATGTAAAATCTTTGTAAGTTTGTGAGCTCCAGGTTTCTGAAACATAATTTACAAAGTCAAGGGAAGGGAGTTTGGGGAGTTAGAGCTCACATGGTAAATGATGGCTTTGAATTATTCTGTCAAGCGGTGAGAATGAGGATTGGGACTGGGATGGTTTGGGAGCACATATAAATCCTTAGGGACCCTGAGGTACAAGTTTTATCAACTCCTGACACCTTCATTTCCAATATAGCTGAAAACTTGCTACAAAAGCAAAAGGGAGTAACGTGGAGGCAAAACAAGAAAAAAAGGTGATTGGTAAGGCTTATGGGGAATGAAAGAAGAAATATGGACTTTTTCAATTCACATTTGGCTAGGGAGAGCGATATGAATTGATTCAATCTAAAGCAAAATGTGGGTTTGGTTTTTTCCAGTTTAAGTTGCAACCTTTTTGTTTAACTTTCTTTCAGTGTGGGTTAAAATAAAACCAACAGAAGCAAAGCCTCAAAATGAAAAGTGGAAAAATTTGCTTAAAAATCTTCCAAATGAAATGGTTCAGCATTTCAAAAATGAAGTAATTATTGTTTAATTGATGTTTCTGCATTTTTCAAATCTATTCTCCCTTCCTCCCCAATCTTTTTTAGCTAAAAGTGCAGCAAAATTTAATTAGATAATCATGAATAGTTTGTCTCCTTGCAGTCTGAAGCAGGCACTGGGCAGAAACCAGTTAAAAAATAGCTATTTATTCTAAAATCCATGAATTTAGGAGACATGGTAAGGCCAGTCAATTATATTTGTGAGCACACTATGCAGCTGGAGAAGAAGCTGCAGAGAAAAACAGACCACCTTGAAGAAAAGGGGGAATTTCCAAGACTCAGAGTTTCCGATTTGAGACTGTGACTTGAAAGCGTGATGAGATTATGGAGACCGATGTGTGTGAACAGACTGAGAATTGGGGGTTCTGGTAATGCAGAAAGGCTGGCGAGGGACTGTACTTACAAAACTAATCTGAGGAAAAGACACAAGACTGGCTAGAAACCAAACTTTTAAAAGCGTACTGTCAGCAACTAAAGCCCAATCCATCTACACAAGTAGCACAGCCGTTTCTTCCAAATCATTTTACAGAAAAAAGTTATATAATACAAATCACTAGAAAACATCATCCAGAAGTACATAGATGCCCACAAAACTTATCTCTTCACTTGTATTTCCAACCGCACAGCAGTTCTTCTAAATATCTTTTTTTTCCTTTCTTTTCTTTTTTTATTGTTGACAGCTGGGAAGATTCCACAGTCTTCATTCTTCAATTCCTCTGAGATCATGCCAGAAACGCAAATGCATTAGAGAGTCTTGTTTCATTTTCTTTTTTTGGAACAATTTCCATTAATATCCTGCTGTCAGAAAGCAACTGGTACTGTTTCACAGCTCTTTATCATGGCAGTTTTATTCTGGGGAGCTACAGTGATTGCTCATTGAGACCCAGAACCCCAACAGCGTAGCTGACTCTTCTGGATAACAGGGAAGTTAAACTCTTCAGTCAAGTTTCATTCAGATGATAGCAACTTCTTAATATTTAACATTTAAATTTCTGTGAGGAAATTAGTACTGGTAGATCCTGCTGGACCAGCAGCCTTTGCATTCAATGATTTCTTCATAGAATAGTATAGGTTCATTTATAGAACAGTATTTTCTTTATAGGACAGGCAGACTCAATTCAAATTTCCAAAATCCTAAGAGGTTTGCAAGCCCAACTTCAGTTTCTGGATAGCTGGTTTCATGTTTGCTCGCTCTCTATGGTTGGGTTTTGTTTGCTTTTGGAGGGCAGGATGCATGTAGTTGTGGTTTGGGTTTTGGTTGTGTTGGGGTTTTTTTAGCCTTGTTTTTGGGAACCTTAATTTTGAACTGTTTTTTAATAACCAATTTATTACGTTCATTTGATTGACAAAAAATACATTGCAGTTGGTTCTTTTCAGGAATTAATGCTCTAGCACGGTGACTTACATTAAAAGAATCTACAGAAATATCACCATTAGGTTTCAGTATGTGGAGAAATTCTGCAGTTTAATTATTTGTAGTTCCCAGAAAATCCTCTCAGGTAGTTTTATGAGAAAGCATCTAAAAACTTTGAGAAAACTGTAGTGAAATTATATCATTTCACATTTTGATTTAAGCATAGTGTTATCAAAGAACAGAAAAATAAAATAAAAATACATACATAAACAAACAGAAAAGGGAAAAGACAGTGTTCCTCTCTTTAGTTTTTCTACACCCCCCCAGTGTTTCCCAACAACAAAACTCTCTGTATCTCCTTCCGTTGGTCTTCAGTCTGAGCAACTGGTAGACTTCTGTTCCTTTTTTCACATAAATTTTTTTATTTTCTCACTGCAAAGCAAAGACAGACCAAATGTCATAGATGGGATGCAGGTAGTACTTCCCAAAGCGACCCAACCATGAGAGCATGATTCTCAGCTCACTGAGCCACCACATTCCTATAGAAATTGCCAAGTTCTATATGAAAGTACATACATATTTTCATAAAATTTGATGCTTTCTCTACCTTCAGTCTGCTTTTTGAAATTCGTTGAAGATATGAGACATTGTTAATTTACTAGTATAAAAAAAATATGAAGACAGTCTGAGACAGTTGGGATTGTTCAGCCTGGAGAAGAGGAAGCTCCGGAGAAACCTTATAGTCCCTTCCAGTACCTAAAGGGGCTTCAGGAAAGACAGGGAGGAACTCTTCATCAGGGAGTGGAGCGCTAGGATGAGGGGTAGCGGTTTTAAACCGGAAGAGGGTTGATTTAGATTAGATCTCAGGAAGAAATTCTTTACAGTGAGGGTGGTGAGACACTGGCACAGGTTGCCCAGAGAAGCTGTGGATGCCCCATCCCTGGAAGTGTTCAAGGCCAGGTTGGATGGGGCTTTGAGCAACCTGGTCTAGTGGGAGGTGTTCCTGCCTATGGCAGGGGGGGTGGAACTAGACGATCTTTAAGGTCCTTTCCAACTTTGACCATTGTATGAATATGTGAACATTGCTAAATATTCTCATGAGTAAAATTCACAGCAATGGAGAATGTTTAGAGCAGACATACAGCAAATTGCTCAAACACGGAACAACCTGTGGCACAAATCTGCCTGCTCTAACAGGCTTCATAAAATTAAATATAACGTATTTTCTTACTGCTCTCCCAGCTGCTTTTTATTAATCTGTGTTATTAGATGGTGGTTAAAGACTCTCTAATGAGTCCTTGTTTGTATGCTATTCATGAAAATTCAAATAATGAAACTGTTTTCTAGCTTTATTTGTTCTTAAATCTGGTTTGAGCCACTAACTCAATGCCTAGTGCTACTTTTAGCACTTTTTTCATGTGGCAATCTCTGTTTCACGACTACAAAATGTAAACCAACAAAAGAATGTGCTCTGTAGCTGAATTTTCACTGCTAAGCAATTTGAAGTAAGGATATTAAAACTTATAATTTTTTTTTTTTCTTGGCTGGTCTGTTGCAAACTTTATATATTTAGTCAAGACATGGAGACACTACTGTGAAGAGTTCTTGAACTTAGAGTCAAACCTCAGGTTCCTGCACTTTTATCTCTGTTGAATCGTTTTCCTGAGACATTTGAGATTTGATATCGATAAAAGTTAAATCACTAGGGGAAAAAATGTTGGATTTTCACAAAGATGAGACAGGTAAAAGAAATGTAATGCTGTTGCTTTTAATGATAATAAAGTTAGGTTGCTTTTTTGAGTACTGGAAGAGCTCCAAAAAAGCCATTGGTACTCACTTTGGGAGTACTTAAATATCAGTGGCTCAGAGCAACATACAGCTCTGCTATGTCATTATAGAGAATTGTTATGCCTCACATAGGCATTATTGGGCTAATCAATTCATCAGGAATTTGCATAGAATTAAAATGGCATCGTAAAGATTTCAGGAAATAAAATTGCATGTCCAGTTATAAACACAACACACATCTGATTTAAAAAAAATTTTAAAAAAGTGTAATAAAGGAAATTAAAATAACAGTGGATTTCTAATTGAATTGGAATATCCAAGTTTCTTCCACAAAAGTAATGGAATTTCACAAGTGAAACTTACACATTTTGGATGGGCATCAGTATGCTCAAATATTACATTACCCAGCATGTCACATGATGAAGTGTATGTTTTGTATCCTCTGGACATCTTAATGGAATATCCTGACAGCTTTCAGTAAAGCAAATATTATTGTCCAATAGAAAAAATGATCATTACAAAGAACAGAGTAATTAACACCTATGCTTGCATGCTTCACTGCCCCAGAAAATTGATTTGATAGACATGATCATGCAGGGGATGAACTAGCAATTAAATAGGTACACAGAAGTATTGTCTTTATTTCATAAATCTTCAAAATCTTACAGCCCTTATTTTTAAGGTGATCACTACCTTAAAACTTTTATCTGTAATGTGATAGAAAATTTTGAAAGAATTGGACAGAATTCTATAGAAAACAAAAAATTTTAAGAGTGTCCTGTAGAATGGTTATTGTGTTAAAATGTTCTCACTGTTGAATTTGCCAGTTAAAAATATGTTTGAGGAGTCTTTGAAGATGAGTTTATTCTCAAATATGATCGACTTAATAGCACTGATCTTATATGTGGCCATTAGCTTAGGGGGAAAAAAGCTACTTATTTTGAATACTTACTATTTTTTTCATGAGAAAAATAATTTAATCTTTGGTTTTAAACCACTAACCACTATTTATAACCCCGTTGTTAAATTATTTCAAGGCTATTATAATATTTTGCTATTAGTAATATTTCAGCGGATACTACTTAATAGATGTTTATATTGCTAGATGTGCTTGGTGATTGCCCATATCCAGCCTGGAGACCTATATAGCTTGTAGGTGATTTTCATATCAAATGTGCATATATACACGCAGATAACCCCTGTGAGTCACGCTCTCCATCCCATATATACATGTACTAAAGTAGTTCTGCCTGCAGTGGGAGAAACACGCTCAGTTTACTTGTCCTGTATATTGTCAATGCTCAGCAGATGGTGGAAACTGTATGCCTAAGTTAATGCAAACAAAAATTGCATGAAAAATACTATGTCCAGAAAAATAAAGTCACATAAACTTAAAAAATCAATTAATACAAGCCAAGAAATGATGGAAAGATGGGTGATGGCAGGACTTCGAGGCATTCTTAAAAATTACAGTCTGTGCCAGATTTCTCAGGACTTCCAGCTGTCATTTAATCACTCAAATCACCTTTTAGAGTTTCAGAGGGGGTAGAGTTATAGTTCAGTTTGAAAACTTGCTCATTGTTCAGGTTACCAAAAACCACTTTACTCTTAAAAAACCTTACTCCACAATATTGAATAAGATGAGATTTGCAATTTTCAGATTTCTGCCTGAAATAATCTCTGGAGGAGTTCTGCTTTAATCTTATATTGTTCTTTATTGAGGGGAATAAGGAGTCATGTAAACTTGTTTCCAGATTTTTTTCATGCCAGAAATGGTGTGACAACATAAACACATTTTATTTCTGTTGTCTGATGTTGGCTAGAAATTATATCTTACACTTGGTAAAATAACCTTGAAGTTCATTAAGCTGGTAGCTGGGAAATGTACAGATGGTGGGGTTTGGCAAGCCAGTGTTTTTGGTAAAAGTCTTCTCTGTTTGAAGTCAGTGATGTGATCATTGATTTATCCCTGGTTTATTGTAATATAAATGAAAACTTAATTAAGTGAGCTTTGATTAATATTCCATATGAAGAATGTAAATGTTGGTAAATGATAATTACTCTCAGAACTGCTAAAGCATTGAAAATGCTTAGAATGTCTTCTATTACCTGTCTGGCTGCTTTGTTTTAGCAGTTCCCTTCCGACTCCTCCGCTGTGTTTCTCAGAGTGCACTTTTGTGTAATGGTGTTCTGTTTTAGCAGATTGTAGAATGGCTTAATTACAAACAGCCTCTTCAAAACCCAGGAGTGAACATCAAATTTTAACAATTATATATATTAGTTCTTAGAGATTTCTGCTGTTGTCATTTATTGAGTGCTTGAGCTTATTCAGCATCAATAAACATAGAATCAGGGCTGTAAATTTGGGGGTTTTGATGTTTCAATTTAATGATAGAAAGGAGAGCTAGAGGCTGAAGGAGAGAGAGCTAAAGACCTTGAGTTTATTAAAGGGGAAGGTTGAGCAGAAATAAGGAAATGTAATTTGGGGCAATATGGGGCTGAATTAGCGTGCATGTTGAGTGCATTTGTAGTGCATTTCACGTTACCTCCGAGCATCAGTCAGTGAGTAAAATCCTTACCCAGAGTGAGTGCAGCTGAGTGGTATTTACATTTATAGGTAGCATTGACTGATCCTGTATCAACTGTAAATCATCTCTGTATATGTTGATGTACCCATACACACATGTCCATGCTCACATGTGTTATAAATATATAATGTGCAGTATACATATACATACTATACATATATATTAGTATGTGTATGACAAAAAATGAAGGTGGAGCAATTTCTCCACTGAGTTGTTTTTGTAAAAAAATTAGGAAGAGTCTGGGTATTTGAGAAATTCTTCTGGACAAAAGCAAGGAAAAGGGCATTATCTGTAATTAGAAATAATAATGTATAATTGGTTCATTTGCCATATTTCTACAGTTCTGATTTAGTTGAACAATGTGATCATTATGCCACCAGTTTTCAATAGAGGTGTCACAATGAAAAATAATTGCAATATTCCACAATATTAACTGTACCCTAATTGCAAAAGTTTTGAAATATAATTACCGTGAAAGCTAATGCGACAGGGAACATTAAGCATAATTAGTGTATTTTTAAAAAGGGAAAAACTGTTAGAAGCTTGTTATTGTCTCGTAAGGTAGCTTCAAATTAGCTGGATGCAGAGCACTTTTATCTAGGTTTTCTATAATTTTCGTTATTAGCACAGACTGCAATAAATTTATTTGACATAGCCCACACCTGCTAACCCGGCAGGAAAGAATTTCTAATGTGCACGGGTCCCAGGTTTCTCGCAGAATCTGTCACAATTTCCTGGGAGACAGCAGTGGGTAAGATTTAGGTGTGGGTTGGTTGGAGGTTTGGGTTTTTTTGTTGGTTTTTTTTTTTTTTCAAACGGTCAGTCATGTTGCACTGCTCAAATTGCACTGTGTTTTAAGAAATTTCTGCAGAAAGATACACAAAATGCTGTTATGAAGCACGTCAAACAAAGCATTTGTTACACGATAACCATGTTCTGAAAAAATACATAGTATATTAAACATCTATTTTCTTTACAGAACAACTACATGCTTTTACATAGAGCATGAAAGTTCACCCATATGATTAGAATTTATTTTTTGAAGTAAAGAAAAACAATATATCGCACCACTTGTGTACTAGAAATGTTTCTGTGCCCATATAGCAGGGGCATAGGATTCAAGCCATAAGAAGCAGTGCTGATTTTATATAAGATCAAATTTTCAGTAAGAAACATCTAAGAGATTTTCCTGTGGGTTTTTTGGTAACATTTTGGAGGTAGAAATAAATGCGTTTCTGGTTTTGCTGTGTTTCAAAATTACTGAAATGTGTTTTGGAATAAGCTAGATCCAAACAGAAACATATGGTAGAACACCATTACTTTAAGTATTTTTAGTGTACGCAGTTTTAAGAAACACTTGTATTGCTTGGTCTTAAATTACTATTAACCACTGAGCCTGCTTTTATCATCTCTATTTGCTGTTATTGCAGATGTGTAACATTTCTTTTTGGAAGGAAATTAGGTCATACATTAGATAAAATTTTGGATTGGCTAGTGCAACTTATTTTGCTCCTAGAATCATCTCAGGGAAAAAAAGGCATCTGATGCTAATTTTTCAAAGTGTAATTTATGAAAATGTTTTGTTTTCAGTTTAACACCTGTGATTTTTAATCTATCCGGTGTCTGTCTATCAACAGCAAATGCTCTGACATTGCTGCTAGGACAATTTAAGATCTTACGGAAACTTGTAAGAAAGGTTCTTGGTTTTCTCCCTCAAAAGTAATTCTAATTCAAGCCCAGGACAGAGCTTGTTTCTGCAGAGGTAATGGAAAGTTTAAAACTAAGGAAAGACATTAAGGTATGGAAATCCAAACGATGTTTACATTGTGCATTGTGGAAGTCAGCCGTTTGAAAGTGAGTAGGAAGAATAGGAACCTGTTCTTTCTTTCAATAGGTAAACTGATTCGTTTATTCAGCCTAACTCCATTTTCAATAAATTTCTGTTCTGCAAGGGCTGAGTTGGGGTTTTTAAGTTCTGTTAAACTGTGGACATGGAAATCCCTTTATATAATCTTTCTGGGTACTTTCATGGGTACGTCACTTGTGCTTTGAAGTGCTACAGTAATTTGAAATGTCTGCAGAGATTTCTGAATATATATTTGGTGTGTATATATATATATGTATACACACCAAATACATATACATATATTTGGTATATATGTTCTGCAGGTTATCAAGTCTTACTAGAATACTTCCACTTAGGAAAGAGCACTGCAGAGCTGTCGAACCAAGGGGCCAGGATCCGAGCAAGACACGGGAGTGTGGGAAGTAGAACTCTGAACCAATGAAAAAACGGAAAAATTAAGTTAGATAGCATTAGGAATCATACTGTGTTCTCACTTATATCCATTACACTTACATAAAAAGAACAGGTTACAGGCTGTGCAGAACTTTGTTTAAAGAAACTTAGCCACCCTAATTTTTAACTTATAATAAAAGACAGAAAAAAAGGTTAAACCTGAGCTACAGAAGACTCTGCTTACATTATCTAAAACAAAGAGCCTGAGCTCTAATGTGTAGGGCTGGAATACCTTTATTTCTTCACTGAATTGGATATATCCCCAGATTATTTTACTAGTATGACCGGTAAGCAATTTCCCTCAGCATGCAGAAATACAGACCCGACTCAAAGGGTAGTTCCTTACCACCCTGCTCTGCCCGTGCTCCTACCTGACCAGGCGCTGTGGTACAGCAGCATGCAGGTGCGGTCAGGTTAATCAGTGGGGCTGACTAGCCTCTCCAGGTGCTGACAAGCAGCAAGTCTCAGATCCAGGCTTTTCTAAAAGGCCTCCGTTTCCCAGTGTCTCGGTAATGACGCCTATATTGAGACCCGAGCCTTTTGATTATTCACTAGTGCTGAGACTTACGGGCAAAATCTTGCCTTATTTGGCAGCGCAAGTCGGCGCTGGTCTTGGCTCAAACTGGGCTGATGGCTAGGAGCAGCCCCAGCCGAGCACACAGAGCTGGATGTCCCTGTCCATCTAGAAAGGAGCCGACTGATGTCACTTCTACAGAAGACTGACGCCTTTTTCTTAAAAGGCATTAATGTTTCTAAAGTCCCTTATTTTCATAAAAGAGATATACGGCTTCACGGTATTGTATCTCTAAGTACAGCCTGTGTGTGTGTCTCCTGTTAAAGTGCAGTACAATATTGGCCAAATAGCATGTTTCGTAAAGTTAAGAGACTCTTTATAATGCCTTAAAGAGAGTTCCATAGTCAGCTGTGAAGGAGTTCATATACAAAGGTTATTTCAGTCTTAGTGTCTTACAAAAGCACATGTTACTGTTCAACTCTTTACTACTAAAATAGGTACTTTACAGATGCCATAAATTTTAATCATCAATATCCTGTTGTTAAACAGGGACTCATCTACACAGTGAAATACTCTCTAATATTAATTCAGAATTAAAAGATGACCCATTTTAACAAACCAAACTAATTGGGAATTAGTAAAATTATAGGATGCTGTGAGTGTGTGCACACACGCATGTGACTGAATATGCCGTTGTGCCAGAAATCTTTTTTGTCCTCTTGTACAAATGCCGTAAGTCAATTGAGTTTATGAATAGATAGGCTTCAGGCATAAGACCACTGGCAAAATGTTTATCCTGCAAAATCTGTTAAATGCATTTACTGTAATGTTTATTAGAAACTGTTTTTCTTCTTTCCTCTCCCTAGAACTACAATGAAGATGACTGAGAATTTTTTTGGAGGGCTGCAGAGAGCTTTTTTCTTGTTTTACTTAAACAAGAAAAACAAGTACTTCCTTTTCTTGTTTTTTGTTTTTTGTTTTTTTTTTTTATTAGCTTAAAAGCCTCGATCTTCTGTAAATAGTACTTCATAGAGCAAGTGAAATAACAGAATGTGTCATTAGTTATACATAATCTCTCACACTGTGTTTCCATGCAGCTCCATGTGGCCTGAGAGCTCCTCACCCTGTTTCCTCTGACTGCAGCAGAACGGTGGGGTGGGCTCTGACAGCAGCTCAGGGAGCCACAGTTCCGCTGCTGAGGACCAAGCACGTGCTTGTCCATGGGCTTGTGCCTTGCTGTCGCCACCTCCCGCTTGCATCGTCACCAGTACTCCCAAGAGAGGACTGACCCCTGTAAATGACAGGAAAATTGGTCTCACCCCCAGGAAAAAATAGGTGCTTAGTTCACAAGCTGATGGCTCCTGGCGCCAGTTTCCCCCCCAGTTGCAGAAGCGTGAAGCACAGTGCAGGAGAGGGTGGGCTTTGGTCGCAATCCGAAGTTAATCAGCTGTCAGCCAGGGAATCCCGTTGCTGAGCCATATCTTGGGGTACATTTTCATCACTGATTACCGCCAGCCGAAGACTGTGCCACTTGTCAAAGCCTGTGCCCTGTGCTCCCCAGCCTCTGGCTTCCCACGGCTGCTGCTCACCCTTCCTTTGTGCCAGCTTGAGAAACTGCCTGGCTAGTGGGATCATCCAAGTGTGTTGTAGTAAAATTGATATTAACCAGAAAAATGAAATGTAAAATGCAATTCAAGCAACCAAGGAAACCTGCTGCTGCTAGAGTTCTCTATACAGACCCAATCCTATTTAATTATTTACTAATATTAAAATAGAGAAATAGTAACTAGACATGTTTTATCTGTGATTCAATTAAGAAACTAACCACCAGACAACGTAGCTTTGTTGATAAGTAGGATATCAAGAGAATGATGAACTGTAGGCTTGGTCAGCAAACCGAGAAAACCTCCTGGAACTGCCAAGATTAGAGGAGTAGGTAAAAGGTAATTTCATCAGGGGGAGATCATGACCACCAA
>VYXH01008803.1:3128-16987 GCA_013397275.1 Burhinus bistriatus
ACTGCTTCCTCTTGGATTATGGGGGGTTTATTCTGCTCTTCATCCCTGTCCTCCAGCTCAGAGGATTGAATACCCTGAGGATCACTGGTCTTACTATTAAAGACTGAGGCAAAGAAGGCGTTAAGTACCTCAGCCTTCTCCTCATCCTTGTTGACAATCTTCCCCTCCGCATCCAATAAGGGGTGGAGATTCTCCCTGGCTCTCTTTTTGTTGTTAATGTATTTGTAAAAACCTTTTTTGTTATCTCTTACGACTGTGGCTAGATTAAGTTCTAGCTGTTCTTTTGCCTTTCTGATGTTTTTTCTGCATGACCTAACTAGATCCCTATACTCTTCTTGCGTTGCCTGCCCCTTCTTCCAAAGGTGGTACACTCTTCTTTTTTCCCTGAGTCCCAGCAAGAGCTCCCTCTTTAGCCAGGCCAGTCGTCTTCCCCACCGGTTCATCTTACAACACATGGGGATAGCCTGCTCCTGTGCCTCTAAGACTTCTGTCTTGAAGAATGTCCAGCCTTCCTGGACCCCTAAATTAATCAAAACTAAGAACACTAGTCAGAGTTGCATAGGAAAAGCGTTTCTCTTGTACTTTCTAACCAGTTCTCTGACTGCTAAGAAGAAAGTCTCTTTACATGTGACTTGTCCCCTCTCTGCTTAGTTGTGATGTTTTCACGTCTGGTTACTCAGCTGCAAATTTGGATGATGATAAGTGAAGGCCTATACAAAATCAAAATATTTTTACCTTTTCTTTTCTGTTTGAATTCTTTAGATGTAAAAAAGCTTAAAGATGTGGAGTACCTGGGGACAGTAGCAAGTATCCACCTTAATTCTGATTATGCAGCTGCTCTCTTTGAGGGTAAAGTCCAGTTGCATATGGTAAGAGCTCTGGGAATTTGGAGTGCTGAACTAATGAGTTGATCTAAGCTGAAAAAGCTAATGTAATTTTAAAAATGAGGGAAAAGGGAGTGATCTTCAGTTAATGGAGGTAAAAATTAAAAATTCTTTAGAAATTTTTTGCTGGCTGATTAAAATATAAAGCTGAATTCCTGTAGACTTTAGAAATACGACCTAATCTAGAACAGGTGAAGAAAAAGTGTTTTCTTGTGAACCGTTTAACAAGTTTTATTGTAAAAGTCTCTGTGGGAATGTGACAGAAGCAGATTCTGGGCTTTTCAGGGATGTATGTGCAAGTTTGTTTTCATCTCATTTCCTTACAGTTTCACACAGGCAAAACTATGATACCTAATTGTTAACAGTGGAGTTTTTCAGTTCATTCTGTTCTTTATATTTAGATAGAAAGTGGAGGTTTGGATGCTCAGGAAGAACGAGAAACTCGACTCTTCCCAGCAGATGATGATAAATACCGAATTTTGTGCCATGCTTTAACTAGTGACTTCCTCATATATGGTACAGATGTGAGTATTACTTCTGTTTTTAGAGATCTTTTTAAATGGAATATATTTCTGTCTGAATTATTTGGATATATTTTTATATATCATTTTTAGCAAAAACATTGTGCTTCATGAGAAGTTTACAGTGGATTATTTTGTATAAAAGAACTTTGCAAATACAGTAAAAATTGCATTCAGCTTCCTTTACTGTTGCGTTTATGTGAGATGCACTGTTAGGAAGGTTAAGTTTTGCTTTTACTAGTGTTTGTTGTGAAACACTGATTTTAATAGCAGAATTTAATTCTATTGCAGTAGTGAGAGGGTTGGCAATCAAACTGTCTTCCACATATAAAAAAACCCATAGCACTTGCCTTGCAAATTTCTTGATGTAGGTGGTAATGTGGTAGATGTGGACAAAAAAGTAATGTGGTAAACAAATGTGATAGCATAAATGAAAGTCTTGACTCACTATTGAAGCTGTTGCCCAAAGAGAATTTTTTTTAGGTATTTCAACAAAGATCGGAGTTAGGAGGGGACTGAAGAAGGATGTGAACATGCTTATGGATTTTTCTAGATATTTTCACTTGCATGAGGGGTAGTTTCTTTGCTGTCAGTGTTTTCTGGCACTGGGAATACAGGGCACATTTGGCATTGTAGTATTGTGCTCTTTATGATACAGATTGATGTATTGCCCTTCCAGAGGAAAGGCAGAATCGCTATCTCTGGTGTTATACCTGGTTTAATAATTTGAGCAGTTTTGCAGCAGTTGAGGGTTTTCCCACCTCCTCAGTACCTAAACTGGTACAGATAAATTTGAAGTATTAAATTCACATCTGACCAATTTGATGCATGCAAATTTTACAATTGACTTCAAAAGCTGCCTTTTACTTTCAGTGTTCTTCTTTATGCAACACTGCTTGAAATGTAGTGTTAATCACAAAACAGTTTGGTTTTCCCTCCTGAATTAGTTATATCTGTTCTTAAGAATTTGTGGTTCTTCCTTGGAGGCAGCTTTGTTTGAAGGTTAGGCTTCTCTCAGCAACAAGGCAGGCATTTCCCCTGTTTAGAGAACTGCACAGTAAATCACAGAATCACAGGGGCTGGAAGGGACCTCTGGAGATCATCTCGTCCAACCCCCCTGCCAGAGCAGGGTCACCTAGAGCAGGTTGCACAGGATGGCGTCCAGGCAGGTTTGCAATGTCTCCAGAGTCGGAGACTCCACCACCTCTCTGGGCAGCCTGTTCCAGTGCTCTGCCACCCTCAAAGTAAGGAAGTTCCTCCTCATGCTTTGATGGAACTTCCTATGTTCCAGTTTGTGCCCATTACCTCTTGTCCTATCACTGGTCACCACTGAAAAAGGACTGGTGCCATCCTCCTGGCACCCTCCCTTTAAGCATTGATGAGATCCCCCCTCAGCCTTCTCTTCTCCAGACTAAAAAGACCCAAGTCCCTCAGCCTTTCCTCATAAGAAAGATGTTCCAGCCCCCTAATCATCTTCATAGCCCTCTGCTGTACCCTCTCCAGCAGTTCCCTGTCCTCCTTGAACTGGGGAGCCCAGAACAGCTTGTCTCTACAAAGCAAAGTGAGATAAACAACAAAAACAATAGACCCCCCCTCAAAACTCCAGCTCCTTTCCCCACCCTCCAAAAAGCCTCAAGTTTTCCTATCCTGCCCAACCCAGCTGTGAATAAAGAAGGAAGCCAAAAAAATGCCTGGAAGAATTTTTCTTTAAACACTCTTTATGCTCAGCACCCTAAGATGGGAGAAACTACAACAAATTTAATTATCTGCTTGCCGTTTACTGATGTCATCATTAGCTGTTTCTGTCATTTCTCTTTAGACTGGAGTTATTCATTATTTCTACATTGAAGACTGGCAATACGTGAATGAATATCGGCATCTTGTCAGTGTGAGAAAAATTTTTCCAGATCCCAATGGAACCAGATTGGCTTTCATAGATGACAAAAGTGATGGCTTTGTCTATTGTCCAGTAAGTTAGTATGGGATACCCATACAATTATATTTATAAGCAGGCTTTTCAATTGTGTAGTGTTTTTAACGGAAAATGAAGAAAGCTTTGTCACTCCGGCATGTATACTGGTAGAAGAAATTGCCAGGGAGGCTTGAAGATAACTTAATAGTAATGTAAGGAAATAAAATCTGTCATATTAGATCAGGACAATTTCATTATGCTAAATTCCTGATCAGTAATTTTTGGAAATGTATGTGTTTGTGTATTCAAATACGGATATTTTAGCTCATTAACAAGCACTGCCAGTTTCACTGCCTGTCCCATACCTTTTTTCTAAGAAAAGTAAATAACATTCATATAATATGCATTTTCTCCATTTACTTCCCTTCTGAATTAAACTATTACGTTATTCAGAGTCACTGCTTATAAGAAAACTTTTTCTTAATACAATTTTCATATTCCTGCACTATTTATATTCTTTTTTTATTTTCAGTCATAACTGGTATGAATATTTAGTTTGTCTCCTTAGTCACTTGCTAGTAATTTTACTTTTGCATTATTTGTAGGTAAATGATAGATTATATGAGATTCCAAATTTCTCACCAACTATTAAAGGAATCTTGTGGGAAAACTGGCCAATGGATAAAGGTGTCTTCGTTGCTTTTGATGATGATAAAGTGTACACTTACGTTTTTCATAAGGATGCCATTCAAGGTACTGTAAACAACTTTAAAAAGTTATTTACTATTTTAGTTAATAAAGTGAAACGTTCTGAGTCTTCATTTGTCTTAATTATTTTCATAACTGCATATAAAAATAAATAATACTGGAAGTTTTGAAGCGCAACTTGAATTTCTATTTCTTGAATAGAAAACTAGTTGCTTTGTAGGTTTCTCTGTAAAGCTTCAACAAGGCATTTTGGTCTTAACTCCCTAAGTTTCTTGCTATTATAATCTTTTGTCTGAAATTTCCACATTGTGCTTCAATTGCATTTTGAAATGTTCACAAGACAATCTTGGGATCAGGGTGACAAAACTTGTTTTCACTTAAAGTGTTAACCAAAATCGTAACAGTAGCAATTTCTGTATTTGTGACAGAGAAACATTAGGGAACTTAGCTACAAACATTTGGAAAATGACCTTAATAGTTTAGAAGATTTAAGTTATGTATGTTTACTTTACTGAAAAATATGTGCTTTACAGTAGATGGTGACTACCAGAATTAGAGACTTCGAGTTAACGCCCTGCAAATCTACATCAGCTGTGACTGCTTGCTGTACTTTTTACCATGTAGGGTTTTTTTAAATTATGTTTTCTTTTCTTCCTGCTTGTTGAATCTAGGATCCAAGATTATTTTGGCAGGTGGCACAGAGGTCCCCTTTTCCTATAAACCTTTGTTGTTGTATAATGGAGAATTAACTTGTCAGACTCAGAGTGGGAAAACAAACAATATCTATCTAAGCACCCACAGTTTCCTTGGCAATTTGAAAGACTTTGGACCTAATGAGCTGACGCAAATACTTACTCAGACTTTAATGTTGAAAAGGTACATCTGTGTTTTAATTACATTGTGTAAATTGTTTTCTTGTTTGCTTATAGCTCAATACAGCATATCCCGGTGATTTAAAAATGTCATGCTGAGTATTGATAAATTAGATTGATCCATGAGTCCCTGTAGCTGTCTACGCAAACCAAGCAAAATAAGTGACCCAGTGATGCTTTATTTGTTTTTCCACTGTCAAGTAAAAGCTAAAGTAATTTTTTTCAAGACTGAATCAGGGTTTTATGACAGTGGCTGTCTTCCAAAACTGGCTGAAGGTGCTTCTTGCATACTCCCCTCTCACTGTAATAAAGCAATGCAAAATCAGGATAATGGAAGGAATGCCAGAGTAGGGAAAGCAGATGGTTTCCCGAAAAAGTGTGGTAGAAACAGGAGAAACAGAACTGTAAGTTATGCATTTGTATTTCTCTTTTCTTCCTGACACATCTCTCTCTCCATGGCTTAGAATTAAATGCTTTTTATGTTTTCCTTACCATAGTATTAGGCAAAAAAAGCACCAAGAGGGAATTTTACGTATAAATAATACTAGTTTTAAATGTGTTTTAACTTCTATAGGTTTTCTGAAGCATGGGAGGTGTGCAGACTTCTGAATGACCAGTCTGGTTGGAATGAGCTGGCCAAAGCTTGCTTACATCATATGGAGGTGGATTTTGCAATACGTGTTTATCGGACATTTGGTAATGCTGGGATGGTGATGTCACTTGAGCAAATAAAGGTAAAATGTGAAGTTCCTTTTAAATAGGAAATACAGTGATTTAATTCTTTAAGCATTGCTGAATTCTTATTTTTGTGGAGAATTTTTTTTTTTTTTAAATGGAAGGTGAATTATTTTCAAGGGAGTTAACAGTTATAGAGGAGAAAGCATCCAAACCACATAACTCTTGGTTGGTTTTCTCTTGAAGTGGTTGAAGTCTCTACTGCATTGCATAGCATTCCTTTCTGCAGTTGCTTGAGAGCAGCAGAATATATTCATGTCTCGGGCATTTGGAGGCTATTTTTCCCTTGTTACTTCTGAGAAAATGTTTAAGGCTGCTATTATTATTAAAATAAATTTTTAAAAAACATACTGCAGTTATGCATCTGAAAATGTGCATGAAATAGTGCCTTAAAAATACACTTCTGCAGATTGCTGATTTTAGACAGTGGTAGCTGTAGTGGCTTTGAGCTACAATAAGAAACTGAGGGCTTTTTCTGGTTTGTAGAATCCAACATACATGGTTGTAAAATGTCAGGATATTTTGTTTTACTGTGCTTACTAGATTATGTTACTTATAACAATGTGTTTTTTCTTTTGGACTACTTTTGCACCTATGGCATCTTTTTACAGGGAATAGAAGACCACAACCTTTTAGCAGGACATCTTGCCATGTTTACTAGTGATTTTAATCTGGCTCAGGATTTATATCTGGCATCCTCCTGTCCTATTGCTGCACTTGAGGTATTCATTTAAGATGTGTAAATTTTTTTCTGCTGTTTTCATCTCCACCTTAATGTTGGAATATTTTACCTTCAGATAATTCTGCCCTTTTATGGTGGTGTTCTTGCCATTGTGTGACTGACAGACATTATTTTAGGATTAGTATCTCTCTGTCAAATTGTCTGAATCTTTCTAGAATACTAGCTCTATATTTGTATTTAGAATAATAAAAAGTTCATACTTTTACTTAGAATTCAGAATTTGATACTTGCATCAGAAAATGTTACTGTTCTTTGTTAATAGATGCGGAAAGACTTGCAACACTGGGACAGTGCATTGCAGCTGGCTAAGCGTTTGGCCCCAGACCAAATCCCTTTCATATCAAAGGAATATGCAATGCAGCTTGAATTCATGTAAGTTCTCCTGTAAAGCTGCAGTATAAGAATATTAAACCAATACTCATGCTAACTAGAAGAACATAGAATTGAGATACTTCAGCTGACTGCATTGCAGAGAGAGCATTCTGTGAGCGTCTTCAGCTGTAGTACGAGGAAGAGTAGTTTTGTAAGGAATACTTCATGCTAGAGACATATGTTAGCAAATAATAGTTACTTTTGATTAATTGCAGTATATCTGGGTTCTTTGCAACTGAAAGGTCCACTATATAATAATGTCATCTACTAAATAAATGCTTTGTTGCATGCAAGTGCTTGGAAAATAGAGAACGTTCACACCATTTAATGCTTATTACACTGTACAAAAGCCTTGTCTTTTGCCTGTCTTTGCTTAAATACCTGGTAGCCTTCATTTCCTTACGTATTTTAGATAGACGAGTGTCAAATTCCAAGGCTGCCGGTCCCTGAAAGAGAGAAGGCTTTAACCATTTGCCATGATTTTAAAGTCTATTTTATAGCTAATTCTTCCCAGATAAAACCTGGTCTGTATAATGTCTAAACTAAGAGGAAAAACTCTTATCTATTAATAGAGTTTTTAGACAGCTCCTTCCCCCCAGCAATGTTCCTGGCACTGAGAGGACACTTATTGGTCACAGAAAGGAAGGAACAGAGGCAGTTGAAGCAATGCAGCCATCTGTAACTTGAGTTCTACATGTACTTAAGGAGAAAAAATTGCTTTCATTTTAATGTTGCAGAAATCTAAATAATTTTAGAACATTAGTTTCATTTACCTTCCAGAAAAATCTGGAAGTAGAGATGAGATTATTGAGGTGTATTGTGCAGATAGATTCTTTGTCTGTCTTTCAAGGGTCTCAGTATAATGGAATTGAGAGGTGGACTGCCTCTTTGACTAATAGCTTGATAAAGTGCACGGGAAGTGCCATGACATACTGTGTAACTGTCCATCTTTTGCATACTTCACATCCTTGTATAGAGTCGTTATGTCTAAAGCAAGACAGATGCATAATCTGTGTGGTAGGAAGGTAACCATCTCTTCCTATTAAAAATATTCTTCCATATAACTTCCAGTTTTCTTTTAGGGGTGATTATATTAACGCTCTGGCACATTATGAGAAGGGAATCACTGGAAACAATAAGGTAATTCCTTTTTAGTAATGATACTGTTTGTACCGTCATACTGCACAGTAAGTTGTCATGCTTCAGACTCATTTGAATTCAGTTTTTTTTTATCCAGTTCTAAATCTATGTGACTATTGCTTTCAGGATAGTAGTCTTTGCACTTCTCGTACTTTTAATATACAGAATGATGCTTTCTCTAGGTATAAAGCAGTATTGCCATGTATTAACGTGGCATAGCTAGCCTTAGGTTTTTATGATTTGAGCAGTTTCATAATAGACATGCAAATGTCAGAAAAAATACTGCTAGGATTTTCATTCTTATAACAAAAGACCTAATTATTCCTTCTGTTCTTATTACTGAATTGTTACCTATATAAAGACAGGCAAGGATTGTGTTAGAAAATGAACATAATATTTAGTAGATCCTCCCTTATTCTGGCATTATTTCCCCTAATATTTGCAAAATGTCTATTATGAAGCAGCTTAAATGATAATAGGGGAATATAATAAGGGAAATAGCAATGTTTTCTGAATTCAAGCCATTTGGCTTTATGAAACATCAGTGGCCTTACCACCTTTAAAAATAAAACAAACAAATCAAAACAAAAAAAAACCCAAGAGAAATACGCTGCTTGTTGTTTCTCTTTTTCTGTACTGTTGGTGTTGGAGGAAAGAGGAGAGGAGAATTGAGCTGTCTGTAAAATGGATTCTTCTCATGTATGCTTGATCTGGACAGATCTTGTAAGTAAAATGTAAAAACTAAAGGCAAAGCTTAAGAAGGAAACAAAGCTGAGTTCTTCTAAATAAGTGACACCTGCAGCTAGGCAAGAATTTTGAGACAAAAATTGATTTAACTAAGTCCATGTAATGTTGTGTTAATTTGTTTCAATGGTTGGTTACTGTGGCCTTTGTGACATGATGTTTCTGACGTGTAATGTATAGTTACTGCTTTTCATTTGATTGCCAGTACCAGGAACATGACGAAGCTTGCCTTGCTGGAGTTGCTCAAATGTCCATTCGAATGGGAGATATCCGTCGAGGGGTAAACCAGGCCATTAAACATCCCAGTAGGTTACTGAAAAGAGACTGTGGAGCTATTCTGGAGAGTATGAAGGTATTCAAAAGGGTTAATAAAGCTAAGGCTGAACATGTGAATTCATTAAGCTATTTATTTGTAATCTTAATTTAGAAATGATATTTTAATGATTTCCAATATTGTAGCAATTTTCAGAAGCTGCTCAGCTGTATGAAAAGGGACAATATTATGACAAGGCAGCATCAGTATACATCCGGTGTAAAAACTGGTAAGTACGGGTTTCAGGGAAGTGTTATATCTCAGAGGGCTTACTGTGGTGCACTTTGGAAAGGAACAATTCTCTGAATACCACAAATGTCTCATTAATTATGTTTCATTGATTTCATTGTTCCCTCCCCCAAGGTTAAACAAGAACAGTGTTCTCTCAGAAGCTTATGTTGTTTTAAATATAGCCTTACTGTAAATGGGAGATAGTCTTCTTTTTTTTTTTTTTGTGTTATGTTTAAAGTTACCTGCAGTTTCAAGTCTTTTGTGTGTGTGTGCACTGAATTTAGTAATTTTATTCACATAGTTACTGTTTAGTTCATTAAATTTCTTCAGTTATAAAATACATAGCTGAGACTGAATATTCAGGCAGTTGAAATGATTCTAAGTTGCTGGTTCAAATGGAGTCTATATCATGAGTAGTCAGAATCACTGACATTATGTGCAATACATTTTTAAAATTTTTAAGGGAATTTGATTATTGTCAAGTTTCCAATGGAAAAGTACAATTTACTGAGAGACTTAAGGGCTTAATTCTTGCTTAATTACATTTTATGGACTTTTAATATTAAGAACTATTTGGAGCAGAGATCAGAAAGACCCCTCCTCATTCATATGAACGCTCTAGAAATTAGGTTGGAGTATTATTCACTATGAGGGTGCTGAGGCACTGGAACAGGTTGCCCAGGGAAGCTGTGGAGGCCCCATCCCTGGAAGCGTTCAAGGCCAGGTTAGATGGGGCTTTGAGCAATCTGGTCTAGTAAGAGGTGTCCTTGCCCATGGCAGGGGGGTTGGAACTAGGTGACCTTGAAGGTCCCTTCCAACTTAAACCATTCTGTGATAATTCTATGATTATGTTCATTTACTAAGGAAAATTTTATTCCATCATAGAAGTCCCAGTGGCATCAGAACGGACCAAGAGATCACTTTCTTAAGTAGGGTAGCTTGCATGTAATGGTAGCCTTGATTTGGAAAGTAGGAGGTACAAGCTTTGTTTACTCTAGCAGAACAAGGTTCAGTTTGGGGAGTGCTCTGTCTGTTGAGGCAGAGAAGCGCGATTTAAGGTCAGCCTCTCTTCAGCCTCTCATATCCCTTGTCTTGAAAGGCCCACTGCTTAGTTTGCTGGCTTTTATAGATCGTATCACTGTGAGCAACTCCTGAAGCTAGATTGATGGGAGGACTGACATATGTCTGTGTTCCTCCACACTCTGCTGTTACGCACATTGTTGCTCAGAGAATCTGGTTCTAATGGCCTAGAGTCCTGTGTACAACCTGTGGCCTTAAGCACACAATCATGGGAGAAATCACAACTGCACCTGTACTGGTGGTCTTCTGTACTCTTTTGCACATTCTTTCAGGTTACAGTTTTAATAGTGTGCTGCTTCTTGTAGATTAATTAGAGAATACTGGAGGTAAAAGTTGTTGGTCTGGCACTCCTTGTGCTTGTACATCTCAAACTTAAAAAAGAGAAGGTACTGTTACTACTTTAAGCCTGTATGTTCATGAAACACTCTATAATTTCCAGTTGTGTAAAGTACAGCTTTTTGAAAATATTAAAGTGCCTTCAGAGCTTATACATTATGTTCAATTACTTCTTTTTTAGCCTCCTTTTCAGTATTGATATAAATATGTCTGTTTACTGAGGAAAATTTATTAAATTATTTATTAAATAACTATTATCTTCTCTTTCTAGGGCAAAGGTTGGTGAACTTCTTACTTATGTTTCATCTCCAAAGATTCACCTACAATATGCAAAGGCCAAAGAAGCAGATGGCAGGTGCATTTGAATGCTTATCTTTTTTTATAAAACATGTTGTTATTATTATTGTTGTTGTTGTTGTTATGCATTACGCTTTTTGTAAAATAAAAGACAGACTTTAAATTTTGCATCAAATAGCCTTGTGAAAATGGGTTCTGAAATATGTAAACTTAAATGTGTTGTGTAAAGATTTTAAACATAATCTAAGGACCTTCCACTACTGTCAAAGATGTGTTTTTAATTGATTGTTTTCCTGTCTGAGCATTAATATCTTTTTAACAAAAATCATTAAAGTTTTCAAGAACTGCACCCAATGTAATATTCCACTTAGCAGAATATTGAAGTTCAGGTTTTTTCTAACGACTCCTTAGCTGTAATTTTTAAAGGTCATTCAACGGGGGAATAATCATGAAAGAAATTTTTTCATTCTAGAACCAAATTACTGTTACATCTTGGTGGCTGCACTTGCAAAACATTGAATAATGTGAAATTACTGGCTGGAATGAAAGGCCAAAATTGGTTATATTTAATCACAGAATGGAGTTTATATTAGTCTTTACCTGTAAGTAAATGTGCTTCAAAATAATGATACTTTATAATACAGCACCAAAACTAAATATTTGCATTGATGAGACTAGAAAATACTATTTGTGTCAATTGCATAGTGTGAGAATGAGAAATGTCTTGATCTTGTTTACAGAAAAGAAGTCTCATTTTTTAAATTGTACAACTAGTTATCATCTGTTTGTTTTTTATTGTTCTTTCACTCCCAAGTGATTTCATATGGAACTGATGGAACATACAATGTTTGCTGATGGAACAGATGAACCACTTTTAAGATACATCAAAAGGGATGCTGGCAGAGTAGGTCAAAAATAGTGGTGTGGTAGACATTTTTCTGTTGTCTCTGCCTTTCGTTTCCCCAAGAGACAATGAAATAGAGACAAAAAAACATAGTAAATGCAGAACAAGGCTATTGTATGCAAACTGAAAGGAAGGTGTCACAGAGTAACCTCTCAGAAATAAAATACTGTATGTTTCTTTCACACCATATTGTAAAGAGTTATTTAAAAGTTAGAAGAACTGATGTGGAACCATTATTTTGCAGGTACAAGGAAGCTGTGATAGCTTATGAGCATGCAAAACAATGGGACAGTGTAATTCGACTATATTTGGACCACCTTAATAATCCTGAAAAGGCTGTTAATATTGTGAGAGAAACACAGTCTCTTGATGGAGCAAAGATGGTGGCCAGGTAACAATCGTATTATGCAGGTTAAAAAAAAGGGCGAAAGAGGCCATACCTATTGGAAGTTGGTAAGGCTTGCTAACGTATCAGACTCTGGTTATTGGTACCTGGCCAGTGACTATATATTTCAGTTTACTGAACTGAGTTCTCTAAAACTTGGACAGCTAAGCAGATACTGATTTTTCTTCTTTTTCTTTTTTTAACTTTCTGATTAAAATTATATTAACCTGAAGTAATAAATTTAGACAATAATAAAAGTTGCCATGCTGTATTATTTATACTAAGTTAATTTTAGTAACCTATTTAAATTAATTGAGATATAAAATAAATTAGAAATCATATTTGTATGCCACAAAATATACTATATTCCTAAAACATTTGGTGTATTCATTATGCTAATTAGTACTAAGGTATTAATTTGTTCATTCTGATTAGATTCTTTCTGCAACTTGGTGACTATGGTTCTGCCATCCAGTTCCTGGTCATGTCTAAGTGCAATAATGAAGCTTTCACATTAGCTCAACAACACAACAAGATGGAGATATATGCTGATATCATCAGTGAGTATTCCAGGTTAATAGTTTGCTTGCAATATGTTTTGCTGTTCTTTTAATTGGTTTAGGCCAATTTGAAATTATAAGACAAGGAGTGTGGAGTTTTATTTCACAGCCTTTTCCATTTCTAGTCACCATGGACAGATTTGGCAACCTGCGTCTAATTCAGGCCTGTAAGCTAGGCTTTGCTTTCAGCTTAGGTATCTT
Organism: Burhinus bistriatus; assembly: GCA_013397275.1. Taxonomy (NCBI): domain Eukaryota; kingdom Metazoa; phylum Chordata; class Aves; order Charadriiformes; family Burhinidae; genus Burhinus; species Burhinus bistriatus. The sequence goes on from VYXH01008803.1 coordinate 16,066, forward strand.
CAGTCTGGGTTGTTTTCAAATCCATAGAGATAAAGCATTTGTCTAGACTATTTTCTTGTATTGAGGAATCCCTTTCTTTGACCTTGATATATGTAGTACTGCTTTTCCAAAACTGAGAATTTTACTGGTACACATCTTGATTTTTATCCCCTCTTTTCCTTTTTTCATGGTTCCACCTCTTTTCTTACATGGGTACAGCACTTGTCTTTCCCTTTTTCCCTTTAAGGCCATTTGTGGCCTCATCTTGTCTCCGTGAGAGACAAAAAGGAGGCCTTACTGAGAAGCTGACTATTACCTCAAGCCATCAAGTCAAGTCAGTGGTCAGCTTTTCAATTTGCAATAAATTTTGTATTTTTCACCTGTGTCAGGCACCATTCTTTGTGGAAACAGTTCCACAAACGTATCTACCAAATTATCTCATATTTTCAATTAATCTCTTCCTTTAAAAAATGTATTCTTGTTATGAAGGTTATAAAAACTTGGCAACAGCTAGCTTGGTGATGTGCTGTTGCAGCTGCTTGTCAAGGTGACCACAATACACAATAGTTCTACTGTTCCTTACGCTTTCTTCCTTCTCTCCTATCCAAAATAGGGTGTCTCAAATTGTAATCTAAATGGGTGGAAAAAGGGTTTAAAACTAACTTTGGTGTAGTGGCTGTCTTTGTTTTAGATATGTAAGGTAAAATGGAGTCTTGGTTAGAAAACTAAGTAGTATTCCTTGCTACCACATGGTTACATTGGTCCTGATAGTCTTACTGTGTATGATACAGATATACTCACACATTCTTAAACTGTGAAAATAATTCAGGTGATAATCTTATAATCATTTGATGGTTTATTGTTGGCAAGACATAATGGAAAAATTCATTAGTAGGTCATAGTTATGCCATTTTATTATGTCTGTTCAAAAAAAAAAAAAAAA
>VYXH01008803.1:17008-42277 GCA_013397275.1 Burhinus bistriatus
TTTCTTAAAAAAAAAAAAAAAAAACCAAAACAAAACAGAAATCCCATTATGGTGTAAAACCTGTGGAAACAATTATTTCACTGCATTATTAGCTCATATGTATGACATTTAGTCTGATTAAGTAGGAAAAAAACATAATTTAAGTCTAGCTGGCTTTGGTTTTCTTTGAATGTCAGTAGAAAAAAAAAAACGTAGCGTAGGAATTTGTTCCTTCAGTAGGGCCTTTATCTTACTTAATAAGAATACTCTGCTATCATTGTTATCTGTCTTTTGCAGCTTCTGAAAGTACTACCAATGAAGATTATCAGAGCATCGCACTATATTTTGAAGGAGAAAAGAAACATTTTCAGGCAGGAAAGTTTTTCTTGCTGTGTGGTCAATACGGACGGGTCAGTACTTAAAGGATAAAACAGTGATAGTTAAACGTTCATAGAAACAGTTCTAAATACAACAGTACTTCAAAATCAAGGAAGTTCATAGTAGACTTTAGCTGCCTTAACTGATGACATACTGAAATTTTTAAAAAGTGTAAAAATGTACGTAAACTATATTTACAGTTATCTGCATCGTATTCTGTGAGTTATGCATGCCATGCACAGAACTTTCTCATAGCAGTAGAGGCTCCAGGTGGATCAATGATACACTATTCTCAATGAATCTCTAAATGTAATGAACATAGAAGTAGAATTTATTTATATTTTATTAGCTTGACCAATGATGACTTGGTTGCTGACTAATTAATACTGTAGCATGCCCTAACTTAAAGCTTTTTTTTTAAAAAAGGAAATCTGTTAATTGAAGTATGTCGGTTGACACACTTCCTTTTGATCAGTTACAAATCAGTGAAGTGACGCTTATTAAATGTTTGACTTTTGAACACTGAACACATACCAAAAAAATAGTACTAATTTTGCAAATTACAGCCATTGTACGTGACCACTCCTTCAACTAGGGTGTAGGGGGGTCCAATGGCACAATAATAATTAACTTCTTCTCACCATATTGCTGTGAACATCTTTCACTGTTAGATGAAGGTATACACCAGAATTTGGCAAAGGCTCAACACTTCTTTCTTGCAGGAGTATCTGTAAGAGCAGTTGCTACATCTATAGTGTATCTGGTTATCCTTATGGCTGTAAAATACAGCCAAGATAAGCATTCAGTGTGCGACTTGTCTGTCAAACTGCGGAGGGAAATAACTTGATAAAAATTAAGAAAATACTAATTTAATGTGTCTCAGTTTTAACTTTTTTCTTCTATATCATTTTAGGCATTAAAGCACTTTATGAAAAGTCCAAGCACAGAAGATAACTTGGCTATAGAAATGGCAATTGAAACAGTAAGCAACTTTGATAAAACAAAATATTCTTCATCTTTTCAAGAAGTTTATCTTCAGTATTGTGACATTTTCCAAACATCAGTGAGTGTGTTTGGACAGATCGCAAGTAGAAGGACAACTGTTAGTGAAGGTGATATCTAAACTTCTAAAAAGTAGAATAAGTTAATACTGACACCAGAGGAAAAAGTGTTTTCGGTCTTCAAAGGAGGGTTTATGAATTCATTCAGATTTTTGTGGTTGTGTGTCAGATACACTTGAGTTTAGAGTTTTCTTTTTTAGCAATGTCCATATATGATTTTTCAGTTCTGCTGATTTTTCCAGTCTGCACACTATGGTTAGAGAGGTCAATATGCCTCCATTCTCGCTCTCTGCCACAGAACCATGGAATGGTTGAGATTGGAAGGAAACTCTGAATGTCATCTGATCCAACACCCCTGCTCAAGCAGGGCCACCTAGAGCTGGTTGCCCAGGNGGGACCCTGCGGATGGCAGCACAGCTCTCTGGTGTATCAGCCACTCCACCCAGTTTTGTATCATCAGCAATCTTGCCAAGGGTGCACTCTGCCCCATCATCCAGATCAGATTGGACCCAGTATTGACCCCTGGGGTACACTGCTAGATACTGGCCTTCACCTANATGGTGCCCGTTGCTTCTGGTCCTGTCACTGGGCACCACTAAAGAGAGCCTGGTTCCTTCCTCTTTGTGCCCTGCCTTCAAGTACTTACATAATTGACAAGATCGCCCCCAAGCCTTCTCTTCTCCAGCCTCAACAGTCCCAGCTCTCTCAACCTTTTCTCATGAGAAGTCAAGGCAGCCACTACTCACTGCTCTCAGCTTTCACTGTCAGACAAAAGACCAGTTGCACTATCACCTTACTAATTTACTAACACCTTTTGGTTTTCATCATTATTATCTCTAAAAATCTCCTTTCCATCTCTGAAATAAAAAAAAAATAAAAAAAANGCTGGAGTAGAGGGGAACGATCACCTGCCTCAGCTGGCTGGCAACACTGCTGCTAGTGCAGCCCAGGATACCAATATCGTTCTTTGCTGCAAGGGCAGACTGGTGACTCATGTTCAAATTGGTGACCACTAGGGCCTTTTCTGCAAAACTGCTTTCCAGCTCGGTGGCCTCCAGCGTGTACTGGCACGTGGGGTTGTTCCTCCCCCAGTGCAGGATTTCACAGAATCATAGAATCATTTTGGTTGGAAGAGANTCCAGATGGCTTTTGAATATCTCCAAGGAGGGAGACTCCACAACCTCCCTGGGCAACCTGTACCAGTGCTTGGTCACCCTCACAGTGAAAAAGTGTTTCATGATGTTCAGATGGAACTTCCTGTGTTTCAGATGGTGCCCGTTGCTTCTGGTCCTGTCACTGGGCACCACTAAAGAGAGCCTGGTTCCTTCCTCTTTGTGCCCTGCCTTCAAGTACTTACATAATTGACAAGATCGCCCCCAAGCCTTCTCTTCTCCAGCCTCAACAGTCCCAGCTCTCTCAACCTTTTCTCATGAGAAGTCAAGGCAGCCACTACTCACTGCTCTCAGCTTTCACTGTCAGACAAAAGACCAGTTGCACTATCACCTTACTAATTTACTAACACCTTTTGGTTTTCATCATTATTATCTCTAAAAATCTCCTTTCCATCTCTGAAATAAAAAAAAAATAAAAAAAAAAGGAAATTCGGGATGAAGCAATTTTTGCTTAGCTATTTTGCTCATGATCTCCAAAATTCAGTAGTCATCAGGTGTCCAGCTCATGCTGCACTTCAGTACATGTGAACCTACTCTGTTTCTTGAGATTCCCTCCTAGAAAATACGTGCTGGAAACCTGCCTACACAGGCCCATTGCCAGCTTCCATCTAAGCATCCACTGTGACTTTCACTTTCTGTCATCCAAACCATGCTCAGACTGCCTCTGTTCCCTTGAAGGACCCACAGCTTTGAAAATCTTAGGTATCACTAGAGTTTTTTCAGACTCTTAAACAGTAAACCTGACTCTGGTTGGAGCTAGCACAGCTGCTCTTGAGGCCTTCCATCTCACAGAGCTGTTGGCAGGGCTTGTATGACTGAAGTTTGAGGTGTCTAATGCTTTCCTCCACATCCAGATGTTTCAGCCCAAATGAATAAACCAAAGGCTATAAAACAGTGCAGAGGCTGTTGCTGCAGTTTTAGCATATGTATCCTTGTGGAATCTCATAATCTCAGCTATATTTTGGAGACTGTCTCTTCAACTGGCCAGAAAGCGCTGGCAGCTTTGTGACTGCAGACTGCAGCTCACGTTGCCTAGATTCAGACACCTTCCCAACACTGAAGCAGAGTAGAGACCTCTCGTGCTGGTAGAGACCTATTTAGTTATAATCCCCTGACATAATACATTAGAAAATAAATATGAACTACTGCATGTCAAAGCTGATGAACCAAGTAATCATCTAGTTTGAATACGCAGAACTAAAAAAAAAAATCCTATTTTACATCTATTTAGTTTCAGTGTTTTTACGGAAGGCCTCCTTATGAGTAAGTATTTTTCCTTTCTTTTTCATATCATAATTTCTTTTGTCTTTCTAATAGGTGGGACGGGCAAAAGATGAAGCCCTAACAAATCAGCTGATAGACTATCTTATGGGAGAGAGTGATGGCATGCCTAAGGTATTCTATTTTTGTCACTGCTATTGTGTCACGTTGCTGTGCTGCAAGATCTTTCGAGCTTATTTTGTCCTAAAAATTTTGGTAGATGCAGATTGTGTTTTAGCTTGGTTTCTACTAAGGAGCAAGACTTCTATGATCGCTCTGTGAGTCATTCACCCAGTAACTTCAGTTTCAGAAAGATAAGGGAGGTAACTATCGCAATCATCTTTTTCCAAGCTTTATGAAATCAGGTAGTTGGACAGAGGAGATTCAAATTAACGTTTATACTGAGGGAAAGAGACAAAACTTAGCTGTTTGTTCGTGCCAGTTAGCCAGCTGGCAGTTGCGTTTCCCAGATGGATGGTCAGCATGTGTGTCTCAAGACTAACTACAGCAGTGATATCTTCTTACAGTGTGGGGAGTTGGTCTGTTGCAGTGGAAGAAAGTAAGGTAGTAAACAGCAGATGAAGGACAAAAAGCCAAACATGATCAGGCTACTTTAGTTCCTGTATTCCCATATCAACATAAGGCATAACAAGTTGTGTACAGATTTTCAAAAATACCAGCTCCCTATTGATTTCTGAAGTGATTAATGACCGTGTTTTCAAAACTAGCTTAGCCCAAAGCAACTCAAAAATTTACCACTGAAAACACTTGAAAATGTAACAGCTTCATGTGGATGTCCATGTGACAGTTAAACCTTATTTTAAAAAAAGTATTTTTATTTTTGGATTTCTTATTATGTAGAAGTATTTAGTTTAAAGTTTGAATTGATTATTCATGGAGTCAGTTTCATCTGCAGATATAGGCTGTAGTTCTGTAAACTAAAACACAGAATTTCTGTTCTATATTGGAGAATAAAATTACATGTTTAATTTATGATAGAAAATTTAAAAAAAAAGGAAGCAGATTTGAAGATTTTTGGTGACAGACCTTCCTAAGGTGGAAGTTTGATTAACAATAGGAGAAGAAAATAACTGTGGATGCTGATTTTTATGTTTTCACTCATCATAGTCATAGAAAATCTTCTTTGGATCCTTAGAACCTTACATTTTTATTTTTTTTACAGTATTTAGGTGGTGCTTTGGGAGATAAGAGGTGCTCTGTCCTATGAGGCTTCTTTTAATGTTGTGTGATCAATTAGTAAATTTAGAAAGGACCGTTACCCTTTCTTCTGGGTTTCCTGCTCCTTTGTTAAAAGCAAACCATTCACTGGGTGTACTAAAAGGCTTTTGGTAGACTGGTAGACTGTTTAATCTTTTTCTCTCTTGTACGTATGGGTTTGGGAGTTGGAAGATACTTGCTGACAGATTAGTTGCCAATGCCATAAGTTTGGTAATAAAAGAAGAGGATCATTCACAAACTAAGCAGAACATAGATTAGATCTGTGCTGTATATACAATACAAGAAGTCGATTTTGACCATATTCTGTTGTTATGATTTTTTTTCTCCACGACAGATTAAAAATGTCCACTGTAAATATGATGTTAGACATCAGAACAGCAGCATTTGTTTGTCAAACAGCTCTCTTGTAGAGTGACTGCTGATAGGCTATCTGGTTTGTCTGAATTTGAGCTATAGAAAAACAGGCTTCACAGTCCATTTTTGGCTTTGATGTCCATAGAGCTTATGGTACATTCAGTCATATTCGGGCTCAAGTTCATGGAACTAAGTAGCTGAGCCACTTCAAGTTTTACTGCCTGTTACAGCAGAGCTTGAGCGTGAGCTAAGTGGCGCTGCACCCATGTTTTTCTGTTGTGAAAGCCAGAAGTCAGGTGCAGACATTCCAGTCTGCAATTAATTCCTTAGTCAAGGAATGTAAAGTCTCATACAGTAAATACATTCAGGTGCAAAATGATAATGTATGGAAGAATAATTTTTGCCTTACTGAGGGGAGTGAGGTTTTGGTAATGATGGAGATGACATAGTCTTGGTGCAGTAAGTTTGTTTCACCCCTAATATTATCTCTTTATTATTTACCTTTTATTATTTACCTGTAATTTGAAATGAGAACATTAATAAAATTATGAGAGAATGAAAACATAGTGAAATAAACAAAATTCAACTGCAAGAGACCAGAAGGGAATGAAGCTGTTGGAGGCATTAGATGAAAAATCTGTGCAATATCAGTGTAAGCAAAAGTAATTTATGCTGAAAGTTGGGTGGACAGAAACTGCAGCATCCAGTCTCTTTCCTAAGAGCAGCAGCCTAGCCATCTGGTTGAAAGAAGTGCATGGATCTGGATAAGGGAAGTGAGCTACAGTATGATCTCCATAGTGAAGAGGTTCTAAAGATTTTGGAAAACACTTAGGAATTTTGTGAATGCCGTAATTGCTATAATTAACCTTGTTTTGAACTTCAATGCAGAGCTTTCTTTTCCTTGTTTAAAAGCTCTCTCTTGTTCCTCTGATTGCTTTAATCCTATCTGCCATAGTCTCTCTCAGTGAGTAACAAAATTTTACTTTATCAAATCTTACATATTGTTTTAAAAATCTACTTAAAAAACAGTTCATCTTTATCCTTATTATGCTATGGAGACAGTGGTTTTGAAATTATCAAGCAAATGGGCTTGGTTTTAGAGAATAGCGGCTTTTATGTGGTGTTATTTTTGTAAAGCTGAAAGTCAGAGTGAACTTGAAGTAGCCATGCAGCAGAAACTTGCTAATCCTCTCAGTACTGATCTTCAAACCAGATCATTGCTCACAGCGGCCTGGTTGCTCTAAGTCTTTCGTAGCCAACAATTATGTGGGAAGTACCATATTATCAAAATTATTTTGCTTACCAAAATTTTGCTACAGTATTGTCTGACTAATTATAAACTATTTCTTAAATGTGTTACAGTTACAAATATTGTATTTGTTACACTTATTGTATATAGTTACAACTATTGCATTATTAACTTTAACATGTAAAGATGCTTAATTTGTCATGTGTGTTCGTTTGTAATTTCTCAGGCAGCATTAACTAGCAAGGTTCTGCTGTATTCTGTGTGCATATTTTCTACGTACATGTGTATTGAAAAGCAAAACTAAATTAAAATCATGGCTATCTAATATTAAAAACAGTTAGATTGCAAGAATAAATTTTTCCAAAGAACTTAGGAAATGTGCTGTCAAATGAAAATTCCTTCCTGCATTTTTTACTTTTACTTAAAATGGCTAACTTTAAAGGTAAGAATATTAAAGTAAAACATGAGACTAATTTTTCTTAAATGCCTTCTATTTTATATTTTTTCTGAATATGGCTGCCATGTAAGTCATTTAAATATGTTATTTAAGTAAAATATAATTAGGGACATGGCAAATACCATGTCTGTGCTGGGGCAGGAGAAAAGGGAGAAGCAGCCTGGATGGGGAAGAAGTGCAGCCTTCTGCTGTCATCAGTGGAACGGCCACCTGTGGTCATCAGAAAGTGTCAGACATTGGGAAAAATTACATCATAACCTACTGTTCATAATAATTATTGTTTTACCCCACACAGGGAATAGCAGTTTTCCTTTTAAGGCAGTTGCAGTGGATAAATAATAGCCACTAATACAAGTAGTTGTCCTTACTTTATTATCTAGATAACTATTTCATTACTGTGAAGTTATGGTTCTTATGGTGTTCGACCTTTTGATCATGTTCCATCATTAGTTTAAAAGTAATTACTTTTGGTCACTTAATATTTCTCTTTATATTGAGAGTTAAAAAGAAGAATTTGGCTTGCCTTTTTTCTTTCTGTATGCCAGTCTTTCTGTCTTGCTTTCATTTCTGTGATTTTTCATTTTTTTCCTTGCCTCTCAAGTAGGGGGTTAATCTTTGCAGTCATCTTCTTTATAAGGAAATGTCTTTGCATCTTTCATGTTTCACTTCCCTTGAATTTCTGCTTTTTTTTTTTTTTTCTATGTGTTTGAGACTTACATACAAAACCCACGCAGTATTCCAGAGAACAGCACAACCTTGATTAATACAATTATTTTTAATGAAATTTTTATACTATTTTAACATAGAATACTCATTGTAAGTATTTGTTTTTACTACTAATATTGCGGAATTAGTTGGTTTGGGTTTTTTGCTAAGCTGTCTATAAAGCTATCAGTGTCTTTTTTTTTTTCTGATTTCTATATTTAAGTTGGAACCATACCATTATATACAATATTGCATCTTAATTTAGTCTTGATTTACTAGTTAAAAGATTATCATGTATGGACTTTACTTTTTATTGATCCCATTTTAGAAATCACTGCTAAAGATATAAAATAGTGGCACGAGCCCGAGTGTTTTTTTTCACTTACTGCTACCTTTTCATCATAAGCAGTGTCATTTTAGTTTGTATTTTAGCTATATTTTTAGGAATGACCTCTTTTTTCTCAAAATCCTTATGAAAGACCAATTCTCTTTTTTCTTGTTGATATATTTTTTTTTTTTTACTAGTTTGCTAGAAATGTGAGTACACTTTACAAAAATAGAACTTCAATACTGCCATCTTGTTTATTTAAAGTTTTGGCTTTAAGTTATTTTACTAATTATCATGCTGTTGGTTCACCCAAGAACTGGTAATCCCTTAGCTACATTTGCCCTTCTTGAATCATGTACTATATCAAAAGTACATAGTATAGCAAATTATAAATTTTATGCATTTTGTTAGCTGGTTGTCCCCTTAATTTTCAATTTTTTAGCTGTCTTGAATGTCTACCGTCTGGTCCCAGAACAATACACTCTTTAATGGCCAGATTTTGTTATCCTTATCCACACTAAGCAATGTTTGCATCTAGATCTTAACACAATTTAAACATTTCTAGAAAAGTTTTGATTTCTAAAAGGAGTCCTTTCGTTCTTTTCTGACACCATAAATGCCTACATGTCTGAAGTTGTTGTGTTCCACCTCTATGACTCTCTACGTGCCTAATGGTCTGCGGCTTTCTGCATCGATATTGCCAGGGCTTGGTAACTAACTGCCACAACTCAGTCAGGGTCCTCAACGTGGGCGTTTATCTGACTGTCCTAATGGTCAGAACTTGCAGGGGAACATAGCATAGCTAAAGCGTGTTGATGCAAAGAGCTCTTCATGAAACAAGCCAGCTTGTCTGCTTTCTTTGAAGAATGTGGTGGTGGGATGGGCAAGCAAAGAAAGGGAATATAGCAGTATGTAGTCAGTATTAATTGCTTTTCTGTTATTTAATTAAGGATGCCAAGTACCTGTTCCGCTTATATATGGCACTGAAGCAATACAGAGAAGCTGCCAGAACTGCTATAATAATTGCCAGGGAGGAGCAGTGTTCAGGTAAGTCTGTTTTCCCTGATAATGACAGCATCTCTGACACTACATCCTTGCAGTGCTTAGGGTACTATTATTTATATAGGATTATACTTAGAAAAGGCACGTATCAATTCTTTCAATTATATTTAAGTTTAATTTTGAATTTGAAGTAGCCTTTGTGAAAAGTTTGGGACTCATACCTGTATATTAAATATTGAGAAAAAAAAAAGTGGGAAATATCTTCATTCCTTATTACATTCTAGTAAACACAGTGATTAAGATTGCCTGCAACTTTTCTTTTCTGTGTATCACAGATCTTAGAATTGCAGTTTCTGCATGCAGTTTCTGACTTGGATACTGATCCTTTAGTCTTTGTACATGGGTTTTTTTCAGTGGGAGATGTGCACAGGAGATGATTTCTGCTGAAGGATCAGATACCTGCTTACTTAAGCCTTGTTTTCCCCTGTAATAGGTAGCTGAAGTTAGAAAAATGTGATAAGAAGGGACAGGGCTAGAAGCAAAATAGCTATTGCCTCCATTATTTGCTCTCCTCTGTAGCCATGGCAACAGCCCTACCATAACACTGCTTGCTTTTCATTTCAAGTAAGTTACGAAAAATACCTATAAAGGAAAAACAGCAGCCTCAGGAACAGCGCAGGCAAATTAACATTTATGGACCGCTCCTCAGCATTGGGCTAAAGAGTGGAAAATCGCTTAAACCCTTGGCCAGCATGATCTCCCAGTCATCACAGTAGTGAATAATCATAGAATCATAGAATTGTTTAGGTTGGAAAAGGCCTTTAAGATCATAGAGTCCAACTATTAACCTAGCACTGCCAAAAACACCACTAAACCATGTCCCTCAGCACTGCATCTACGTGTCTTTTAATACCTCCAGGGATGGTGACGCAACCACTTCACTGGGCAGCCTGTTCCAGTGCTTGACAGCCCTTTCAGTGAAGAAATTTTTCCTAATATCCAATCTCAGCCTCCCCTGGCGCAACTTGAGACTGTTTCCTCTTGTCCTATCACTTGTTACTTGGGAGAAGAGACCGACCCCCACCTTGCTACAATCTCCTTTCAGGTAGTTGTAGAGAGCGATAAGGTCTCCCCTCAGCCTCCTCTTCTCCAGACTAAACAACCTCAGTTCCCTCAGCTACTCCTCCTAAGACTTGTTCTCTAGACCCCTCACCAGCTTTGTTGCCCTTCTCTGGACACGCTCCAGCACCTCATTGTCTTTATTGTAGTGAGGGGCCCAAAACTGAACACACCATTCGAGGTGGGGCCTCACCAGTGCTGAGTACAGCGGGACAATCACTTCCCTAGTCCTGCTGGCCACACTATTCCTCATACAAGCCAGGATGCTGTTGGCCTTCTTGGCCACCTGGGCACACTGCTGGCTCATCTTCAGCTGACTGTCAACCAACAAACACCCCCAGGTCCTTTTCTCCTGGGCAGCTTTCCAGCCACCCTTCCCCAAGGCTGTAGTGCTGCGTGGGGTTGTTGTGACCCAAGTGCAGGACCTGGCACTTGGCCTTGTATTTGTGCTAACAACGTATGCAGGAAATGTAAAGGCTCAAGGGTTTAATTATTTGCTAGCTTCTCTGAATCTGAAAACTTGTATCTAAAAAGCAGTATCCTATACTGTATTTCATATTCCCTAATAGTATAGATGTGTTCTGCAACAGTGTAATAATAAGCATAATATTTTTCTTATTAAAATCACCAATTTTGCAGTAAGTGTTTCCTCTGCAGAGGCACAGTTTTAGATTGTCCCCCTCTTCCTTCAGGAGATTTCAGTGAGTTTGATTCTGAAGTTTGCGCCAATATAGTTTATTCTTTCCTTAAAAGTCAAACCGTTTGGTATTTTCCTTTGGGTATGCCATTTTATGTGCAGTTTTCCTTTAGGTTGTTTTTATGTGATCACTTGATTTTAAGACTGATCCTATTACACTGAGAGCAGTAACAAGCATGAAAAATTAATGTTTTCCAGCAACTAATTCTGGAGTGATACTTAGCTGCCTCACACAAATTCCACTGGTTGATTCAATTGTAGTGTGTAACAACACATAACAAATTGCTCTATAGAGTAAAAATATAGAGAGAAATATAGCGAGATGGAGGAAAAAAGTTTGCTGAAATAACTGAATCTGAAATTTCCTTTGAATGCCTCCAACTGCAAAGAATATTACTTCCTTATACTCTAATAATGAAATGAAAAAAAAAAAAAAGAAAAAAAAACCAAAACACCCCAAAGCGAGAACAAACAGCTAGCTAAGAGTAGACTAACCATACTAAGCACTGGTTATTTTCAGCTATGCTGATAATTTAATGACATTCTGTGGTTTCTTGACAATCCTTGGTAGTAACCTTAAAGCAGTGTAATCTAGTGAATTAACATTCAGATTTTAATTATCTCTCTGAAAGGTTTTGGGTTGGTTTGCTTGCAGAGGCAAGGAGTTGCCAAAGCAAATGATAAAACTAAAAGTATGTTAAATTAATATTTAAACAACAACTTTTGACTATCTGACTTTGAAGAACAAAAAGAGGTAACATCTCTAAACGCTCTAAAAATACCTTTTCTCCTGTTTATTGTGGAAGCAATGTATTGGCTACAGCGTCTTCCATTTTTCAAGTTTCATTATATGAAATTGTCGTCCACATACGTATTTTGCTACTGTTTAGATGACTTCTCCAAGTGTAATTTATTTTTTTTTTTCTTATTTAACTCCCTGGCTGATATTGTTTAGGATAACGTGACAAGCAACTGCTTGTGACTTTCCAAAGAAATTGTCATGCAAATGTCTTGCTCTAAGAATCAACATAACTTCCTGTTCAGCTTCCGTATATGTCATTAGTAAATAAATTGTTATGAAAAATCAAATTCACTATTCGGTGTTGTTTTTTTTTTTAAGGAAACTACCGAAATGCACATGATGTTCTTTTCAGTATGTATTCAGAGTTAAAGACCCAGAAGATTAAAATTCCTTCCGAGATGGCTACAAACCTTATGATTCTACACAGCTATATTTTAGTGAAGGTAACAAATTGAGAAACTGAATTTACGCATAAATTGCACAGTCTCCGATTTACTGAGCTGTACATGTGGATGCTCTGTATATATAAATTACTTTGTCATATAAGTTGTATCAGCAAATCTGAGTGCGTGCTAACAAGGACAATCCATACCTTTTGGTTGTTTCTGCCTCTTCGATAACCATGTTCTTTTTTAAATACCAAATAATTTAAAACCTACATCTGCCTTCCTGTATTTCCTTTGCATTCATACTTAAAAATATGTTGTGTTGCTAGTACTATTATTAATTATTATTCATAAGCAGATCGCTGCTTTTCTGTAAATGAAATTAAGCAGGGGGCTCAAATGGTTTCTAGCAGTTAACCCATGGCCCATCAGGATATCTGTTTCAGCTACAACCAGCTTCTGGCCTCCCTCTCTACCAGCAGTGAGGCAAGAGCAGGCAGATAGCAGGCTGAAAGCCAGAAAGACTGTTCTGGGAAAGAGCCACTGCCAAGTCTCTGGTCCTTTCTGTAGTGCGTGATACAGCTCTGCTCAGTTTCGTGAAAGAGCCGTGGACATGCAGCTCCCAGAAGGATGAACGCCAAGAGCAGGCTGCAGGAATTACTCCCTGAAGGCTCCAGTTAATTCGGTATGTTTGTTGTATTCCAGACTCACGTGAAACGTGGTGATCACATGAAGGGAGCACGTATGCTTATACGTGTAGCCAACAACATCAGCAAGTTCCCATCACGTAAGTGCTGACAGCATAGAAGAGCTTGCTGTGCTCTACAGGACAATTCATTAATCATTGCATTAGAAGGTACATTGTCCTCCTACAACCCTATAGGGCACACAACAAAGTGTAAATACACAGTGTGCTCTGCTGTCCTCCACAGGATAGCTCTTCCATATACGGCCTCCAGGATGGGTTCCACACCAGCTGTTTCGTCTGTCCTCACCCACCATAACTGCAGTACTGAGCTGCCTGATCCACACACAAGGTCTCAGGATCGTATGCAATGAACTCATTGGTTCTGTGACTTTGTCACAAAATTTTAATCAATCTTCTTTTGCAAATACTTTTTGGGTACATGGAAAATGTAGACTAAAATGTAGACTCTAAACAGTGCAGACCGGATTTGGGAGAAATGGTTATGATCAAAACATACCTGCTGCCAAGCTGAGCTTCAGAAATGCAAGGCAGTGAGAGGTGAAACCATGATTTTCTTGTATATGGTTACAGGAATTGTACAAAATGCACAACTGTGTACCATGAGAAGATAAAAATACTGTCATTTTTCATCAGTAGCTTTTTAGCTGTATTAGCTCAAAGGCTTTCAACATTAATATTGGTAAATAAATATTTGACATCATTGTTTCATTCTCTTACAGACATTGTGCCAATATTGACTTCAACTGTAATCGAGTGTCATAGAGCAGGATTGAAGAATTCAGCCTTCAGTTTTGCTGCTATGTTGATGAGACCGGAGTATCGTAATAAAATAGATCTTAAATACAAAAAGAAAATTGAAGCAATGGTCAGGTAAGCAGTGTTAAGCTGTACTTTAAAATGTACACAATATGATGACTTTATTTGTAATGTTATTTTTGCTCATAAAGCCTACAGGCTTTAGCCTGTTTTCATATTATTTCAGTGTCTCAAATTTGGAAGGCTAAGAAACATTCCCCCTCTTCTCTGAAAATTAAAGGCTCTTCTGTTTCCTTGGATGCGATAAACCTTAAATGCAATGTGCATGTAAAAAGCTTCCTAACCAGCAGTAACATTTTCCATCTTGTCCATAGAGAAGTGAGTGCAGCCATACAGCTTTAGTTGTTCTCTAGTTAGCAATGTACATGTAAACTTGTTAGCTACGACAGCATCAGCCATATGCTCTTCTGTGATTTAGACTACTGAGTAAATGACTAAGGTAAAAAAGAATGCAAGGGCAAATAAAATAGATGAATTCTTGACTGTTTCTTCCTTATCTGAAGTTCTGTTTTGACAGATCCTAGCCAATATTTTTTGCCAAAGGAGGAAGCGTAGGTGAGTGTATAAGAGCAGGGCAAGCATATGTAATGCTTTTCTTATTTATTCTAATAGGCTCTAACCATTTTGAGGCTCAGGGACTTGCTGAGCCCCTATGGATGTTTTAGGTATTTATGAAGTCTCTAAGCTCTCCATGAGTTTATCCAGTCTCTCTGCTTGAAGCCATGTAAATTTTTAGCAACAGGTAACTCCTGTGACAAGAAGTTCCATTGTGTCAAGACTGGTCCCCAGCTAGGTTAGTGTGATGCCTCATAGTTTTCGTCTTGGGAGAGATACAGCCTTTTGTGTGTCACTTGGAGCTTTATAAAATCATATTTTTTTTTTTTCATTTCCCCTCTATCATCAGTCATATCTTTTCAGGACCTGAAGTGTCTCAGCCTGCATAGCTATTCTTTTATGGATAATGATCCTTTTGGCCTTTCTCTGAAACTCCTTTACAACCTTTTTGGAGGAGGAAGGACCACAACCACACACTGTATTTAAGCTGTGGGCAACCCATAGATTTATGTAGTAGCAGAATGAGTCACTGTTCCAGCCTACAGTGTGGCCAGCAGGTCGAGGGAGGTGATTCTGCCCCTCTACTCCACTCTTGTGAGACCCCACCTGGAGTACTGCATCCAACTCTGGAGTCCTCAGCACAAGAAGGACATGGACCTGTTGGAGCAGGTCCAGAGGAGGGCCACAAAAATGACCAGAGGGCTGAAGCACCTCACGCATGAGGACAGGCTGAGAGAGTTGGGGTTGTTCAGCCTGGAGAAGAGAAGGCTCCGGGGAGACCTTATAGCTGCCTTCCAGTACTTAAAGGGGGCCTACAAGAAAGATGGGGAGGGACTTTTTCCAAGGGCATGTAGTGATAGGACGAGGGGTCATGGCTTCAAACTGGCAGAAGGTAGATTTATATTAGGTATCAGGAAGAAATTTTTCACTCTGAGGGTGGTGAGGCACTGGACCAGGTTGCCCAGAGAGGCTGTGGAGGCCCCATCCCTGGAAGTGTTCAAAGCCAGGTTGGATGGGGCTTTGAGCAACCAGGTCTAGTGGGAGGTGTCCTTGCCCATGGCAGGGGCATTGGAACTAGGTGATCTTTAAGGTCCCTTCCAACCTAAACCATTCTATGATTCAGTTTGTCTGTTTTTAAAGTGAGCTGATGTTTTCATAGCATATATTATAATTGCAACAGCAGTTCAAACTCCATCATCTTGTACGCGGAAACTTTCTTCCAACAGGCCTTGCTTTGGCTTTCCCCCAACCTTGTATTTTCTTGTCTCTTGTTCTCGAAGTTCTGGAATTCTCTGAAGCTGGCTCTGGCCTATATCAGTCTGAATATTAGATACGAGCTGTGTCAGCACATCATTGTTTTCCATTGTATTTTTTGAGCATGCAGAACAGCAGTAGGTTACCACAGATGTGTACTGTGAGAACTGTGTATCCTATTCTGTTTAGTAGCTTTTAAAAAATGTTTAAAAAGTCATGCAAAGTTCCTCCCTATTGCCTGCTTGTTACTATTTCTAGAACATTCCAGAAGCTTCTAAAATATGAATTCAGTGTTAAAAGCCATGTTGACACACTCCTGATCTAGCATGTTTATCCATACCTCTGATTTCTTGAGACAAAGGAACAGGCCAAGGCTAATAAACTGAGAAATCAGGCTTTCTAATTAGGCTAAGTACTGAGATAACTAAGGAAGCCATCTAATTGTCTCCCAGGTTACTAGGTTATACAAAAGATGTATCCTCTTCATTGGAAAATATGGTAAAAGTGAATCTAAGCTCTTCATCTATAACTTTTCCATAGAAGATTAAATGTTAAGGTCACACAAGATATCTGAAAAAAGGTCTCCCCCTGCCCCCACCCCAGGTGCCCTGATGGCTGGATCAGGACCATCATTCTGGCCCACACCTGGATGAAAACAAGCCTGCGAAAGGCAGAGTTACAAGCTGTATGGTCCTGTCAGGATGCCAATTTTATGTCTTGTTACCGCAATTCTTTGTGGTCGCTCCTGTCACAGAAAACCACTGAAACAGAGAAACCATAGCTTTATATTCTATGCATACAGAGAATGAGTTTTGAAAGATTTCAAAGTATTATGATCTGTTAGAGTTTTAAAAAGGCTGTATTGTTTCAAATTAGGTGGAAAAATAACCTACTTCTGAGTTTACGTAATTGTAGATGAAGTTTGGTTGCTAGTTAAAAGGAATTATCTGGTAGAATATAAAACAGCAACTGGAAGCTATGCAAATAACTCAAAGAAAAAAACACTTGTTAAATATCAGAGGCAGTGTAAAATGTTTTTTGTTCAAGTTCAAAGTGCTTGAGGTTTTTATTCACATTTGTATCTTACTTCTAGACGTCCAGACACAACAGAGGCAGAGGAGCCAACAACACCCTGTCCATATTGTGCATTCCAGCTCCCAGAGTGCGAACTTTTGTGTCCCGGCTGTAAAAACAATCTCCCATACTGTATTGCAACTGTAAGTGTCTGCCGTGTTTTCTGCAGCATGAGAACGAACACAAAGATTTTCTAAACATCTGAACATCTTTGGTTTGCTAGTAGATTCAAGCTAGATGGTTTTTGTGGGTTGGTTTGTTGGGGTTTTTTTCCAAGCTGTTACTACATGGGTAAAAACCATTCCTGTTGTCCTTAGCTATCACAGAATGTTCTTAGTTGCCACCCACAGCAGCGTTAGGTGCAGCTTGGTGCACTTGGGAGAAGGCACAGACAGGATTGTGCTGCTGGTGCCCGCCCAGCCCAGCCCCTTTGCTCGGGTGCTCCAGGGCTCAGAGCAGTAACAGCAGAGATGGAAGCCCCCGCTCCCTTCTTCCACGTACAGTAGCTTGTGGAGGGCACAGCTCTCCTCCCATGAACTCCAGGCTGCCACGACTTCAAATAAAATAAAAAAAGCCCCAAATCACCACTTCAAAAATCTGGTTTGGATAATGCCCAGAATTTTAACAGCATTTTTAGGCACTTCAGGGTTAAGTAATGGTTCAGCCCGTGACCTCAGCATTTTATATTAGTGAGCCTAACAGAAGTGAGAAGTTCTAACATTTTTGTCTCAGAATACTTTACAGTGTATGGAAAAGGTACAGATGGGGTACATTCCCAGGGGAAGAGCCATGCATCCTACTGTTACCACCATCAGTACAAAATCCTTATACTGAAGTTAGCTACTCTGTAACTAAAACTTTATTTTTACTGGGTTCAAGTGATTTGTCACACTACAACTACAGAAAAATCAAAATTTACTTGAGCGGGAATCAAATGTTAGAGTTAGCATTCTTTATTAAAACTAAAGAATTAAGTCTTACAAAAAAATATTAATAGCAATTATCTATTTTTTTTACTGTATTGGTTTAGCAGAATAAGATGACCAGTATATTTTGGAAAGACTATCTTAAAGAAAAACCCCAAGGCTTTTAAATACAGCTTTACAGGCCAAACGAAATGTACAGATTCATGTGTATTTCATGTTATTTCTTTAGGCTGTGTCTTCCTTATAGTTCATTTACATCACAGGTATTTGTAACATCATTAGGAATGCAGCATTTTCAAATATCTTACAAGTCAGTGTCAAAGCAGTCTACTGTTGCGTATTGTATTACAACATAAATCTCTCAATATAGTTCAAGGTGCTGTTGCATTTTATAATAGTGGAACAGTACATATGAATTCTTTGTATCAAAAGCAAATTAGTAAACCATACCAAAACAGAGGAAATAGTTTCTGTTTAAAGAGGCGAGTGCCAGGCAGTCACTACGCTCACAAACTTGACAGCATTGAATGTGACCTCCTGGGCTCAGGGGACGTGGTGTCAGGGGCATTTTTTGAACGTCATATGCAACACCAAAAATTCCAGTAGATTTACATACATCTCTAGACACACATCTACAGGTAACATTCTAGACTTGCCAAACTAAAAGAATTTTGAAAGTTGGAATTCAATACATTCTTAGGTTTCTTTTAAAAAAAGAGGAATGAGAATTGTAATGAAAACACCACATCTCACCAAGAGTGCCTTTTCTAGTTACAGAATGTACACAGTAATCAAACTACAGTAACACTATAATGGTTTTGGTTTCTTAATTCCTCAAGATCTTTAGAACTCAGTTGCCGAGACATTTTTCACAACAACAGGTACAAAACTCAATGCCCAGTGTACTAGGACTGCATGTGCTGTTTAATTACTTGTGGCTTTTGCGTGCAGGGTCGGCATATGCTACGAGACGACTGGACAGTCTGCCCACATTGTGACTTTCCTGCCCTCTATTCAGAATTCAAGAAGTAAGTTGGGATTTGTTTTCAGTTGCAGGATTCCAATGTTTGTTCAGATTTTAGCAGCAAACTGTTTCATTTGGTACTAAGGGGAAAAAAAAAAGTAACATCTGGAGGGGAGGGTGCGGAAGAGCAATACCCCTTACTTGGTAGTTTCATCTAACATACTCACAGAACATCGCTGTAAAGCGGACCAGAAACTACAATAAAAAACAAACTCAGCCAGAGATGCAGGGCTCCAACAACAGGAGCAGTAATGAACATGGATGGGAGGGGGCTTGCGTTAAGTTCTCAGTTCCTTCACAGAAGGCCTGATACAGGGGCAGGGGGAACACAGGCACAGCAGCAGTCACTAAAACAAACAAAACACACACAGTATTGGCAGTTACTGATTATTGTCCCTAATAATCATCTGTGTGAGCATGGGACTGGATAGCAGTCAGGAACTGTGATGCTGCAGAAACTTCATGTTCTAGCCCAAGCTCTTCTGTATATGTTTTAACTG
Source organism: Burhinus bistriatus (assembly GCA_013397275.1). Classification (NCBI taxonomy): domain Eukaryota; kingdom Metazoa; phylum Chordata; class Aves; order Charadriiformes; family Burhinidae; genus Burhinus; species Burhinus bistriatus. The sequence continues at coordinate 36,055 of VYXH01008803.1, forward strand.
CCAAATTTTCCTCAGGCCCATGCAAACATGAGCAGCATTCCCTGTTGTTAGTTCTGAAATGTTAAAAACGCACAAATCAAACTTTGCTCCGCCCAGACAGAAGTAGACCTTGCACTGCCCTGTATTGGTTACATAGCATAGGTCAGAACATAGTCTATGCTTTCTGCCTCAGGCCCAGCTGTTCCTCTGAAAATGTTAGAATTATCATTTGACCAGTCACCCTTCTTTTAAAACAGCATGTTACAGACCGAAAACATATGTCCGATGTGTTCTGAAAGGATTAACATTGTCCATCTTAAGAAAATAAATGATTGCACGCAGTACCTCAAACCAGAAGATGGGGACCAATAAATTCAGGTATGTGCTAGAGCCTGTATTTTTTACGTGACATTAAGAGTTTTTTTCCCAGCAAGGGAAATGCAGTGTTCAAGAATCTAACTTACAGCCTGGGTCTGTGCCTCAGGTAAGCGAGACGCAGCTGTATTGCCTCTTTGCCCTCAGACATGCAAACACAGCAAGTTTTGCTCCTGCAACTAACCTGGTTGTTAAATCACTCCAGTTGTAAGGCTTTAAACCAGTTTACCTCTATGATCATGTCATCATCTGCAACATGTTCTAATTTGGAACATGTTCCTGAACAGCAGTTGTGCTTCAGTAGCACAGAGAACAGCGTGAAGATCTCGGCATCATCAAATCCTCCAACAGATCTATCAACAAATGTTTAAGTGTAGGAAGAGAGATACGCTAATTGCAAGGAGCAGACCTAAAATTGCAGGTTACATGATCTTAGCTTTTGTGTTTAACAGAATATAAGAATATCACGCAGGATAACAGTAACATAGTATTGGCTTGAAATTACTTGTATTTCAAAGAATGAGACGACTGCTCTGTCTATATCACACACTTAGATCCAAGACTTCAGTTTTGTTAAAGGAATGGTAACTGAAAACAAGTAAACAAAGTAAGTTCCTCATTAATTTTGACATTTGAAGGCAGATTTACTAGTGCAAACACCTTATGTGAAAACTCAGCTATAGGTCAAAGGAATGCGTAAGTGATACTATAAATTATATACACCACAGTAACCTTATTTTTGTTAATTTTTTTTCCAGTCTGAGAAAACCTTGTGGTCTTTGTATCTTGCGCTATGACTAACTGCCTCTTTTTATTTTCAGAACTGCATGTGTTGTCTGGCAAGTGGCAAGGAAAACTCTATCACTATGTTACACATCTTTTCCCCACTAGGATTTAATGACAACAACCAAGTCACTTCTATTTTGTACATATTTAGCTTTTGATAAATTTTGTACTTTGATTTATTATAGTAATAAAACTGATTGATAATTCTTCTTACCAAGCAAAATTTGCATTTTATCTGCACTAAAGACAAACCAAGGGGCATTCTGTGTTATGCAAGTGGCAAAAATATCCCTAGTGTTCTCTTTTTCAACATCAGTTCTGAACTTTTACAACTATGTTCTATTAAACATTTCGTACTCTTTAAGCATTCCTTTCTGGTTTTGACTAAAGATACAACTCCTACAACCACAAGCTCCACAAGTTTTGGAACCAAATCCCTTACTGTTTTCTCTGTCTTTAACTGAACAAAAGGGAAGTTGTAGGAAAAGAATAACACCACATCCTGTACGTGAAAGCAAGCCAAAATCTTGGAAGAAAAGAGGGGGAGAGAGACAGAACACTCTGTGAACTTAAGCAAAACTTTAAAAGACTCCTATGAAACATTTTATTGTAATTTTATACACTGCTTAATTTCTGTAATGTACAAATATGCCATTTAGGTTGGGGGGGGTGGGGTTGCATCACGTGCTATTTACAAGAGTTCACCACATAATGTCAGAGGATTTATAATTAAAAAAAAAAGTAGTCCTAGGAAGACTTAGCATAAATGCCGGGTAACTAAGCATCACATTTTCATCCTGTTCCTGCACCCCCGTGTTTGTTGCACAAGGATATTTATAGTTTGTAACGCTGTAGCACGTTAAGAGTTAAGTACAGCACTGCATAGTGAGAGAGTACAGTGGCTACGTCACCTCTATAAGAGGAGCAGTTTCAACGCACTGGTTCTACTTTCCCAGCTCCATCACTGGATGGGTTTCATGGTCCTGCCCAAAGTTAGATAAGCAAAGCTGCATCCAGAGCAAGACTTTATTCAGCTTAATGTCTTGTTTTCTCTTTTCTTTTCCCTTCTTTTTTTGTTGTTTCTTCGTTTTTCTCTCTTTTTGGCAGCTTGGAAGACTTCACCTTTTTTTGCTACAAAAAGAACATACAGACAGTTTAAAATCCAACTCCAACCTGACAAAAGCATAAGTCAAAATGCTATAAGTGTTAAAAGAAAAAAGCTCTCTCTTCTCTTCCCCTCCCCTTTCAGGTATCAAGTTTTTAAATGCCACGGAGAGTACAGACTCTGCAACATTCAGTCTCAAGGGCTGACCACAGTTCCCCGATTTGGCGATTCGTACAAAGGGTATTGCTGGAATTGCCATCTGTGATAACCACATGCAAAGGCCTGTCACTGCTCCTTACCAATGGAACCCTGCCCACCAACACCTAAAATATTACCAAGTTTTGGAATTGGATGCAGTATTCATGAGTTTACACTGATGTCTCAACTTTGGTCCAACATGCGAGCAGAAGGCAATATATGGAAATCACTTAAGACTTTTTCACACTGCTACTAGTTAAGAATTTAAAAGTTGAGAGATGATGTATTCAGTATTCTACTACGACTTTTTTTATTATTATTCAGATGTTACAGGTCCCAGAAAGGTAACTAAAAACAAGAAAACAGTTTAGTGTTAGTTTAACACTGAGAAAACTAAGTCACCTTAATCATTGCATCACTTTCAACAGTATCTTGCTCATCCTCATCAGACTGGATATCTTCCACATTCAACTCTTCACTCAATTCTAAGGTCACCACAGATCCCGACTGCCTTTTAGATGTCTTGGCAGAATTAAGTGAATATGGAGTCAGATGTGCCTCTCTGTTGTAGGCACGTGTAAAAGCTGCTTTGACCTGTTAGGTTGAAGGGAAGCAGTATGAGCATCAGCTTAGGAACTGTAGACTGTTAGCTAACCAACTCTTGGCTGGAGATTCCACATTGTCTTTCCTTTGGGAACATGGGACCAAAGATTTCTAGAAGAGGACACTATCTCAAAAGGACACAGCAAGCATCTAAGAGCTGTATGGTGATGGTTCATTTTAAACAAGTCCCACATAGTCCTCAGATAGACTGTACATCTTCAGATGCTTCTCGCCTAGGCCTCCAATAGTTTCAGCACTGTTCTGCTGCCACCTAATCCAAGTCCACTCTCAGCCCCTCTCAGCAGCACTGAGCACTTGCCACACTGCAGCAGCCTATTCAGACTCAGTGTAAGCATGCGACAGTAGTATGCAGATAGCAGAGAAGATTCTTCTCTTTCCCTGAGCACCCAACCTGAGATGGGGGAGATGATGGTTCAGATCTCACACCTGCCTAGTTTGTAGCAGGGACTTGACCTTAAGCTCACCTTGTACCAGGTGAGGGTCCCAACAACTGAAGTGGACTAGCTGGATACCACAGAAGCACCACACAAAGTTGTCCCCCCCAGATCTGGCAGTTCAGTCTAACTGGACTTCGGAAGATGCAAGCTGCAAGCCAGCCTCTTAATTCAGTGCCCACACCATAACAAGTACCATTGTGTCCCTCCTCCTTTGCACGGTGGTAAGAAAGGCACTGCTAGGCATGAAGGTGATGGAGCTTATAGCCAGGAGCTTGCTTGTAGAAAAGTACCAGCTTTGCCTGTCCCTTCTGTGTTCAACTTCTATGTCCCAGACACAGCCAACTCCCAGTGACCCTTTACACCAGGAACAACAGGTGTAAGACTCCTGAAGCACAGCCTATCTTTTAGGACACACCCTTGAACCTGTAGTAGTATGTCTGACAGCCGATTTTACAAAGACTAACAATTAAATTACAGTTAATAAGCAGCTGCACCAACTTCAGCCTTTCAGCAGCACACCCATACCACACCTACTGTTCTAGGATTTCTTTTTTAAAGATGTGGAAGAAAAGCTAAAAATTCACTAGTGAATTTTACCTTGGGATCCAGCTTTGAAAAAGGACTGGGTTTGCCTCCCCAAGTGCTTATTTCCATGATATTTTCAATATCTTCTTTCATCAAGCAGTAAGAGTCCATGAACGTTACAGCTTCTTGTACACCCTCTGCTCCAAAGTCTTTCAAGGGCTGGACAAGCGCATCCCGCAAATATGGCAAATACTCCATATTTACTGTCCTCTTGCACGTCTGGGTTCTTTGTTAAATTGAAAGTAGTAAGTAAATCTGTACAACCACCACCACTCACTTCTAAACACAAGGAACCTGTAGGTAAGGCCCTCAGCAAATGGAAAATTAAGTTGCCTTAAGAGTTAACTGCAAGTTGTACTGTGCCACTCCTTTTGCCATACCTGCGTTAGGCATAACCGATGCAAGGTATTCAAACACTGAACAGTCTGGGCAAACACATCCCTCACTGAGAAACAACAACTTCGGGGCTGGGGGGGGAAGTCGCAGTACTGCTGACTACAGTAAAAGTGCTTGCAGTCTGAGCATTGCCCAGATTAAGTGCTAAAGAAGCATCACCAACAACATATGAGCACATTGACAGAATATACACTTAAGTTTGTACCAAGAACAGGAAGGAATTAATGGTAGGTAATCAACTACATGAGAACTAAATATCCGTGTCAATATAAACCAGAGGAGGAAAGTCAGCACTACCTGAGACTCATGTGCATTGCCAGTTCTTGAATGATACGATCGTGTTTGCCTGTGGATGAAAATTTCCCCAGCCAGCTGGGAAAAACAGGAAACTGGGACATGTAACCTCTCATCAGCTCCCCCGGGAGAACACTTGCATAAATTGCCTGAAAAAGTAACACACATACCAAACTTAAATCACAACGAATTAGTCTCACTGACATCATGACATACTACCCTACTTGTCCGCATGAGAGGGGGTAGCAAATACAGTTCCACAGTGGAAGTGGCTCATTTTAAGAAAGCTCTTTCTTCGTTTTGCTTGTTTCTGTTCAACCCCTTTTAGGTTACAGCTTCACCTCTTGTACCACCCTATTTTTTACCATGTTCTAAAATATCCGCGAGATTATCTGGGTTTTAAAAACCCTTTAAAAAAAAAAAAAAAAGCCTGTTCATTTCTCATTTTAGAGTGCAGTCAAACAGTCAGCTGACTTCATACAAATACGTGCTGTAGTCCCCAGCAGATGGACACGGTGAAGGAGACATTTCCAAAGAACACCACGAATCTACTTAAACTCAGCTAGATAGTTTCCTAAGCGACTCATCTTTTTGGACCTGCACTAAGCAGGGGGATGGACTAGATGACCTCCAGAGGTCCCTTCCAACTTAATCTATGACACATTCTCTGATGCCAGTCATAATCCTTTAAGCACAAGTCTTGTCAGTGTTTCAGTGATCATTAAGAGAAGTACAGTGATGACACTTCAGTCCTCTGCGCTTTGGCAGAAATACTGGCCTGGCGAGAGGCTGGGAGAGGAAGCACATAAATAAAACTGAGTAGGCTTGTAACTGCACGTCAGAAGTGATATGTGCCATGTTCTCCTATGCTTCCTTGCAACCTCGGACTTCAGGAGGGATAACTTTGATCTCTTCTAGAAACTGCTTGGAGAAATCCCATGGATTAGGGCTCCAGAGGGTGGGGGGGCTCAAGAGAGCTGGTTGATATTCAAGTATCCCTTTCTCCAAGCTCAGGATCGGTGCATCCCTAAGAGCAAGAAATCAGGCAAGGGAAGCAGGAGACCTGCATGGTTGAGCAGGGAGCTTCTGAAAAAGCTCAAGTGGAAGAAGGAAGTTTACAGTACGTGGAAGAAGGCACCAAACACTTGGGAAGATTACAAGAATGCTGCCAGAGTACACAGGGATGAAACAAGGAAAGCCAAGGCCTCCTTGGAATTAAACCTGGCAAGGGATGTCAAGGTCAAGAGGAAGGGTTTCTTCAAGTACATCGGAGGCAAAAGGAAAACTAGAGAAAATGTGGGCCCGCTGTTGAATAACACAGGGGCCGTGATGACAGATGATGCAGAGAAGGCAGAATTACTGAATGCCTTCTTTGCTTCAGTCTTTACTGCTCAGGCCAGCCTTCAGGAGTCCCAGACTTTGCAGGTAACAGAGAAAGTCTGGA
>VYXH01008804.1:0-24737 GCA_013397275.1 Burhinus bistriatus
AAATTTCTGTGATTCCGTGATCCAGCGTTAATTATGTCATTGTTCATCCCAAACTTCTGTACCTTGATTTTGTTTGGGCACTATGAGGATGACAAGTTAGACTTGAAGCTGAGAGAGCATTGCCTCCAGCTGAGTCTCAAGGTGCAAGCATCATAAGACTAAATACAGCCCTGAGGACAAACTACTTGACTAAAAATAGAGTGTAGAAAGTTAGATCTTTCCACTTTTTTAAACATTTAAAATGCATTAGCTATTTAGGTTTTTTTCCCACTTCAGATGGGAACAATAATCCCTACATTTTATAAACTTACAGAGATGCAAACATATAAAGAGGAAAGAAAGACGAGTGCATGAACCCAACAGACATGTGAAAAGAAAACTGGTTTGAGTCCGTTTTGGATTTACTTCTCACAGACAGTATGAGTCCATGACCATATAAAAACGAAGCCACACAAGAGATCTTTCATGTGTAGATTCTAGAACATATTTGGACTTCTGTAACTATTTTGTAAGAACACACATACCTTCTTAAATGCACGGGTAAAAGACTAAAGCACAGGATGTATGAAATTTTCCAAATTATTATTATTATTTTTCTTTAAACCACCACAGGACAAAACCCCCAAAAACATAAATAACAAAAAAGCACACAGATATGCCCAGTATTTTCAAAGCGTGTGTACCAAACTCGGGAGCTACAAAGGCAGCTCAAATTCTTACTGAAATTGACAGAATTTTGGAATCCATAGAGTAAACAGAACCCCAGGGACCAAGCAAAAAAACCAAACCAAACAACAACAAACAAACACAAACCACAAAAAAAACCCCAACACCACACACCAACAAAGAAAAATAAGTGTAGATACCTAGAATAGGAATATGTTCAACACATTTGCTCACTGAGAGAGTATAAAACCACTAAAATACACCGATCTGGAAACTAAATCAGAATTTGAATGACCATGGTGTTATAAAGAATACCAAATCTATTTCCAATTTCTCTGCAATTTTATCTCACTTCTCAGTCCATTTAAAATATACGTGGCAAGAAGCAAGTCAATAGTTTTAAGTTTAAACACAAACCCCCCCGATAAGGTACTGCAGCATCAACACCGTTTGGCTTAAAAAAACAATGTTTGCTGCTGGCTCTGAACAGTGTGCTCTCATTTGGGCTTTCTGTCCTACTTTCACTAAATGGTGCACACTCTCCAGCTGAGGTGTTATGAAATAAAGAAGGCAGGGTGACTGTTGGTGCTTGCTTTGGTTTTCTGTTACTCCATACGACAGGGATGAGGACAGACCAGCACTTGCAGGAGAAAGGTGAAGCAATTCAAAGACAGACTGCACAAGTACTGAGCCACATTCAACAAACATTCTTCTTTTACCATGTCTCAGTTGTCCTGGAGACGGTGGTGCAACCTCCAACTTTTCTAGAGGAGTCAAAATGAAATAAGAAGTTAGCCACTTCATCACAAATTCAGTTTATTATATTATAAAGTATTTACCAAATTACTAGCAGGCAAAAAAGCAGTTATGTTACTAAACAGCTTTAAAATGTGAAGAAAAGTGCTTCACATCTACATATTTATTATTTTTTACAAAAGATAACTTGATATTAAAAGCCAAAAAGTCTTAGAAAGATACAAGATTAAACTAGTATAAGTGATTATGAAAAGTAACAGCATATTAGAAGCAGCCCAACAGCCATCTTTATTACTGAAAATTAGAAAAACACACTAGAATTAGAAAAATCAGGACATTCAAAGGGAATTGTATTTCATTATTTGTTTTTAGAGGTCCTCTAAGCATGCAGCAGACAACCTTCTTTCCTCCAGAGACAGTCTGAAAAAAAAACCCTACCATTTCTGTTCTGACAGAAGGCATCTTTTAATAGCTAATATGAGAATAAAAGAAAAATACTATGATGACATTAGAGACCACTGATTTCAGTAACAGCAGATCACATTTGGTCATTTGGTGCATGTTTCAGGTATCCTGACATCAAACCATTAAGAGCTTGGAAGGACAAGGACATCACTCCTGAACCTGACAGAGAACTCTATAGGAAGCTAAGGCTGTATATTAAAGGTGATGCACAGAATGCAGCAGCAACAGCTACCCATGTCACAGGGGCAAGAGAAAGAAAACAAGCTACTTTTTTAGGTTTGGGGGGATTTGGGGGTTGTTTGCATTTTTTTTTTGTTTTTCTTTTTCTTTTTTTAAATGTGGATTTTGAGCATAAGACCCCTTTTTAAAGCAGAAAAATAAATTCCCCAGTATTATGAAACCTGAGCTTTTGACAAGCTGCTTCCATACTTTTGATTAGGTAACTTCTATAGACAAAGGTAAAACATGATAGGAGCCTAAAGTATTCAAATTTTACTTGGGGCAGCCAAGTACGTGAAAAGACAATGCTGCAAACACAGGCTGTGAATCATTTGAGCATATGTCTGAACTGTGCAGACTAGAGTGAGCAACCCTGCATTCAAGTCACTCCTATATTCAAATCTATTGTAAAGGAAAAACTAAAATATTCACTTAAATTAACTTTGAAGGAAGAAAAAAAAAAAAAAGAGGTTAGACCATAACACCAGTATTCAGCCAACCAGGACACTGACTTCCAAAATAATTTCATTAATTTAAAGTCTTAAACTGTAACAACTTTCAAGCTTTAGCAGTTATTGAAGAGCTGCTTCTTCCCTCTGCCCAATAGATGAACGACCTAAGCTCTACAAACACCAGCTGTACTCATCACACAAATGGAAGAAGTAAAGCCCAAATACTACAGAAATACATGAAGATCCTCCCCCCCAAAAAAAATGCAAAGGAATTCAGGGATTCATACTTCAGGCTGGAGGAGGAACAAAAAAACATCCCATGGTAAACAGAGGGGAGCCCTGCAAGAGCCAATCTTCCACAGCCGCAGGCATCACTGGTGCCAGACAGCCAAAAAAAGACCAAAATTTTCAGCTTGCATTCAGGAAGGATAGAACTGAGGGTGGGACCCATTTTCCCAACACAAACTTCTCCTGCACTTGCCTGCGTGTGGTCTCCCTCCATCCTCACAGGTTAAGCAAAGATTTTACAGAAGCATGGAAAGAGCGAGCTATCTATATACACCAGCACTGCGCTTTCAGCAGCTTTTCTCAGAGACAGCAAATTCATACAACAGTGGGGAAAATCAGAGCCGCTTTGAACCAAAGAGATTAAGTGAGGCCACTGTTTCCAAAAGCTCTAGATGCCCTGAGGGTGGCCAGCCAAAGCCAGCACCATTACACTCCTGATGAAACTTTCCTAACCTCCTCTTGCTCCATCCTGCTGGATGCCAGGGAGAGAATGAAAACCCAAAATTACAAACTCAAGCACAGGAGGTCACTGAGAGAGTGCTGCCCTCCATGGCTTTCTGCTCCAACAGGAAGCTGACCAGCATGGTTCCCTGGCTTTGTGTGACACTGCCACTGAAACCATCCCTGCTGAGTACCATCTATTCTTCAAGTCTAGTTCTCCATATACGAGAATTTCATGATAAAAAGCAGTAACAGCATACCTAAGCTTCCAGGAAACACACTATTCACCTCTGAGGAAGACATCTTTTTATGGTTTGCCCCGACTACGATATTCAGTTAGTTTAGGTAATTCCCAAGTGAAGCATTTTGGGTACCAACACAGAAGACTATTTGGTTTGCCACAGAATACTACAAAGCTATAGAACATCGGTCGTGTGGATTTAACTACAAGCGATGTTTGAGTTTGACAGCACATGCCAGTCTACATAATTACACTCTATTCAGTGTAGCTAGAAAGCTATTAAAAAAGCTAAAAAACAGTGCATAACTGATTTTAGAAACTTATTACCAAAAGGAGGAATTGAGGACAAGCTTTTGGTAGGAGAAAAACCCCTAATCCTTTACATCTATGAATAATGGAAGTTTCAAGTCACATTAACTAAAAAGGACATAACTGTCTCCTTTAGAGCATAAATCAAGGACTATCTTGGGATGGTTTTAAAAGGAGGGAGAGGCTAGGAGACACTACTTTAGGGGCAAAAGAGAGAAGAAACAGCAAGAGATCAAATGTAAGTGAAAATTACTTCATCATTGACATAACCTGCTTTGGTAGTGTGGGATTACTGCTAAATAGCCATTTTTATGAAGCAGGGCATCTAAGGTGCTTCAACAACACTAGGGTAGTCAAATGCTAAAAGAAAGGTTCCTAAGGACAGCACGGTGGCAGTATGCTCTGGAGACCAGACTGCTCTTGTCCAGCCATAGCGAAGTCTTGTGTAGGCAACACTGTCTTCCTGCCACATCCATAAGAACTTTCTTTTATAAAAGAGTCTTGCTAAACGGATCTGGAAGCATGCCTGACATACAGCTTCCCTCATCATTGAGATAAAAATTAATCTGGGAAAAAAAGAATCTGGGATCACATGTATTAATGAGACAGGGATAGGAGAAGTCTGATAGAAGAAGTTCATATAACTAGTGCAAGTCAACCCTGCTCATGCTCCACAGAGAGAAGCTCCAATCCTGACACCCTCTCTGCCTGAGCCAGGACACATACCTCTAGCCTGGAGAGGGCATCTAGTTCCACCCTGCTCAAAAAGCAGGGCCAAATCAGACCAGGTTGCTCAGGACCTTGTCACACGGTACCTGCAAGACCAGGGTCAAAGTAAAAGGTGTCCCCTGTGGAGCACCAAAACAAGCCTTTATGCACAAAGAAGCATTCACTGACAGCTGAAGTACGCTCCACCACTGCGAGGTACAGAGCGTTGCCTGCTATGTGGAAGGGGGCTGGAACAGCTCAGCTCTACTCGCAGAGGCCAAGGCTTAGTTTAAAGTTGGGACATTGGGAAGAAAAAAAAAAAATAATTAAAGCAGAAAGAATTAAATAATCACTGTGGCATGAAAGCAAGTCACCTTTTTACAGAATCACTTCCAATACCACCTCTTTAAAGCATAACATACTTCAAAACTCTGCAAGGTATGAAGGCACCAGCAGAGCACATCTCTTGGAGAGTCAAAAAAATTCTTTAAAGAAATTTTTTAAAACTCTAGATGGCAAAACGTATTTCAGAATAGTTTATTTATTCACACAAACTGTTCTGACTATTTAAATTTTCAAGGCTCAGCAGAAAACAAGAAAAACAAATCTTCAGAGAGTACAAAGAAAACATGCCCTTCACTTGTTTTACCAGAGGGAAAACAGAAATCCAAATTGCAAAACCCCCTTTCAAGAACCGAATTCAGTCAGAATCCAACAGTACAGAGTTTAAATGTCCAGGGAAAAAAAAACTACTCCAGTATTGCATTTCATGACAGCCATTCATGAGCTTGTCCTGTGCCATAGTGCCAAATAAGACACCAGAATTCATCTAATCGCAGAAGGAATAAAATGAAGTGGCAGAGTAAAGAATACTGCTATTTTCTAACTGACATTCATTACCATAACTGAAGTTATAAACCAAGGTTCAAGTGCAATACAGGTCACGAGCCCTGAATTAGCGAAGTCTGGGGAACGCAAAAAAAAAAATTAACTGCCTCTTAAATCTGTTCTTGATATTTTTTGAATTTACAGTATCACTTTTTTGCTAACTAAACATTTATTATTTTTTTTTTAATAGATAGAACCAGGGGGGAATATAACTGTCAACATAAGCAATACCATTATCCACAACTTGGCCCAAATCCAGCAAGTTAAATTAACTCTGCCAATTGTAGCCAAATTAAACCAAGCAATACTTGCAACTTCGTTTGAAGAGTATTCTTCTTAGTGGACAAAAAACCCCAACTGACTAACAGGTAATGAGGGTGCATTTATTTAGACAGTTGGTTAAAAAAAACCCAACAAGTCATCATCACTGGTTTTTGAATTATCATTTTTTTAAGAACCAGCATACGAGGGAGCTTGCAAGCCTAAAGGCATGTATGATTGTTTTATTCAAACTGCAGCTAACACTACCATAAAATTTTATAGCTAAATCTGTTCCTGTCACCCGGGGGCAGGAAACACATAACAGTGATAACAGGTACTATGGCCAGGGCTGCCCGAGGAAGATACATGCTACAGCTGAATGGTGTTAAATCTACAACAAGAATATGAGCAGTGTTTTATAGATTTTTAAATAGTGACCAAGTTGTTAAGATTAATGATTTAACAATGAATACCAAGAAGGTAAGAAGGAAGAATATGAAAAATAATAATAATCTAGATCCATTATAACCTCACTGTAGGCTCTGAAGGTTAGTGTCTCATCTGGAAGTTAAGGAGGGTTTTGTCTCAAATCCGTCATTCTGTTTCCTCCAAAATCCTGCCCAGGTCACTTCAGCAAATCACTCAGATAAACATCATGGAAACAGCAAAGGCTTCAGTTGCACAGCACAAGAAATCAAACCAATTGTTGTGTCTATTAAAAGAGGTACTCCTTTACACATGTGTTCATAAGAGGATCTTTATTCCCAAAATTCGGGATTGGAGCCCAGAAATGAGATGTGTGTTATTGCTTTGTTCAGTACCTAGAGGTAGAACCTCAAGAGTAAATTCTGACTATGATATATGAGTTCATTCATGAAATAAGCTCTTACGGCACATTCCCATCCGGCTTTGTTCCTCCTCTGTTCTTCTCAATGTTTTAACAAAAACTGCAAAAACCTCAGTACATACAGCAAAACACAAAGTTGAAAAACCACGTCCATTGATCTTCAATTGGGTCCTCTTAATATTCCAGATGGGAAAAAACAGTCCACGAGTTGACAGCAAAACAAAAATTCTGCATCATTTGTTATTACTTACAAATGGTTTCCTGTTACTACAGCAATTAAGGCATGAAAGGATGCTGACTTGTGCATTGCTAAATATAATCTTGGCTCTTAGCCCATTCAGTCACATGCACACAACAGAAAGCTGAGCAAAGCAGTAGGAGATGAATAATCAGAGGACATGATAGAATAATTTCTCTACTGCCCCTGAAAAGATAAATATGTCCAAAAAATATTCAGCATAAATACAAATAGGACACTAAGAGCATTAAAGATTTTTTTTTTTTTATACTCTCTGTAACACTGTAGAAAATTACACAGTGATCATGTTTCATCTCCCTCCCTGAAAAACCTTGAAGTACCAGAAGAGATCATCATCTTTATTTGATGATGATGTTCTACTGGACCAAGTATTAAACAAGCTTTGCAGGAGTGCTGTTTGCTCCCTGGCATCAGCCAACCAATTCCCTTCAGAACAAAACCCAGGAGTGATTTCAGGGATAGTTCACTCATGGGATCCCATCCTAGCAGGTGGGTAGCCTGGACATACAGGCCCTGGTACAAATCCAGGGCTAAGTGCCACATACAATGGATGCAGCCAGCATGCTCCAAAGGGAAAAAAAAACACCCTGTGATTGGGATATATAACGGCTCTGCACCACCTCACTGAGTGGTCAGTAGTTACTCCCTAGAACAGATGCATTCAGCAACAGAAACGTACATTATTTCTCATCAGATGCAGTATAGTCTAGGTTTAAATATCATAGAACTTAAATTTCAACTTTATCTGTAGTCCTTACTGGATGTTCATCATCAAATATTGTGGTTATACAATACACTTATCCTATTATCTCTTCCAAAAACATGATTCATATCCTTTTAGAGATGTTTAACAAAACACATAGATCTAAGGTGGAAAACCTGACTGGAAATCTCAGAGAAAGCACAAAATGCAAACAGGTATCCAGACACTCAAATCACTGTCTTTATTATTAAGATGGTTTTTTTCCTGATCTAATCCAATGCTCTATCAGGTCCTTATAAACTTAAAGGTCAGCGGTGAGATTCGCATTCATTTGCTTAACAAGGTCTCAAACTGCAGCTGAAAGAAATTAGAAATAAGATACTTGCCTCAAGATTCAAGGGGATTAATCAGCTAAAACGATGGCAATGCAGAAAGGACTTGCCTTTTGGAATAGAGATGCAGAGTAAGGATAGAAATACGGAGTTCGAGCTGTCTCCATCAGAAAGAAATGGAAAATGTCAGAAAAACAGCTGATGTGTTTGTATTAAAATGCCAGAAATATGGTAACATTGATAGGAGAGTGAACAGGAACAATAATATGGTATTCTGATCTGTGTATTCCAGAAGTGAACATTTATATATTATTTAAAAAAAAGTAACAGATAAGAAGGTACTTGAATGCTGCAAAGAAATAAACTGACTGTAGCAATTTGCTGACAACAGTGAGCCATCAACAGAGTCAAAATTCTCTGCCTCAAAAAACCAAAGTAATACCCATCATCCCAAATGGAGGTTGGCCCTTCTTTCCCTCCTCACCCTCTCCATTTCAATGCTCGGGCACTGCAATGAGTTCCCGGAACACAGAGGAAGGACACCTCCCAAAGGCATGGCAAACTCTGTCTTTTGGTGAAAGGAGTTAAATCCAGTTGGTGGCTGGTCACAAGTGGTGCTCCCCAGGGCTCAGTACTGGGGCCGGTTCTCTTTAATGTCTTTATCAATGATCTGGATGAGGAGGTCGAGTGCACCCTCAGTAAGTTCGCAGATGACCCCAAGTTGGGTGAGAGTGTTGATTTGCTTGAGGGTAGGATGGTTTTACAAAGGGATCTGGACAGGCTGGGTCAATGGGCCGAGGCCCATGGTATGAGGTTCAAGGTCAAGTGCCAGGTCCTGCACGTGGGTCACAACAACCCTGCACAGTGCTACAGGCTTGGGGAACAGCAGCAGGAAATCTGCCTGGCAGAAAAAGATCTGGGGGTGTTGACTGACAGCCAGCTGAGCATGAGCCAGCAGTGCGACCAGGTGGCCAAGAAGGCCAACAGCATCATGGCCTGTATCAGGAACAGTGTGGCCAGCAGAACTAGGGAAGTGATCATCCCCCTGTACTCGGCACTGTTGAGGCCCCACCTCAAATAGTGTGTTCAGTTTTGGGCCCCTCACTACAAGAAAGATATCGAGGTGCTGGAGCATGTCCAGAGAAGGGCAATGAAGCTGGTGAAGGGTCTAGAGAAGAGGTCTTATGAGGAACAGCTGAGGGAACTGGGATTGTTTAGCCTGGAGAAAAGGAGGCTGAGGGGAGACCTTATTGCTCTCTTTAACTACCTGAAAGGAGGTTGTAGATAGGTGGGGGTTGGTCTCTTCTCCCAGGTAACAACTGATAGGACAAAAGGAAATAGCCTCAAGTTGAGATTGGATATTAGGAAAAATTTCTTCACAGGAAGGGTTATCAAGCATTGGAACAGGCTGCCCAGGGAAGTGGTGGAGTCACCATCTCTGGACGTATTTAAAAGACATCTAGGTGTGGTGCTGAGGGACACGGTTTAGTGGTGGACTTGGCAGTGTTAGATTAACGGTTGGACACGATGATCTTAAAGGTCTTTTCCAACCTAAATGACTATGATTCTATGATGTCCGGATCGACAAATCTTCCCCTGGGATTATTAACACCCTCTCCACTAGCTATGCAAAAAGACCAGGTAAGTACTTCAGACTAACAGTAGATTGGAATTAATCTCATCCAAATATACTCGCCTGTTTCAGTAAGATGGGGTGTTGGCACTTCTCTGTCAACACTGATTTTTCTTGGGCCTCTCTGGTTTGAGGTAAGTATCCATCAATCATTTCACGTGTTTGCAGCTGAGCAGAGCAGCAGCTCCACAACAGTGCTGCACTGGAAATAAGTAAGACCACAGTATCTGTATATTTTCAGGGTGTGAGATTAGGTTGTTGGCTGCCCTCTGTAGCAGGTTCATGTAAGAGGATAAGTAAAGCAATTCTGTGGGACACCACAAAAGATCTGTTAACATGAATTATCAGAGGTCTGCTCACAACCAGAGATCTGATCTAGTAGAGGGCTTTCATCGCCTTTAAATAGAGCAGTGTTAGGCATCACTGATGCCTATACATTAGTGCTCATGAAATGTCTAGGGAGTCATATATACAATTATAATATCCTTTAGGTAACGATGTTCTGCCCCAGGCCCTGTTCTTACAAAGAAACCTGAGAAAGTGGCGAGATGAGTTTGTTTATTCCCACCCCTCCTCTCCCTTATGCCCTTCTCCCACCTGGCCAAAATCACACTCGTTTCCCCAAGAGAGAAGGGAGGGGGAGAAAAGGTAGTTTATGAAGAACAGGGAG
This sequence comes from Burhinus bistriatus, assembly GCA_013397275.1. Lineage (NCBI taxonomy): Eukaryota > Metazoa > Chordata > Aves > Charadriiformes > Burhinidae > Burhinus > Burhinus bistriatus. The sequence continues at coordinate 10,139 of VYXH01008804.1, forward strand.
CAGCGCTGGCTTTCAAGCCCAGGCACATGATCCCATGCTCATAGCCAGCAGCACATCCTCTTGGAGGATGAAGGTGACTGACGACAGCCTGTGCAGCACCCGGAGGAACCAAGACTCTCCCTCCTTCGGTGTCCTAGCACGAAACAGAGCTTTTTAATAACATGGGGGGCTTATGCCTCATAGCAGATGTAGTGGACCAGATCCACGCTATACTCACTGGTTTTTTTTCAAGACACTTGCTGTTTATACTGTCATTCCCAGGCACAGAATGAAAGATTTTGCCTTTTACAGTACCCAAGAGTCTTAAAATGAGAAAAAGTGACTTGGTTAATATCAAGAGAGATGCTTACTGTAAGAGCAAATCCAAGGCTGGCAACAGCAGTGCTTCCCACAGTCCTTGGTACCAGCAGCACCAGCACCTGTACTTAGACAGCAACAACCCTGCCAACAGCCAACACCACATGCAGGCAGTTACGGCAGTGCAGTAACACCAGGAGGACGACTGGTAAATTTGATGGGTTTGGTGGGATTTTTTTTTTCCTCCCCTCCCCCCTTTAAAAGAAATCTACTACGATCTTTACAGAAAGCTGAAGACAAACTGCTATTAAATCACATAGCACTAAGCATCAGCCTTTTCTCAAGCAGAAAGTTTCATTCCCTGCCTGAGCATGACCTTGAAAACAAGTAAGACTGCAGAAATAAGCTCCTCTCTGAAATAATTTTAAATGCATATAGAGTTTATTGCTTTTCATCTGTCTTAGAATTAAGACAGCTACCCAGAATGAGAGAGACAGAGCAGACAGATAAACTGGATGATGTTCAAACATTTCATTACAGACTCACATTAAGTGTAATTACAGTCCTCCTAATTTTTCACTGCACTGGGGCAATAAAGACAAAAGTATGAGCTCCCCTGAAGTCCTTAAGAAACTATTCATACCTGTCAGCAAAAAAGAACACCGTCAGAAAACACTGAGAATTTAAGTTTCAGCCATAAATTACACTCAGATAATTTGCACCTCTCTCTATAAATGCCTAATGAACACAGAACACTGTAGCAATGAAGCTATTCTTAACCTACTGCTAGAGGCAGGCAGTAGATTTGTCAGTTGGGGACCTTTCTTCTTCCCTTCGCCACGTAACTTTGCAAAGCCTCTGGCTGCATTTGTGGAACAAGTCAGACTTCAACATCTGACTCTGCACAGTCAAAGCCAAGCTGCAATGTCAGCTATTTTTGGCAAACGGCTGAAGGAATGAATGTTATATGATATAATGTAAAAATAGATAAAATACACTTTACATGGAACTTGACCTCAAAATGTTTTCTTTTGGCTTTTATGTTATAAGAATATGGAATATCTGCTGGGTTGTTATGCAGCTGCATTATTCAGTAATTTATTCTGCACAATAATTTTAAGTTCTACTAAAAAAAAAAATCACTGTTAATGAAAACAAACTGAAATTACGAAGGTTGTTGATTTTTTTAAATAGAGTCATATAAATAAGGAGAAGCAGAGGACAAAGACTACTGTGCTCTACTCTTCCCCTAAGTGAACGGTTCTGACTAAAGTTTGCTTTTAACTCTTTCAACCAACTGCCTTTATTCTGCAAAACAAAAAAAGGAAAATTCTTCTCCTGGTCAGTGTTTCTGCAGCCTTTGGTGAGCACGAGCCCTCCCTCGGGGGGATTAACCAGCTCAGTTGCAAGTGCATCTCTGCAGCTTCCGACTGCAGAGCTAACGCAAGCTTCAGCCCACGTCACACCACTGCAAGTCACAGCTGTGCAGACACTCCCTCTAAAGCTACTTCAGGACTTCTGCTCTATGAAGTACTACACATCTGGTCTATTTATTTAATCCCAATGTCACTTAATCTTCCCGGGAAACTATCCAATGACAGTTCATGAAAGACTGGGTTCCACCACTTAGCGCAGTCTTTGTTTTTCAGCTTTGCACATTTTCCCTTTTGCACTGCTAGGTTTTTTACTCGTTCCTTTGTCACAATTTCAACTGTGAGCACGCAGCAGACTCCAGTGAGTGCCAAAATTACATGCTCCACCTCCAGTTCTGCTAATCAGTTTGAAAATTAAATTACAAACACAAACCCACAGCTGAATCCAAGGTTTTCTGCACACATAAGCCTGTTTTGTTTTCTACATAGGAGGAAATACGGAATCTATTTAACACTTTTCCCCTTGGCAGTGGAAAGTATGCTGTGGCACTAGTGCCTCAGTGACACACCTGTAATGCCAGTATTTACCGGAGACCTTAGTGAAATTTGCATTCCTACAGCTTTTTTTTTCCATGCTGTGTGATGGGAGTTGATTTCAGTGTGCCTCCAGAATCCTTCCCTCCCTCATTCTCATCTGCTTTGCCAAAATCTGGGCAATGTTTACACACCCCCTTCTCCAGCAGCGAGGAAGGGGATGGATTCAAGCCGAGGATGCCTTTTGCAGTCCTGAAGCAAAGGGCCGTGTGATATAAGGGGGCAGCCACTGATCCCAGGAGGAATAATCCTGGATAGAGAGCCAGACAAAGGGAGAAGAGGGACAGCTCCCTACCTCGTCACAAGAGGGATTCTGAGGTCAAAAATGCTCCCAGATATAATTGCAAGTACACTAAAAGTGTAACCTGGGAGATCGAAACAGTATTGCTCACTAGTCTGTCACTGAATGAGCTGTTAGTGACAAAGGGATCCCTGAACAGACTCCCGCCTGAGCAACAAAAACCCTCACAGCCCTTTGCATGAGAAAACAGGAAAGGCAGAACGTTAGGTCAAATACAAAACCATACCTTGAAGTGATATAAAGTCATGTTGCTGCTGCAAGGGGGCAATTCAACACTTTTCCTCCCGTTCCCAAATTCCCTCCTGATCACGTATTTAGGACTTTTTCTTTATTCTAGCACTTGTGCTCAGCCAGATGTACAGTCAGGCCCGGAGAAGAACGGCAGTGCTAACACGGAAAGCAGGAATGGGACTGCACACCCAGAGGTGTTTAGGGCAGGGGGAGAGAACAGGACACTCCCTTTGCACTACCTGGGAGGGGCCAACAGTAAATCCACACCCATACAGACAAGTCACATCTATTACACATTAGCTCATCCATGCATGCTTTTATCCCATGGTGGGGAAGCCATCTGATTATTTTTTTTTTCCCCCTCCATGGATGGAAAAGAATAATTAAAGTGAGCTTTTCTTTTGTTGTTGTTAACTGAGCTTTTACACAAGGTCAGACATAAATCTCAGTGAAACTCAGTCATATTAGTGTCCAACTGCTAAAACTGAAATAAGCAGCATCTGGAAGGAAGGCTGAAAATAGGTTCCTAGAATCCAACCCAGAGCAGTACACCAACAGTGAAAACATAACAAATCCAAAGACTTTTTTTTTTTTCTTTCTGATAAACCAGATCAAATAACTGAATAAACAACAAGTTACATATATTTCCCACTGGAACCAGCCATCTTTGACATGGGCCTTTTGTGCCGTATCAGAACCACAAACACACCTTTGTTATGTTCCTTCTGTTCAGGGAGAGGGAAACAGAATCACAAGAAGTCTGTCCGACATTTTCAAGAGGAAAAGGTCACCAGGTTGATTATTTATAACACCACTGCCACTTTTGCAGCTACCTATTTACTTTGCTTACTTTACTCTATGAATAATACAAAATAGGTAATAGGTAAATTAGAGGGGAGGGAGGGAGAACTTCAAGCTGCTCTCCCATCTCTTCCCTCTGGCAAAAATCTTTAGTTATTAGGCAAGACGGCTGTGGATCCAGCAGGCAATTCTTACATCTCTTCATCTTGAAGAAAACAGTTAATTTTACATTTGTAACATCACATCTTTACTTGTGCTTTGTAAAAATCAGCCTGTTGTCAGGACTTAATGAAGTAAAGAAACAGTTGGATTGAAAGGCTATTTGTAATCTGAAAATACGTGCTGGTGGTATTTAAAAGAGCAGCTAGCTAAAGAAATCAGTTTGTTCCATGCACATTTCTCTCCAGTCTTCCATGAAACTCAATAAAGCCAATAAACCACAGTTTCTGCCCATTCAGATTGCCATGAAAGATGGGATAATATCCTAATGGAGACTGATGATTCACACTCAGTGTAAGATGAGTTATAGCAAACTGGCTAGCAGTAAGAGATGGATCACTGCGTAGAGCCAAAAGCTATCAAGAGCAAATAACTGAAAGCCATAAACAAAAAAGTTATTTTAACAGTACAACAATCAGAAACTGATGATGTCTAAAAGAAAAATGCAGCAGGTCAAAATGCAACAATTACCTGTTGGTTCACAATAAGCATTTGGACCTGAAGAAAATACCAGAGCTTTGTGGCAATACAACTTTACATACCTCAACACACCACCAAGCAGACAGACCTCTGCCCATGACAAGAATCACACACCATATCCTCCATCTCCTCCCAACCCTGCCTGAAGGCTTCCCAGAAAGTTTTAGAAAGAATGGCTGGTGTCCAGCTGACAGGCCCCAGACTATCTCCAAAAAGTGAGCTTTGGGAACCAAAGCCTGGGCCACTGCTGAGACCCATGTCTCTGGCTCCTCTCAGTTCAAGTTTGCCTCACCATAGAAGCCTCTTGCTCTCCAATTTTTCCATTCTTTTTTAAATTAAAAAGATTTTTCAAGGCTTCGTCCTTCCCCCAGGTCACGCAGGAACCTTTCACCAGGATCACTGCCAAACAGCAAGGCAAGTTTTAATTCTGGAAATGCCTATGTTCCTATCTGACATCCTAAAAGGTACATAGAAAGCGTGTTGAGGAAAGGTTTTATCCCCGGGTGAAAGCAATAGGAGAGAATAAAACAAACCACATGCTCCTTATGTCTGCTTTAAGGCTACAGGAGAGTTGATACAGAATATACCCCATCTCCAAACACGTAATATTGCAGTCTTCAAATACGTTTCTATTTGCTCTTTTTATTATCTAGACAGAAATGTGTGAGTTAAAATAAATGACCTGTTGGAATTTGCCAAAAGCTAAAGCATGTCAGTCTGTGAAAACTGAATTAAAAAAAAAAACCTCAAAGAATACCCAAAAAGCAATTAATATGATGAACCCATCACATACAAATGGAAACTGGCAAATGATGCAGAGAAAAAAAAAAAAAGTACAGCAAGTATCAGTATTTATTATGGCTGCTAGGGTGGATATTCTTTTCATAATTAACATTCAAATATCTAAGAAACCAAAGTAAATAAACATTGGAAAAAACAGCTATGATTTCACATCCCATAGTTTTGAATGAAATATCCACTCTGCTGGGTTAAAAACAGTATTTTGTGGTCTTTGCCTTAAAAAGCTCCCCATCAGAGGAAGCAAGGGTTTTGTTTCAGGCATGGGTTAGTCACACCCCAAAAATTCCAAGGGGTGGGTTCAAAGTTAAAGGAAGTTCTCACACACAGCAACAAAACAGAAACAAGAACATGTGCTTTCAGGTTTTTGAAATAACATCATGCTAATTTAAGGAGAAAGAAAAAGTGGAGAGAGCACAAGACAGCTCACACATTCAAGTCCAGCTTTCTCCAATCTGAGACACTTTACCACCAAAAAAACCCAAACAAAGCCAGCAGCCGAGAGATCCAAGACAGCTTCCCTAAGTACTCTGTTCACATGACATAGTTATCTCATTTTTCCACTTTTTGTTTTTTAGAAAACATTTTCTTCTGGAGACACCAGCCACCTCTGTAGTTCCATATTTGAATTGATTAAATAATAGATAAGGCTGACTAAAGCTAAGAGTTTTCAGTTGAATGAGTAAGCTTTAAATAGTTTCTTTATCTTAGAGAAACCGGTAGACTTCATTTTCTTTTAATTTCAATTACACACTGAAACAGTACCTCTGTGTTCACAGAATAAACATAATTAATTTCATTCATGCCTATTACATGGAGATCTAAGTGTTTCTAATCTATCACTCTGAAAGATTTAAGTTGCATTTCAAGTGATCTTCCCTAAAAAGACCTAAATCAAAAGCACCTCTTATACCAGACAAGATAGCTAAAAGGAAAATCTTTATCCCATTAACTGTGTTATTTTACACAAGACCCATACAGTTAAAGAAAAACAGTTCAAGGTTTAGATTTTTTTTTAATTCATGATTTAAAAAAAATGTTCATGCATGACAACTATTTTTTACATATCACATGCTTAAACACATGCAAAATGGAAAACACTAACTGGAACAATCTTCTATTTTATCTTTTCTAAAACATTACTTGCAGGGAATGGCAAAGGCAGCTAACTAAATGATTATATTTTTAAACAGTAATATTATTTCTGCATTATGTTTGGACTGTGTAATTTAAGGCACAACACTTTCCTAGGAAAAGGCATAAGGTAGATGACACTGCGCTTCAAGTAAATGAAGCTGTTTCACAGTCCAAAGTCTCTGGTCGAGTATTAGCTCAGGAGCGTTTCCACAAGACCAGGACTTGAAACACTTCTTCGGTCACATTAAGAGTACGCCCACCAAGTACTACAGGGATCACCGAAATTCTTGAGACTGAATGGTTTATATTAATATAAATAAACAAAAATCGTGTACTTTTATTTTTTGTAGCAATACATGCCAACCGCATCAAAACAAGCAAGCAGAAAAGTCTGTCAAACCAGCAGCATACTGGCATTATGCAATGCCATGTCTTAGCAAACACACTTTTTTTGTTTGTGTTTTTTTTTGTTTTGGTTTGGTTTTTTATTTTACTGTACCAAAAGCACTGGTCGTCTCTGGTGATACTACCTCCTTCGCTGGCTGCTCAAGTGGTATCAGTGGTTTGGGATATCTGGATGCTACAACGAGTTTTCAAAAGCAAGACAGCAGTAAGTCATTATTTAAAATCTTCCAATCAACACTGGAGTATCCGCCAGCAAGGAAAGAACCTTTATAAACACTAAGATGACTGGATTTCCCTGGGTCTTGCACCAATTCCACTTGAGTGTTTGCAGGCTCTCCTCTGCAAAAACATACTGCAAAATTTCTGCATTTCAACAGAGCACTCCAACTAGAACCCACTTTAAGTTATATGAGCAAGTAAAATTTCAGAATATTTAAGAAAACAAACCACAAAATCAAAACCTTCTAATGCTTAAGTAACATATGCATGGCCCTGTCCCAAAGTACCATCTATATTAGCACAAATAGAATAAGCCTCACAAATGGATTTTAAAGCAGAAAAAGGGTATTATCAAATTTATTCAAAGTTAAAATTTTATGAAAATTTTTCTACATAGTTCACATTTCCACAAGATACTATGGGTGTATTGAGATGACAACATGATGAAAAATTCAACTTCCCCAAACTACCTAAATTTGCAGTTTTATTGTAACTTTAAAAAGGAAGCCCAAATAAGTCATACGCATCCAGTTGAAAGAAAGCTTAAACATGAAGGAGCATTGCAATAAAGTCATGCAACGTCTGATTGACTGATGCAACACAGTAAGTGCTAGAATGAACAATGGAAATGTAGATTTTCTACTGCGCAAGAGTACATTTTGGAGGTGAGGTATTGTTCATGCATTTTTTGCTTTGGAGTTCTGGGATTTGATTGTCTCAGTTGTTTGTTTGGTTTTTTTTTTTAAAGTATACTTTCACTTTTGAAAGCTTTCTTGGGGAACGGGGCATACATCTCAATAGGACTTCAGAAGTATTAAATCTCTTAACCAAGGCACTCCCATGCAGTGTACAGACCTTACCATGCACTTTTTCAGCGTAACAGGCATCCATATTCTTGAGACAGGATGTAAGAAAAGATAATCTAATAACAAAAATTAACTAAATTTCATAGTAAGTAAGAATCCAATCTAGGGATAAAAAAGGGGTGGAACTACCACCTCTACCTGTTACTCGACAGAGTAGCTGCAGGGTTCACTTGATCAACCAGCCTTATCCCTGGCCACAAAATCTACGTAACCACCGTGAGCTGTCAGCAGAGCGAGAATCCAGCTTTCCTCAGCCAGGCTCTGCCCCAGCTCACTGAACAGGGCAGAAGGCAGAGCTCTGCTCTTCAACAGCGAGGCCTCGGAAAGCCACAGCAGGTTTATGCATCAAGTATTCCAGATAGAGAAGCACATGACAGCTAAGGGACTGAATACAGCTTATGATTTCTCCCTCTCTTCACCAAGGCTTAAGAAAAATAGTGCCAGAGCAACGAGAAAAAAGATGTAACTCATATTCCAGACTTTTTTTTTTCCTCCTGGCAAAATGTCATCAATTTCATGTAAATGGCTAGGATTTAATATTAGTGTTAACTGACACTTAGGGTGAGAAGTCTTTTATAATTGTTTACTTTATCACAGGAAATAAAATACTTTACATAGATGACCACCATTTGAAAATAGAACAGTTCCATCTACAGATTTTAAAGAAAATTATCAGTAGAGTCAGTATGGCATTCTTCCTTCTGCACTCTGCCTTCATGAGAGGGGTGAATGATTTTGGAAAGAAAAAAAAAACCAGATATAAAAAGAGTGATAGCACATACTTCCATCGGAAACACAATATTCCTTTCATCACTGCGTATTTTTGACTCAGCAGTGAGATTAGCAATAGTCCTGGTGTATGCTGTAGTGGTCTAAGAACACAAAGGGACTGCATGCAGGCAGGCTGGTAAGAGTTTGTCATTTTACCAGCTTGACGGGGCACTTCAAACTTGCAAATTAGACACTTGCCAGCAGTCTGCCAAAAAACCTTTCCCTAGAGTAGCAATCAAACGCTAGAGTTAAAAAAACAACTTCTTGACTTAGGTGACAGCAAAGGAGAGGTAGATGATCTTTCTCCACACACAGCTCAGAGTTCACCGGTGTACGCTGGGCCTGTAGAGGACAGAGGGAGAGAGAACCATCCCCACCAGGTACCATTGTATCTGCCAAGGCACACCAGCTCCTTCTTCTCCTCCCTGCTCAGCGGGCTGGGTGTCCTCCCAAGAAACCTCACACTTCCACTGTGAAATCACTCTTTAAACAAGACAAATAATTCCAGAAGGATCAAATCATGCTTTGTTGCATTAACACAGATTAAGTTCTACTGAAAAGAGGCACTAAAATCTCAGGTGGTTTCTAAAGATCTCATAGGTGGTATCTAAACCCCCACAGCAGATGAACTGGTTTGTTTGCATTAGCAAGACGTAACTGACTCATGTAACAAAAGGAATCTTTTTCATAGAAGATCATGTTTGAAGTGTCTAAAAATCTCAGTAAATCTGTTTGTCTTTGATGACATCTGCAGTCTTACAAACTAACTTTTCTTTTTAAAGTTGTGGAAGTAGGGGCATCTAAGCTCTAACACTCCCTAAGCTATCCCAGTATACCAAAGAGTTCATAAATTTAACACCAGATCATAAACAGGAGATATTTCTTCTGACACCAAGGTATGATTTAACCCAACAATGGCTAAAAGCTTGCAAATTCCCACAAGAAGATCTTGCCCCAGCTGTCAGCCCCATTGAACGCATGGACGTGGTGCCCTTTACCCACAGCACTAACTTTTTTTTTAAAAAAAACAAAGACAAGATGCAGTAACTTCAAATTATGAACACTTTTCTACCAGAATGCAGCAGTTTGGGCAGATTATTTGTTAAACAATGTACAGTAGGACATAACCAGTGTCGTCAAAGAGATCTAGCTAGAGATTGCTTCATGCGAGACCTGCAAATCAAGCCAACAAAACCAGCTGTGAAGACTGTACTGCTACTAGGTTTTCACATGCTTTCCAGTTAATATGCAACCTCAACAGGCAGAGAAACAAGCAATTACACTTCAGAAGGTCTTTTATTCCGTGACCACATCACAAAAGCCTTCCATTTAAAATATAAAATGCAACTTGGTGTTTTCAAGGAATTGTGTTCAATGTACATATATTAAAAAATGATATATTTTATATATACACAAAAGTATATATTGTGTATATATACACATATAAGTATAAAATATATATTGTGTATATATTTTATGTATATGTACACAAAGATGGGAAAACAGGAATTGTTTTCCCATCTTTGCAATAAAATAAGGGAAAGTAATGGATTCTCTCACTACTAAATCTGAGATTTCTTAGAGGCCCCAGATAGCCATTGTGTTAGTATTATTAATGGAAAGCGGTTACATCTGGGTTCAAGAATATTTTAATCCAGCAGAGATAAGAACAATACCCTTAGAAGAAATAAAGACGCAGCAAACATACTAAGTTTAATATTTCTTATCTAAGCAAGTGAAACCCTTTAGTCTTTTTCCTCCTTGTTACGGGGCTTGCTGCACTGCTTAGAAGTGCTTTCATGAATCATTTCACACCATATGCTGGAAACTAAAGGTAGAAAACTTGAATACAAGTGCCTTAAGAAAGAAGTTACATCTTGTTCTAATATCAGTTTTTTATAATGGAAAATTGCTATAGAAGGTCAGAAGTGTTAAATTATTCTCCACATTGCCAGTAAGATTTTTACGTTTTCATCTCCCCTATGCAAGAAACGAGCAACATGAAGGAGGATCTGACTGTCTGTTGCCAGCAAAACTATGCCTTGATTATGGGGCACCACTTCCAGGAACAGGAAAGCAGCACTATTACACTTAAAATGATTTGACCTACTTGCTACTTCAGTGTTTCTGTAACCATGAGAAAGAAAAATACAATATTTCTATTCAAGTCCACATGTATCATCTCCATCTGGTGTGACTGACATGCTTACAAGAAACAGAAGTTGAAATTTAAGAACTTTGTTTCAAACCTCTTCCTGGGAAAAGGTGAAACCCTATTCACCTTTCCAAGACTGGAAAGGGAAGAAAAAAAAGAAAAAGACTTTAATGAAGAAGGAAAACTAAATCCAGGTGAGAAGGTCTTGCAGCTGTCTTCAAAGAGAGCAATGTAGTGATATTTTAACTAAATTTTAAGACAGGTAGCAAGATACAGATTACAGTCTAAATCAGGGCAGTTCTCAAAGTATCTTCCGAGATTAATTCCATCAGGATTCAGTTTTATAGCCTTCCCCCCAGCTTCTCCTGTGCAAATTCCATCTACTAATGTAAACTCAGGCTCCCAGCTTCACTGCCATCCTTTATCACAAGCTGACGGATAGAGCTCTGTCTTCTGACTGATGCACTAAAACAAACAGAAGCATGTCAGTGTTTATTAATAAGCTAAACTGTTTAAACCGACTACTAGAGCTCGGTATCCGGGAGTTCTAAGAGTCCAGACATAAGCATCCAGGTAAGACAGGTGACAAGGTGATGGCAGGACACTTTCCAAGCCATACTGCCACAAACCTCTCCCCACCTACAGCTTTTGTGACTACAGCGCAAACAGATGTGTTAAGTTTCAAAAATGCTTCAGAGACTCACCTAACTTAAAGGTCAACAGCTACGACTCACCTACCTGAGGACCGTCCTTCAGCGTAGCAGCCGCAGCAAAGGATGGGTTTCCCTGCAGCCTCTGCCATTAGCGGAGGCCACAGATAGTGTGTCCTGTCATATTTCGCGCTAGGGCAATTAGTTGATGGAACTGCATCCTTCTGGTTGTAGGCCTGGGAATGGGCTGAGGAACAGGCCCCATTTGGTTCTTGATGTGCCCAGGTCTCCCCATATTGCTGACAGCTTCCCCTAGCTGATATGGGGTCTGTTAGGGCACAGAAGAGGTAGTGAAGGAATAAGGTCAAAACTTAACCCAGTAAGGACTGTGTTAAGAAGGGTATGGACTAAGACTTCCCTTTCCATATAGAAGTATGAAAAGATCACAGGCACGAAACAAGATTAAGCACAGTGGCAAAACTGCACAGGTATTTCATGATTGAGGACAGACTGATTTTCCGGACTCAAACAGGACAGAGGAATTTACTCAGCAGGTAGACAAGTGAATTTGAAGGTTGCATTTGGATCACTTTCATTGGAAATCAACACAAGAGTAAAACTAGCAACCTCATCTAAAGAATCAGCTACTGGGACCTACAGCATGCTGCCACCAAACGAGAAGAACAAGAAAAAAATCCAACATCTCTATAACCATTTTGACTTGATTGAACTCATCAGTTGTAAAAATCAAAAGCGACACTAGTAGATTGGAGAAAGTACTCGGAAAGCAGGGCACAAATACCTCTTACCCCCCATCTGCTACTCACAGTCAACCTGCATACCTAGTTAGACCATTCCTACACAGTCACCATTTCAACAGCAGGGAAGAGCAAACATGCAAAACATTATCTAACCATAACAAAGCATGTGAAGTACATAATATCAACATCTAGCCCAGAAATCATGTAATTTTCTATCCAGTGCAGCCCTTCTATTCACTTTGTCTTCTTCCGGCACTCCATGGTTTTGAGAGAGATGATACACATCTGACACCTCAACAGCCTGGCTCTGCATTCACTGCCTTCCTTCACATAAAATCTAAATTCTGTCAGTGTCAATCCTCTGCAGAAAACAGCTATGGGCAATCTATACCCCCCAGGAACTTCTGGCATTACCATTCCCTTCCTCAGCCCAGAGCAGCTCCACAAGTGCACACCAACGAGACTCAGTGCTATGGTAGGTGCATCTAATGAAAGCTGAGCACCTATTTTACCAGTGTTGAATGACTTCTGTGCCACATTTCCTCTTGTTCACATGATTTTAGTTCTTTAGAATATCAGGGAATGTACACGAGGTACACACTACATTTTTAATATCATTTTTCCTCTAATTTTTATTCAAGAGACTTACTAGAATCTCTTCTTGGTTATGGTTTTTCTTTTTCCACAACACACGAAGAAATATAAATTCTTGGAGTTAAAAGCTGACAGCTGTTATCATGCTGCAGTCTGGTAAAAAAAAACATGAATGGAGCTGGCTAAAGGAAAAGGTTATTCTTGACAAAGTCTTATCAAGCTACTGGTTGAGCAGATCGAGATTCTGACTCCAAGGACCAAGGTCTGATGGCATTACAATACCTTGTGCAGCCCTTATCTCCGAGACTACAAAGCCCACAAGTGAGGTTTTGTTGAAACGATCTCTCCGGTGAGATTAACGCTCACAGGTTTGGGCACAAGTGAACTGCAATTTCTACTACTGAAATAAATTTGCAGTTTACTAATAAGCAGTAAAGTCTCTAAAATCAAACTAATGCTTTTGTTACTCTGTCTTCTAAATCCTGAATCATCAGAAAGTCACAGCATTTTATGGAAACAGACTTTCACACTACAGCTAACAACAACTGAGCAACAAGATATTAAATAGGACCATCTGTTGAATTATCTCTAGATAAACTTTGAGACATCATACTGAAATGCATTTTAAAGTCCTATTGTGATATCCACAACATGATCCTCCAGGTACACAGAAGCACTGCGAGCAGCCCAGTTTCACCTGAACAATAACTGCTGAGATAGAAACTCACACAGAAACCTCATGGCAAGAGCCCTTCAGAAGCTGAGACGGATTTATTTAGGAAGAGTATTAGTTGTTAGTATTCAAAAGTTAGCGTCAACTTACAGCTCAAAGCATACTTCCCACTATGTTGGAAAACAAATACAACCAATTCACACTCTGCAAAACAGCAGCGCTGCTCTTAAAATGAACCGTTTAAGCGAACTACTCTGGCTCTGACTAGAAACACTAGTGTTTATACCCAAGTGTGCTATAAACAAAACCAAAGAGGTACCTGAAAAGGTTCTGTCTCTTCATGAAAGCAGCATTCCCACAGCTGACCCCTGGACCTGTTCTCTGCCCACCAACAAGGTTTCTTCCAGCCATGTACAGAAAAGCCACAAGGCACAGAAATGCCCTTTCCAAGGGCACGCTACTATCAAAGTCACAAAGAGGCCTGGATCAAATGCACACTGATCTCTTAAGTACTTTCTATCATCTTCATTGCAATAGGGACCATAAATAACAGCTAAGCAACAGAACCAGAAGTACCGAGGTTGTAATTAAGAGGATTTGGTTTTGTCAGGTATTGATTTTTTTTTAAGGAAAAGTGTCAAGTTGGCTGGAGCAGTTGGATCAAACAAAAAAAAAATCACCATGAATTATTTTAATTGGTGTTGCATAGCATCATATTCAGAGATACATCTATAAACCTCCCAGGAACACACACACCTTCCCACAACAGAACCGACACTTCCAAGAAGCAATGCCGGCAAGCAGGCAGCTCTCTGTGCAGGGAAGTGTAATTCATGAATGAGTTCCCAGAGTAACAGCAGCCCAGCGCCTCTTAAAGAGGTCTGAAATCAATTTATTGCTGCACTAGCATCAACAGGATTTGACGAGACACACTTTCCTACTCCCATTCTGAAAAACGGCCACCCGCGCCTCTCCAAAACTCCTCGTGAGATGACAGACACTCCGAGGATTTGGCGTGGTGGGTCGTTTTAAGTTCTGAAGGTGCTGCAGATGCTTCTGGAAACTAAACTTCAGATTGTGTGCCTCTCTCATACCCGATTGCGCTAAGACACACGGGCACACGCCTCTCGATGCCTTGTCCTGCTGGAGTTTCCTACTCGCTCGGCCGCCCCAAGGACTCGCTTGGGCGAAAACGGGAGGACCCGCCGCAGCCAAACTTCGGGAGCTCCGTCCCCGCAACCGGCCCGGCCCTCCCCATCCCCGCGGGGCCGCCG
>VYXH01008804.1:24979-61389 GCA_013397275.1 Burhinus bistriatus
GGGGCGGGGGGCGGCTCCGCGCAGGCGCAGGGCGGCGGAGGCCGCGCCGGCGCCCGCCACCCGCCACCACCTCAGGGCTGGGGCCGGCGGCCCTCTCCGCTGAGGGGGAACCGGGCTGGCTGCGGGGGAGGCCGGTCGGTCTGAGGGGCGTAATGGGGGTTAAGCGGCCGCTGCCCTCCAAACCCCTGCGCTTGGGGAAGCTCCCTCCCAAACTCTTAGCGTTGTATGCTGAGGGGTATTAGCTGTTTAGCGTAAATTAGGAAGTATTAATTGGAATGAATTACTGAGGATTGTAGTGTGGTGTGATTTGTGCTGTTTGCCTGGCTTTGCTTAGCATGAGGAGCTGGATTTGCTGAAGCATTTAGGCCGCGGTAAGACTTACTTTTCTTAGTAATTTTCCTAGCAGCTGGTACAGTGCTGCACTTAGTCTTTTAGTATGGGAAGGATGTTGATATCACACTGATGTTTTGGTGGTGTCCAAAATACCGGATTCGTTGCCCGGTGTGCAATAGCCAGGACGAGACATCGATGATTTATTTCAGAGTTGGGCAAGGCTGGGTGCTCGGTGGTTTCCTGCAAACAGGACTCTATGCAGTTTATATACACTCTATGCAGTTTATATACACATTTTACTACATCATTATTGTATTAGTACCTCCTATCTATATTTGATTGGTTGGTAATTTACATACGATCACACAGTCAAGTTACAGTTACTACGCATGCTCATGGGGGGGTCTTCACCTGGGCTAGGGTCTTGACCTATGGGCATGATTTTTAGTATTATAATGAAGGTAGTTCAGCTTAGCACACTCAGAATTTTCACTTTTCTGCCAAGTTGGCTAAACTTTTCGAAACATGTAGATTAGTAGCATCTTCAAGGTCCGTATGCTTGTATACTCCAGGATGTTTCTCCTCAAGAATGATAACAATGCTTGCTTTCCTTGATTAGGAGTTCTTTCACTTATTGATCCTTGACAGATTCAAGGCAGAATCCTCATTATCCGTGAGAACATCCCCATGGTCTCTCAACATTAATTACTATTGACTATTCCGAGAACGCACTTTGATAACAGTGTTTTTCCCAAGTCTGGGACTCTTCAGTTCTCCATGTTCTGCCAGCGAGTGCGGGTGCACCAGGAGTGTAAACCATAAGGTAAGGAGGCTCCAACCCTTGGCTGAAACTGCAAATTAACAAGATAAGAGCCTGCCTGTCTGGACACAGAAGAAGAATCCAATTAGATGGCAGAAGACCCCAGACCAAAAATCACCATTGGACTAAAAGACGCGTGGACAGCACATGAGGGGCGGGTGTAGAGATCACAAGGATGTAATTGCCCAGGGTTTTCTTTCTCCAGGGTCCCTCTCTTTGGAGGCACCCAGCCTAGGCTGTCCTTGCTGCTGTACCTTTCAATCAAATTAATTATTTTATAAAATCCGACGCCTGAGACTCTGATGCAGGAAACCTAGGGTTGAGCCTGAAGAAGGAGCCACTGAAGTTTTGATGATACTCAGACCTGTACTTATCTTCCCAGGCATTTTATTGAAAAAATGGTATCTTCTGCTACTCTTCAGGGGCAATGTGGCAGTCGGTAATAGTTTTCACTTTCAGACAACTGTAACAACAGAGTTCATAAAAGTGTTCAAAGATGCTGTTAAAATTTTCTTAATCAAATAACTTTTTCAATAAAAATGTATGCTTCCACACAGAAAGGCAGGGCATGCAATGGGACTGAGAAACACCATCTGAAAAATAAGGGAAAAACAAGCTTTCCAGATGCCAAGCCTTTAATACTTCAATCTGACATATTTCTGGTTGTTTATGTTATATATTACATTTGATTTTATATTCACACAGATTAATTGCACCAGACTACAAAGCCAGAGCAAAGAGGGAACACTGGTACGTGGCACAAAAAAGGAGGCTTTGTGTCTTTCCCACTAATGCAGCCCATGCCAACCACGCTGTACATCTATTGCAAAAGATGATTGCATTTGGATTATACTTGAGGTGTTTTGACAGTACTTAAAACATTGCAGGTGTCTTCAGACACTGAAGGAGAGAGGTTTTTTGTCCGGAGGCACTGGCAGTCTATCGTGCCAGCCCCTAAAAGATGGGACCCTGTGCCAGTGTGGATCTCTGATGAAATGAATATGAAATCAATGACAATGATTGGGGAGTTTCGAACACAGGCTTTAGGTATTTGCTGTATAGGAATATCAGCCGTACAGAGAGGTGCAAGGACATTATGTAAGTAGACACGATACAATACTATTACAAAAATAAAGTTGTTGCTTGTATGTCAAAATAGAGATTGGGGTTTAGCAGACCATGAATTCTTCTGTGGGCGGCAGCTGTGGCTTATGCCTTTCCAAGCTTTTAAAACTACATTGAACAAATCGGAATAAGAATGTCTTCAGAGGGACTATTCTGCAGTGACAGAAAATGAACTAGATAACCAAATAAGTTTTTTCCATAATTCTTTGTTGGAACTTTTATTTTGTGAAAAAGTGAAATTGAAGCCATTGGCTAAACTGACACTTTAATTAATCAAACTGTCTATTTAACTCAATTTAGCAGGTGGTGTAGAGTAACTTTCATTAGTCCCTGACACTCCAGCAGAGCTTGTGAACCTGCTGAAATGCATATTTTTCAGAATGTTCTGAAAAATGCAGAAGTTTCCCTTTATTTTCTTGTTTTCTTGCTGATAGGTTAATTTTCTCCTAACATGATTTATTTTATGAATGACCAGACTGGGTTATACACCAGCTGACAGAAGTAGGAGGAAATTGTTTAAAATACTACATGGAAAATTTGGCAATGTTTAGCCCTAAAAGCTAGAAAAATGTTTATGAAGAAATCAGCAAAGATGTGCCAACCATGTTTAACAGAATTTCTGCAAGGCCTTCTAAGGACTGCAAAGCTGAGAGACAAGTCTTTTTGTGGAGATTGGCAGGAAATTTTAGGCAGCCCTCATCCTATATAAATACTGGGTGCAAATTTAATAATTATATTTTTATGTGGTGAAGCAAGAGACTATTATTAATGAAGGAACTTTCTATTAAACGAGTAACATGATTTCTCTGCCCAGTGTAAAGGTAAGTATTGTTAGCTAAGACGAGACCAAGATTTAAAGGTTGGTAAATTTTTGGTACCATAAATTCTAACTATGTACAGTTCATGTTTTAGCAGTTAAGCACTATATTTAGGCAGGTCGAAATTTCTAGGAAATGTGCAGATAAATAGCTCCAGAGAGGCATGGACACGCTACTTTTCTTCTGCCTCACATTTCTGAAAAAGGCATGGCTCCTCTGTTCCTGCTAGCCCAGCTAGGGTCTGATCCTACAATTGTTTGTGTGTTGGCAGATGGAGCAATCCACAGAGAATGCAACATGATGCTCACTTACGAATCATGGCATCATAGAATCGTTTAGGTTGGGAAAGACCTTTAAGATCATTGAGTCCAACCCTTAACCTAACACTGCCAACTTCACCACTAAACTATGTCCCTCAGCACCACATCTACACATCTTTTAAATACCTCCAGGGATGGTGACTCCACCACTTCCCTGGGCAGCCTGTTCCAATGCTTGATAACGCTTTCGGTGAACTTTTCCTAATATCCAATCTAAACCTCCCTTGGCGCAACTTGAGGCCGTTTTGTCTTGTCTTATCACTTGTTACTTCAGAGACGAGATCGACCACCACCTTGCTACAACCTCCTTTCAGGTAGTTGTAGAGAGTGATAAGGTCTCCCCTCAGCCTCCTTTTCTCCAGGCTAAACAATCCCAGTTCCCTCAGCTGTTCCTCATAAGACTTGTTCTCTAGGCCCTTCACCAGCTTCATTGCCCTTCTCTGGACACGCTCCAGCACCTCAATGTCTTTCTTGTAGTGAGGGGCCTAAAACTGAACACAGTATTCAAGGTGGGGCCTCAACAGTGCCGAGTACAGGGGGATGATCGCTTCCCTAGTTCTGCTGGCCACACTATTTCTGAGACATGCCATGATGCTGTTGGCCTTCTTGGCCACCTGGGCCCACTGCTGTCTCATATTCAGCTAGCTGTTGACCAACACCACCAGGTCCTTTTCTGCCAGGCAGCTTTCCAGCCACTCTTCCCTAAGCCTGTAGCACTGCGCGGGGTTATTGTGACCCAAGTGCAGGACCCGGCACTTGGCCTTATTGAACCTCATACCGTTGGCCTTGGCCAATTGACCCAGCCTGTCCAGATCCCTCTGTAGAGCCATCCTACCCTCAAGCAGATCAACACTCCCACCCAACTTGGTGTTGACAGCAAACTTACTGAGGGTGCACTCGGCCCCCTTGTCCAGATCATTGATAAAGGTACTAAAGAGAACCAGCCCCAGTACTGAGCCCTGGGGAAAACCACTTGTGACCAGCCACCAACTGGATTTAAGTCCATTCACCACCAGAAGGGGCCTTGAAATATATTGGCCACTTGCCACTTGCTAAAATATGAATGTAAGACAAGATTGGAAGCTTAAAATATTATCACTTATTGAAATAGTGCAAAAATCTGTCATTTAGCAATAACATAAGTTAAAATAACCGTGGGAAGTTGTAGGAGATCAAGTGCAAACAGAGGATCTTTCTGACCATCACCATTTCCCTCCTTGTACAGCTTTGTAAAATCATATGCATTACTATATTGATAAACACTTATAAATTATTTCAAGAAATTTTTTGCCTTAGCACTCTATACTGGTTTTGGCTGGGATAGAATTAACTTTCTTCATAGTAGTTCGTATGGGGCTTTGTTTTGGATTTGTGCTGAAAACAGTGTTGATAACACACTGGTTTTAGTTATTGCTGAGCAGTGCTAACACAGCATCAAGGCCTTTTCTGGTCCTCATCTTGTTCATCTAAATTATTCCATGTTTTTAACATTCAAGCGGCAGACAGGCACATTGTGTGGTTTAAACAAAGCTGAGGATCACGGCAATCACTGAAGTAAGCTCCCCCTGGAACACTGCCTGAAAGGGACAGTGTGTTTTTTAGATATATAAACATGGGGTTATCAAATACAAGATGAGAAGTTACACTTTTTCTTTCCTTCATGGTGAATGCTTTTAGAATATTGTATTCAGCTACAGTGTCCTCAGTCTAAGATAAATTGCACATAGCTTAAAAAATTGTTGGGAGAGAGAATTGTTAAAGGTTTGGAAAAATACTTCTTAGTAAGAGACTCCAAAGATCAGTTTACTTACATTATTAACTGGAAGTTTGTAGGTTTAACATAAACATAGTCTCTAAGTAACTTACTTTATAAAATAACATTTCAGCCCACAGTAAAATTATATATAACAGTCACACCCATCAGTGTATATCAATGTATGGCAAGTCTTGAAGCTGAAACTAGGCAGAATCAGACTACTGTATGAAATTTTAGCAGCAAAAATAATTAACAAATGGAACAACTTTCTAAAGGTTAATTTTCTAAAGGATGGGATCTGCTTCATATAATAAAGTGAAGTCTTAGCTTAGACCAGCTTTTAGCTTTTCTTTTAGCTTAGAAGAGCTGAAAGTAGGTATTTACTGTAATTCCTCCCACATTTATAATATATGGGTGCACAGCAGTTCTTCAAATGAGTCCTGGAGTTTTTCATAGTAAACATGATGGAAAACTTTGCCCTTTATTCTCCAATATTTGTGTTCCACTTGAAAAAGAGAAAATATCAGTACATTCTTTGAGTTCAAAGAAATGATTTTGTTAATAAATTGAGCAAGGTGACAGGGCTGAACTGTTCCAGTTAGTGAACTACATTAAAATGTATCAGGGGAAAGGTATGAAATAGGAGAAATATTCCAAAAGAGAGTAGGGAATGTCAAAGAAAAGCAGCATACAGAGCTTACATTTATTGGGTCCATGTAGCTGTTTTCTATTACATGTTTCTCAGAAAAAGGACGAGGTGGTCTAAAATTGTCTTTGGGAATTTCCACTGTACAGATGGTCTCCTGCATCAGCGTAAAGCCGAGACTGTCATCAGGGGGCACCCAAACATACTTTCAGGTTTGTAACATTCATTTTTGGGTATATAAAAACGCCGAGCATGAACTGGAGTGGCAGACCTGCTGTGAGGACTGAGCAGCTCCTGCACAGCTCTGAAGTCAGGTGAACATACAGATGTTGTAAAGCACCTTTGCCCAGAACCTTCATCTGGCCCCTAAGTGCTGGGGTAGCGTATCACGCAAAGGATATTGTACCATTACCTTTCCTTTGAAGCATGAAAAAAAGATAAAGCTCTCAAAGCGTTATGAAGCAGTTGGATTAGGACCTTGGACACCTTCACCACTTTGCGGTGTAAAATGGATGAAATCACCTATAGTGACCCCATCTTGATAACGTTTTGCTGTGACTGAAGCAGCTGTTCCCTTATGCTACATAAAAAATTTCCATCAGCATTAACTGTTTTGCCCCTTGATCCCGTTTACCTCTGTTGAACAAAGCTAATTAGTGACAGAAGATAAGAGTTAAATACCACCGCAAGGGTGGCCCAAGCAGTTGTTCAGCCTATTTACATGTTCAGTGAAAGGGGTGATGAACAAGAGCTTTGTTACCTCTCACCAGAGGTTTTCAGGCATCAGATGTATTTTACATGTAAAACATCACATGTTTTACATCACAGATTTCTCTGTCTTCCTTGTTTTTCCTCTTCGTTGGTTGCTTGCTTTCTCTTACTTTCTCTCTTTCTACTCTATGAGTCTTCCACCCACGCTATCCCATGCTCAGCCTGGCTGTTTCCAATCTATTACTTTAAATGGGCCTATGGCTGCTTTTTGGAGGGTTTCACCAGTCCACTGTTGCTCCTTGCTGGTCCCCTCTTTCCAGTTTAAGTCATTCTTGGCAACTCTGCTGAAGTCTTCCAGCTCCAAAATTCATCCCTTTCTCCTCTCTCCAACAAGAACTAAGCTCATCTTTACACAACCTGTCTTCCACTCGAACATGCTAATTGTTTGCTCAGTCCTACCATCCTTCAACATACATACGTTTTAGACTTAGGCCTCTGGAGAGTCCACAACCATGCGGTATCCACATGCCTTCCCCAGGAACTCAGCACTGGTCGGTCCCTCTTTAGATAGCACTCCTGTTCAGGCTAGTAGTAGTAACTCTTCTTCTCAGCAGGAGTGAAGACAGACAGGTTTCTTTAAGCCATGCCACAAACTCCCATATCGTGGTGTGTTTTCCTTAGAGGAACAGTGGCTTTTCCTTGCGTCGCTTTGTGAAATTGCTGTTCGAGTGTCATAGCAGCAATTGCAGAAAATGCAAAGCAGAAGAAAGACTAAAATGAAATAATGTCCAGGTCTAAAGTAAAAGTTATTCTACCAATGCCTAGCACAGATAGATTCTTGTAGAAACTGCTACACCGTCTTAGCTCCTTGAAGAAGTGCAACAGTGTAATACAACATCTTTCTCTCCAGTAAATCTTTAGAAATAATTGCTGCTGCCTTTTCCTTTCTGCTTTCCTTTAATTCCTTGCCTTTCCTTGTTTCCTCTTTACCACTTTTCACCACTGAAATCGTAGTGGATATGATAATTCACTTTCTTCTCATGGGGATGGGTATGTATTTGAAAATTATTCTCCCCCTTTCCTTGTGGTTTGTCAGGAAAGCACGTTGTGACTTCATTTTCCCATAGTTTCCTTCAGTAACCATGGCAGGCTAAATACCTTGTATTGAGGTCCTCAGTACCAAATTTTCAATCTCCATTTACTCATTTATGGATAAGTAAGTTGCTATCTGAAGCTGCCTTGTTATACAAAAGCAAATAAAATTATATACCATAATAATGTGATGGGCCCTCTCTGTAATTGTAAAATTTCATAGCCTCGACTCATTTTAAAAATTCCATTTTAGAAGTCACATGGTATATTAAGTTCTGTGAATACAAATTAGGATGCCAATCAATTGACTGATTCTATCACATACATAGTTTTCAAGAAAGAAAAAAGCAGGTATGAACTGCCAAAAAAATCCAATGTCTTATTGTAAAATTATTTGTATCCTTATCGTCTGGAAGCTTGAGTCTTCTAAACCAGTGAACAAACTCTTTTCTCAGCAGAGTCATATACATATGTCCCCTCAAATTTAAAAGACAAATCAATAATCAGAATAGATTAGAATCCACATTTAGAACTTTCCCAATGAATAGCTGTTGTGCAGATTTAACTGCTGGATTGATTCATTAGGAGAGTGGCAATGAATTTATAATTACTATCTATTTAAATTTCAGTATACTTGCACTGTTCCAGTGAGATCTTCAAAAGTTCTATTGCATACAAGATGCTCCATTTATTTAACTGTTTATAGAGGATATAAAAATCTATTTAAAATAAAGAGATGTATAATAACAGAAAGGTGAAAAGGGAAGAGGAGCAGAAACAGATGGTGTGTAAGATCCTGATGATAGTTTACACTAATATTTCATTCATCAATGGAAAAAAAAGGCTGCAGGCAGTTCATAATAACTACAGAGATATAGTCATCTCTCAAGTGTGCAAGTGACTGCCAAATGCTGAATCCACCATCACACCAAATGGTATTTTTAATACGTTTTTATGTTATGGTAGTTTTGTTTTTAATTAACCACTTAATTTCTATACAGATGAATGAAAATAAAAAAAATTGGAAGTCCTGATCCCTCTTTCCCTTAGCAATAAGAAAGTAAATTAACTTCCTAAGAATAAGAATTACGAGGTAGAGAGCTTTTTCCATAAACTGGCCACTAACAGAAAAGAATTTGAATATGCACGTTACGCCTGCATTACTGTCTCCTGTGTAGATAAAATAATGGGTAACTCCAGATGACTGTTTTTAGTATTGTATTCAACCTACTATCCAATTGGACTATGAGAGGGGGCTCTTGCTCTACCAGTTGTGTAAACAAAGCAGTATTACCAGGAACAAGGTATGAAGTCTTGCCTTGGCACTAAATTCAAAATGACCCAATCAAGCTGATATCCAGCTGTTACAGAAAAGGTGTGACTGTTGCCTTTATTTTATAATTTTAGTATGTATTCTGCAAAAGTTAGTATCTGTTATGTTTTAGTATTTTATGTGATAATTGTAATAATTATTAATGTATTTTCTAAATAAACAAAAGAAAAAACCTGGTTTCATTCCCAAAATTTGGATGTACCAGCCTTATCCAGGAGACCTGGACAAGCAGCCAACAGGTGGAATTCTACTAAACTCACAGGCAGGAGCAGAAAACTGGCAATATTCATTGTAGCAAAGTATGAGGTTTTGGGCAGTGCATCTTGACTCTATTCCCTGTGTTCTCTTGAGGTCTTCTCTCACCCTTTTTTTTTTCCCCCTGTGCTGTTGCTGAGAGGACTGCTATAAACCAACATGCAGAGTATGAAACCTGTCCTCTGCAAGCTCTTTAAGAAGACACTTTGAGCTAAAGAAGAGTCAGAATGAGGTAAGACACTTAGCAGAATGATTATCAAAATTACATGTGAAAAAGTTGGAAAGGAGAATGAACATTACGAGTCAGGGCTGAAGCCAAACTTCAGTCACAAGCCACTTTATATGGAGAGCAGGTTATTCCATACCTACCCATTATGGGGTTTCTTAAATTCGTGCAAAGGTCAGATATCGATCACTGTCAAAGATGAGATTTGTGAACTACAGGGACAAGAGGCTGCACGAACAATGTCAAAACCAATGCCTCTGGTCTCTCTCGCATTTTAAGTTACTTGTGTGGAAGATGTTAGTGTGGATACACAAGCAAATAATCCTGTGTAATAAAGGAGAATGCTTGCTGCTAGTCACCTGTATCTCATCTGTGAAACCCAGGGATTTACCTTGCTTGTAAACTGCTTATATTTCTTTTGGATTTTTCAGCACCTTGATAATCTGTGGAAGAATTTAGTGCTGAACAAAGTGACCCATGTTCTCTCAGTCAGAGAATCGATGCTGTTTAGGGTGGCGGCATTGTTCATTGCTTTGATTTTTTAAAGAAAAAAATGGCAGATCAGCCTTGAGTCTATTTATTACCAAAGCGATAGGCCGTTATTGTACTCTTGTTTTTCTCTTTTGTTCCCAGTCTACAGCAAAGACTCTTTGAATTCATTTATTTTCAAATATGGGTTGAATAAATATACAGAATATGCATGTGGGCATAAAAGGTGGTACTACATCTGAAAACATGTTTATTGATTTATTGATCTGTTTTCCTCAGGTACTTTAATGCCATACAGGAATTCTTTTCAAGAGGATTTTTCTGTTAAAAGAAATAACAGATGGAGAGGGAATAAATTGCCTTTATAGGAATTTATGTGTTACATAGATACTTGTATTTGGTCAACAAACACAGGGTTTGAGCCAAACTTTTAGGTGCCTGAAGGTAAATGGGTTCAGTGGAGCTATGACACTTCTGTCACCCCATGTAAAACTTCATAACCATTCAGTTTGTAGTGTTGCTTTAACAGAAGAATGAACCACAAGTTTGTATTTCTATTTTTTGTTTGTTTTATTCCACTGTCTTTTTATATGCTTGCACAACTACAAGAGATACAGATCTTAGGTTAAAAAAACTTTGCCCCCAACAATGTTCCTCAGCATTTAAGACTGCTTGCCCATAGCAAGGACAGCCAGAGTCTGTCCTGCCCGATTTCTTTATAACTATGTAATTCAAGAAGTTATCGATTTTGTTTTATTACTGTGCTTCAGTATCTCCCAGAGCTCAATGATCTCTGCCAGGCATGCTAGGTCATCTGTTTCTTGCATTTCAGCTTTGTGCTGCCTCTTGGAAGTTCACCTCTTACTCCCTGAAGCCTACGTGATCTGGATCAACAACATTAACTTTTACAGTTCTGACTCTGTGTTACCCTCGTAGACTTTCTGTCAGTCTCCTTACCCTGGCTGAGCTGTAGTTTCCCTCCTGGGCTTTACTGCCTGATATTCAGATTTCCATGGCCTATAGAGACTACAGTGATGAGCTCAGGTTGAGACATCTAACTTTTTAGATATCTATGGTGGCATCTACAGTGTAGGTGTCTGTGTCTAAGCGTCTGAGCTCCCAGTATAGAGAGGAAGGGATGCAGATATCTCCAGACGGCAACTCACCTGACTTACCTTAGAGGCCTGTCTGATAATGAGCTTAACCATCCTCGACTTGTGCCTGGTTATCAGTGCAGACTGTAAAGGGAACTGGGAGTGACTGTGTGTTGTGGTTTGGGCCGGACTGGCCAATGAAAACGAATGACAGATGCTCTCCCCTACCTCTCTCTTCAAAGAGAGGAGAGAGCGGGAGAGAAAAGAGACTTATGAGTTTAGAAGAAACTAAACTAATGAAAATATTAATATAAAAATAAAAAGGAAATAATGAAATATATACAAAACTGTATCAAGCTCCCAGGATGACAATCATGTCACTGGCTGGCACTGGGGAAGTCCCAGACTGGGCTCAGTGACAGACAGGAACTGGATTACGGATCTGGATTAAGAATCGGGATCAAAGGCAGATGAACAGACAGAGTCCTCCTCAAATGGAAGAAAGAGGGCTGACCCTTTGATCCCTCAGCTTCTATACTGAGCGTGAGGCAGATGGGATGGAATACCCTGTTGGTCAGTTTTGGGTCACCTGTCCTGTCTGCTCCTCCCCGCAGGTGTGACCCCTCTACGCTATTCCACTTCCCACCCTCCAATGGGGCAAGTAACAAAGTTGGCTGCCCTTGGGTGTTATAGCAATAAGGATAAGCAAGATCCTCTCTGCATCCCATTCCTTGGCATCAGCTATAAACATGGGTCTGATCACTCTGAGAGTGAACAGTTGCTGCACAACATGCTGGTAATTTCAGCAGTTAGAAGAGGCCTAGCTAAAAAATAAAGTTACTGAACAAAATTGGTCCTGTTTTACCTTAAACCAGGACATTTTGACTTAATTGCATAAGCTTTAGCAGATGAGTCTTACTCAAAACTACCTTTAAAGTACAGATACACTACCGTTTCCTCAGATTCTACTTTACTTTTACTTACTCTGCTTTTTCTGCTGCAGTCCCTGGGTAGGATTTTAAGTCTGGTCAGCAGAGTGCTTGCTGTCCAGCAAGAAATAAACCCACAGGACAACAGGACATGGGCTCAGTGCATGGGATTTCAGCTGGTCTACCAATTTGTGCAGAACAAGGGATCCTACATCTCGTACTGGGCATGTGGCAGAAGGTAAATCCCACAATCCAGACTAACTTAATCCATGTTTACCCCATTTTTTTTACGCTCTTCGCTCTTAAATTAATCCAGAACATAAACTTGCCTTGTCAGTACAAATTGTTATTTGAAGAATAACAAATATTTTTTCTGAAAACTATGTATTTTAGCCAGAAAAAATATTAATAGGCCCTTGTGTATGAACTGTAACTGAGAACCAACTACTTCTCTAGAAGTTGCTAGTCATGATGGACCATAGCAGCTATTTGTTGATACCACGCATTGTTATTTTCTGCTGTATTGACACTAACAAATGTGATTTTTAAGCGGTTCACAAAATTATTCCTGTGGTGGGCTTGAAAGCACATAGTGCTTGACAAAAATAGGTGCAGACACAATGTTAAGGACCCAAGGCAAATGTTCATCTGTAGACATATTAGGGAGATGGTGTTCTCCAGAGAAGCAACTTCCAAACTGGAGACTGCAATGCCAATGCCACTTGGAAATGCAAGTGGAATCATGAGCAGAAGTTTTGCTCTTAGTGTAGTCCAGGATGCTGGACACGTTAAAATGAGCCTACAGCCTGCACCTAAATCAGAGATTTGCTTAGAAAGTTGTATTGCTTCCTGTTTACAAAACAAGTTTTAGGTTATGTTCTTTTTTTTATTATTCTTTGGGAGTTTGGGGCTTGTAAAGTACATTCTGTTAATATTTTCAAGGCTTTTACCATAATCACAATGACCAGAAATTTACATAAAAAGCCAAAAATAGAGACTGTCGTGTAAACTTTAGACTTGAGCTCTCAAAGGCCCCGGTCTACTGTATCACGAGAATCATATTAAAACTATTAGTCTTTGCCCAGACAGGAGTTTTACTATACGGTAGGGAGACCCTGAAACTGCGTGCACACAACTTTTAGGTTTGCTCATCAGCTTCAAATTACATTAGGGGGATCCTCAACACATCTGAAGATCAGAGAGCAACGGAGACACCAGAAAGTTAGGGTTATGTGTACTCTAACTTGAAGGTCGGGTGCTTACAGAGTAACCTGATAGTTCATGTGCCAATTTTGACTTTACAACTCTGTTTGTAAATATTGTTTATAATCAAATGAGTAAATTAAAGTTTCTAGTAGTGTTTTGAACAAACTATGCCAAATTTCTAAACTGTCTAGATAATTAAACTTTCCATCTTAATGGATTTCTGAATGCATTTGATCTTAAATGCAGATCTGAGACTTAAACACTGAAATTAACTTTCTATCACACATACTGCTAGTGTTTGGCAAAAACAAGATCAAAGGCTTAATTTTTTTATTATGATAAGGCCCCTTTAAACCACCTTGACAATGTAAAATATCTATACAATTCAGGGAAATGAAGTCTACACCTTTTAAAAGCGCTATTACTCTGCTATTGTCCAA
Organism: Burhinus bistriatus; assembly: GCA_013397275.1. Lineage (NCBI taxonomy): Eukaryota > Metazoa > Chordata > Aves > Charadriiformes > Burhinidae > Burhinus > Burhinus bistriatus. The sequence continues at coordinate 38,573 of VYXH01008804.1, forward strand.
TAAAAGAATCTTATTGTTAAACAAAATTTAAGGGCCAAGAATCTAATTGAGAAAAAATCAGATCTTCATGAGCTCTTAAGAGAGCTCTATGCAACTGTAACACAATCACCCAGGATAATCTACAAATTTACATATTCTCATATAAAATACAAAATTATGTATAAAATACGTTACAGAACTTGTTTTGAATTCTACTTGTGCATGCACTTTACCTCTGGGTGTGTTGTCTCTTGTCTTGGAAGATCTGACTGAAATTTCTCTTTTTTCCATCCCATTCTCAGCAAGTCATAAGGAAGGGAATTGCTCAATAGCAGATATAACAACCAAAGATAAATTACAGCCTGTGTAGAATTCCTTTAGAATCATAAAATTAAAGAAAAAAACTTGGCTTAGTATATAGAAAGATATTCTATAAGGATACAATTACATAGAATTATAAAATTAATACCAAATAGGTAAAATTCTATGGGTAGAAGTACAGGAGAACATACTTATTCATAAGAATGCAATGCATAATCATCTGTAAAGATTAAATTACCAGCACTATTTTTTTTATTTGTCTTATTAGTTCAGAATATCCACAGAAGTATGATTGCTGCAGCTGCTGCAAACGTTGTAAGGAGTAAGGCCCTGACTCAGAGAGCTTTGTGCCAGAGAACTCTGGCATTGACTGTCCTATCAATAACCTTGATACGAAATCATTTTGAAATGCTAGTGATAAGAATACACAGCAACCAAGGATTCAAAGGTAGATTTTCCTTTTGCCGTTCTGATAACACATTTATTTAGCACTTCATACTTCTAAAGAGGTAGATAAACATCAGTGAATTAATTCTCACCAGAAGCAGGTGCTTCCACTTTATCTTACAAGCAATGAAAACACTAATAGTGAATCACTGATTTAAGACCTACCCAGTCTCATGCACTGAATGTGAGACTTACTCATTTGATTCCCTCTTCATCATCCTCTGCTGTGGCACTTCTAGGTCAGGCGCTTGCTGTACAGCCACATCAACTCTCTCCTGTTTTCTGATCCCACACACCAGGTGCTGTGATCTATTTGCCAGCTGCATCTTAGATCTCCTTACCAGCTGCAGCTTCTGTGTCGGGACAGGTGAGCCACTCTGCTCTGCAGCTGTGGGCCATTACCCAGCAGCGCCCTATGCCAGGGAGCCCTTCCAGAAGCCAAAGCCCTCAGCTGTAGATTTGCATCATGATTAATGACGCAGGCTTACCTTGTTGTGTAATCTGACACACAGGTGTACAGCCCACTGCACAGATGGACAGCCCTGCCATGGGCATGCAGGCACACATCCCATTGCATGATCAAACACAGGGGATTCCCATACAGGATCAGAAGAAATGTTAGACATATGTTACTTGGAAAATCTACCATAATATGAAAAATTCAAGCCAGGTTCGAAAGTATTTCAGCGAATCCTGCGTTTAACGCCATTGAAGTCCCACTGCGTGTTCCAAGCAGCCTGAATTGGCTTTAAAGCCTTCTAAAAATGGCTTTTAAAAAGTTCAGTAAAAGAAGTCCAAGCCACCTAAAGCTTTGTCTACACAATAGCTCCAACCGAGTTTAAAATTGAGAAAGCATCTCCCCAGTATGCAGTAGGTTATTAAACACTGTGAGTAGCAATTACATCTGCCCTGAAGTCTCAGGTTTGCCATAATCCTACACAGAGTCCGCTAGAGGCCACCACCTCTCCATAGTAACAGAGATGTTAAGAACAAACATACTGTATCATGGTTTGGATAGATTTCAATATATTGCCATTTATTTAGGTGTGCTTGAAACGATGTATCAGTATAAACTATTTATGTTAACAACGAATATTGATGAACTACACACATCTCCTTTTATCCATTTATAAATTTACCAATTAAAATACTGTCTAGCACAATGATCCAGTACCATAAAGTCTTCTCTACCACCCTTAGAGAGGGCCAGATTTGTTTCAGCCATGCAGAAGTTCTCTGTACATGCTAAATATGGTCTCGTTAGCAATGTGAACTCTACCTCTTTGCTGAAATAGCCCCTCTCAGCTGGTTACTCAGAATCCTGTAGCAAATTTAGATCTAAAGCCCATCTCCAGGAAGCTATCCAACTAAACTCAGTGGGGCTTGCCTCAAAACTGTGGCAAGGTTAAAGCACAGCTCCTTCTGGAGGCAGATTAAGGGTAGCTGTCACAAGCAGAGCCTAGCAAGAAAAAGCAGAACTTTGGGAGAAAGGGTGAAAGAGAGGAATGCATTTTAATAATTTCATTCATTTTTAGGCTTGTTATGGTTTCCATTGTGGAGTACACAAAATGAATCGCATATGAGCTTAGGACAGATACAGGCAAAGGAGGAGCAGCTTCTGTAAATGTTCTTCAATACAGGAAAATCACAATGCTAAGAACTGTCAGCCCTCTCCAAAGAAAATACTTATTTACAGACAAAACAAATAAACAGGTACAGCATACCACACAGTAACACTCACAGCCAGGCCTTTTGTTGAAAGAAAGTTTGGAAATTCCCCTCTTCTTCTTTTCCCCATTTACTTCAAAGATCTCTTCTTTATCTGACATTTGTTTTGCCTATGATAAAAATGAGGGAGATTTTGGAGAGAAAGAACATGTTCTCTTAACTCTTAATAGAGATTTTCCACTGGGTTATTTTTGCATAGTCATGTGATGGTGATTTGTAGACCACAAATCTCTGAAGATCATTTCCTCCACAGATGTTGGAGAAATCTACATTATTTTACAGGGAGCAAATGCTTCTGAGTACTGATATTGGCACTTCACTAACAGTTAAAGAATCACAAGGTCAGATACAATGAGCTGTCTGTAAAATTTCATTTCCAAACTGGCTGGTCTCCGTATTCCTCTCTAATTTCAAATTAAAGCTACATTTGACCACTAAAACACCTAGGTCTTCATGCAATCATTCAAAATAGCAAACTTGAAAGTTTGCATTACTTGATAAACTTGCAAAAATAAGTCATTTAAATGAAAAATCAGTTACATGCTTTAAAAACTTGTTTCTAGATACTAAGACAATTATACCAAATTAGGCTATACCAGTTAGATGCTTGATTATATTGTCCAGTGTCTGATTGTTTATCATAGAATCATTTAGGTTGGAAAAGACCTTTAAGATCATCCAGTCCAACCATTGACCCTACTCTACCAGGTTTCCCACTAAACCATGTCTCTAAGCACCACATCTACACGACTTTTAAACACCTCTAGGGATGGTGACTCAACCACCTCCCTGGGCAGCCTGTTCCAATGCTTGATAACTCTTTCAGTGAAAAAATTTTTCCTAATGTCCAGCCTAAACCTCCCCTGGTGCAACTTGAACCCGTTTCCTCTTGTCCTATCGCTAGTTACTTGGGAGAAGAGATCAGCTCCCACCTCACTACAACCTCCTTTCAGGTAGTTGTAGAGAGCAATAAGGTCTCCCCTCAACCTTCTCTTCTCCAGACTAAACAATCCTAATTCCTTCAGCCGCTCCTCATNTCATCAGTGAGAAAGATACTAGGCAACAACAATGTGAGAAGGAAAGATGTTTTCTTAACCATGTGCCATTAATGGTTTCCTCATCTCCTGAAACATAAAGGTTCATATCCATTTTCCATATTCATATCCATGTCCAAATCCTCGTCCACATAAATACTTAGCTCTTTCCAACTGAGTTGTTTCATTCAGTGTCATCCAGCAGCAAAAATATATTAATATACTATATACATCCAGCAGCAAAAATATATTAATATACTATACTATACTATACTATACTATACTATACTATTTACTGATATTTGCTTTTCTTTGACCTTATCCCAATTTCATCTGTTCCTGCTATATAACTCTATTGTGTATGTATAAACGATAGGGAAACTCTTTTTTTGAAAAGCCTCTGAAGTCCATGAATGAAGACAATTTTCTCTCTTGATGTATAATAAGATTCTTTCACTGACTGGTTTATGCAGCTGCAGAGACGCAGTGCAGTACTGATTGAACTCAGTATCTCTCTTAACATACCTGTCCCCTCACTTCTTTCATGTGACTAATGGTGTCAATGTTCTTCCTGCCACCCACACTTTCTAAACTGGGTGTCATTTGTTTATTCCTTTTTTGGAGCACTTCCTTTTCACCATCATCTTCATCAATACCAAATTTCTCATTCTCAGCTTCATAGCCCTGCAGGATGCCCCATTACTTTCCTTTTTTCCTTCTTCCTACATTCACTAACTATCCCAATTATTTTTGTGTTTTCATTCTCACAAGTCTCAGTATTGAATCTTAAAGAAGAAACTCCACCACCACACCAGGTTCTTTCTCTGATGACCTGCTCCGCTCACACTTCTGCCCTGCAGCATTAAGAGAAACAGCTGAATTTAGAAATATCTTTTGCATGGCTTGCATGCATGGTCAGCCAGACACATATGCGGGCAATAATATATAAATTGATGTTTTATGTGGCTACAAATATTTTAGGAACAGCAAATCACCCTTGAATTATTTTGATGTTATGCTTGACATTTCATGTTATTTTTGCTAGTTCTGGCAGAGGGAAGATGGTGAGGGGGAGTGAAACCTACTGTCAATATTTTTCCTGTGAAGGTTCATGGCATCTTTACCATTAACTGTCTTCAAATACTCTTAATTTTGAGATAATCACTGTACTGTGCATAATGTGCTGAAAGGAATAGTATACCTTTATGCAGCTCTGATAAATTATTATGAATCTCAGAAGCTTATTTTTTGTACTGTGTGGTGGATTCAAACTTGGTATTCTCTAAATTTCCTTGTGCTGGAATCTATTCTTGTATTGGACTGTTACTGCCAAAATTGTTTGTGGACTCTCATCAGAATCAGAAAGATCCCATTAAAATGCATTTGTTCAGACTTAGTTTTTGATGTTACAGAAGGATTCATTAGTACATCAGCTGAATTCAAACCCAAAAGAGGAATTTTGGTTATATGTGGAAATGAGACTTTTAAGTTTTACCTTAGTTCCTATTTGTTTTTAGGGCACCCCTGTGGGGAAAGAAGAAAGCAGTTTTCTCAGCCTTTGCTGTGGACATTCAGTTTTAGAGATTCTAAATTGGTGGAATGTGCTTCTGCTTGTTTACTGACAGCAAGATTCCATACTAAATTAGTTCACTCCAAATCTCTTCTTGTATTAGCTGCCATGAAGCTCCAGTGTCCAAATCAGTGATACAGTATTAGCAGCTCAAATGGTTTAAAAGCAATCTGAAGAATTTATTCTTTCTACTTAAAATGGTTTTCTACTTATTTCTGGGAAAGCAACAGAGGAACTTGAGTGTATTACATTAGACAGGATAATATTTGTGGCACAGGTGAAGCCGCCAGGTGACACTGCAATAGTGGTATCCATGGTAAGTTAAGGTTAGCCATACCAAGTTACGACGGAGAAAGACCAACCTGCTCCATTCAGTCACCTCAGGAGGCTGAGGCTGTTGCATACAATTACTTCTGGTCTGATCCTGAGTGGGGAGCAGGGAAAGCGGAGGAAGGAAGATTACAGCCTGAGGTCTTTCAGACCCCAGTCCAAGCCTGCAGTAGCTAAGCAAAGAAGAGGTTGAGCAAGGACTAAAAAGATGCAGAAGCTTGTGTGGGGCGTGTCTAAAGGTGACCAGTGCAGACAGGTCACTCCACTCTTCAGAAGCCATCTAACAGGCCAATGTAGACACAGCTAATGCCACACCTCTCAGATGCGTTTCTATCCCCAGCCTGCAAAGCCCAAACAGTTTGTGCAGCTGCCGAGCACTGTGCCTGTACCATGCATCCATTAGCAGCTGGAGACATCAGCTTGCAGCCTCAGAGCCCGGCCACTTGGGAGCCACTGCACATGTTCTTCTGCTTTTGTTTTATTTTAACAGCAAGTAAAGCCTCAGTAGGAGTCTGGTTTTCTCTCATGTCAACAATCCACAGCATCACAGTTTTTGCAACACCTGATGAGTTAACGAAGATGATGGGCGAGAGGCATTATTCGGATCTGTGTGCAGCCATGACACTGGCTTGGAGAAGGGGAGGAGGGCTCCAAAGGCTCACATCCATCAAGTGACATGGAAACCACAACACACCAGAAGTATCAAAGCTGCAGCTGCAACCCAGCTTCCTTCCCCAGGAGAACCACCTTGCCGGGAAACACATGCCAGCTTGGAGCTGGCTCCAGCAGACAAAACAAGTGGTATGACTGGAAGGAGATGTTAACACAAAATCCTGCCCCAGTGAATTCAGTTGCAAAATTCTCATTACTTCAAGGGACCAACATGTTATGCCTTGCACTCAGCTACGGGAGTGTGTCTTCTTAAAATGATTATAAGAGGCTCAGCAATCACTTTCAATAGCCCATTATAAGATAAATGAATCCGAAAAACCTGCTGGCTCCCACCTCTTGCTGTAACTGCTTGCTTAAGCTAATCTTTCTGCTTCACACAAGTGAAGATTAAAGAGGATAGTAAAAAGCAGCCAACGGCTAAGAAAGGAGGTTTTCTTTCTCTTCCTGGTTACAGTTCAGCTTATTTCATTACCTTATTTATCATCTCTAATGATGTCTAAGCACACATGGAAGTGGGGGGGACGCTTAGGAAACAGCAAGTTGGTCCTTGCGCCAACCACGTTTCTGTGTACATGGCAGCAGAGGTGATAATGTGTCCCAGAATGGGAACTTAATGGACTTATCTGGTAGAATATTACTTTTCAGGGACAGAGAAGTGAGAACAAGAGGTTTCACATGGCTAATTGCTTAAATAAAAAGAAAACTAGATGAGTTTGAAAACAGCCTGAATGAGAAACTGTGCAGAGGCAAGGAGGGCAATTGACTCACTTTGCTTATTTCACATAGTAGTGAAAAGCTGCCAGGTATTTGGTGCTGGAAAGTAACAGTGTATTAACCTTTGTAGTAGTGGCTGGTTGGATGCAAAAGCAGCTCTGTGTAACACAACATTTGTTGTTATATTCTGAATTCTTGCACACAAAGTGTTTGGCTGAAAAGAGAACAAATTCATACTTACCATGTGCAGATACTGTCCTTACCATATAAAGCAGACACCTTTCCAGGAAATGGTGAAATACCTCTCCACATAAATCACTGGGATTTTTTCTTTCAACTTCAATGAAGTAATCCAAAGACATTAAGAGATGAATAAAATTAACATAATCAGCTCATGTTGTTTAACCCCCTAGTCCAACCCAAGAACATTCTCTATGTGTCATTGGTTAACAATTTTATCCAGGCCAGGTTTATATGATCTGTAATTTCCCTATTCCACTGACCGTTACAACTATTAGATAGCTCACAAGGAGCACCCTGGATTTTACAGAAAGATGCACTACACACAATATATCTTTTAAAAGTATAGTTATATTAAGTATAATGGAGAAAGGAGAGCACAGAACAATATGGGAGCTACAAAAGAAAATGCTTTCAAATTTGGTTATGTTATACAGATATAATACACATATATTTTTGATTCTTTCTTTTAAAAAAGCTGCTAAGATTTGATAGTGACTGGATTGATGACCAGGATGGAGGTGACTGAAGAACACAACAGGAGAAGGAGGGCTTGTAGTAGGAGATTTATCAGAAAACTAAGGAATCTCTTGAAAGCTGTGATGTTTCCATCAGACAGCATGAGCACTGAAGGCTCAGGACTACCACAGGTAAGAAAATCAGCTTCTCTTTGGCAAATATTTATGTCTTGCTTAAGTAATGCTTGGAACCTGTCACTATAATGTTTAAGTCACAGTGATGAGAGACATAAAGTCCTCTTGCACTTCATTTCAAATACAAGAGCTGTAAATCCTATCCCTCAGTTCAGTCAATGGCTAAACTCCCCCTGACTAAGGTGAAATCACCCACAGGTAGCTTCTATGTGAAATGAACTGAACATGTACCGCAGACCATGCAGTACATGCCACAGCATTACTAGAACAGAAATTTGATACAAATCACTTATTAATGAAATGCTTGCTGTTACAGTAGAAGAAAGCAACTTAAATGGCAGTTGTTCTTATTTTGTCTTGAAAGTTGAAGAAAAACATTTAGATTTAAACACCTCTTCTTGATTTTGTGTCATTAAACAGAAATAATGCCAGTTTTGTAGAAACTTTCCTCATTTATCATGGACGCAGCTAGTTTCCTTAATTCCACTGACCTCAACAACATGAAGACAGGATAATTTGGCCTTATGGACAAATGTTATTCCATTATATAAAATCTGGATGTTATTCCAATATACAAAAACTGAAAGAGGAAAAGGTGAAAACAGTGTATTATGCTGGTTGCTGAGATACAAATCTTGACAGAAATAGAATATTTATTAAATTTGGCAACATAACTTGTCAAGAACAGGAATGGGTGGTTCAAAATGTCTCTAATAACCCTGAACAAGGATGAAACAATACCAACACTATAGGTGGTCCCTGTATAACAGGCTTTGGGCAGTGGCTACATTTATTTTGTACTTTGTAGAGATTAATTTGGCTTTGGAATATGCAAAGTTCACACACATGCATACCTATGAATCATTTTTCAGTGGCACATTTATAATTCTTACAGATATTATCTTCCAACACAAGAAGAAAAACATTCCAGTCATGGCAGTTTCTATTTTTAAACTGGCTTCTGAAAAAAGCAAACAAACAAAGTGCTACAAAAATCTGCAGCAAAGAGAGAGAATAATAATGGGATAGGCCACTCCATCCTTGATAGTCAGATGCATTACTCTGAGGTCTAATGTATCCACACTCTTTCCATGGCTTTCTTCCCCTCCTCCCACAATCACCAGTAGCATGCATGGTTAAGAGTATGAGCCTGTCAGACCATATAACACTTGTTTTTTTCCTGTGAAGAGCCTAACCAAAAGGGATTACAGGAGGTTTACAGGTTTGTTGGGTTTTTTTTTAACTTCAATATTTTGCTTTTGTTAAAAAGTCCAATTCTGACTCAAAAAAATATTCCTTCCAGTTAATATTTTTGTGGACAAGCTTTAGCTTTTACTGTTTCAGCTGCTGATGGAGATTATTTTGTTTATTATAAATAACTAAACTACAGAAAATCCACATATTCTTCTTCCCTTTATGACTATTTTATGTTTTTTTCAACTCACACTATGTATGTGTTGCCAGGAACAAAAAAAGATGAGGAAGTTATTGAAGCTGTTAGCATTGATAGTAACAATCTTTATCATATGTGAACTACAGGTTTTTGGGACAGAGATGATGAAAAACAGTGTAATCAAGTTTTCAAAGGATGTCCATTACTGCTTGATGTGGTGGATCTGTCCTTACCCCTGCTTCTTGTGCACAACCCCATTCTCTTCCTCAGGCATGCAGTTGCGATCATGTGTTCAAGTGATAATCCAAATCAGGGAACTAATCTAGGAGGAAAAATGATGCTCAGTCCATAGTCTGGCTCATTGTACAGCCACATGAGCTCCATGCTGGGATAAAGGGAGGCCACTGAACTGTGTTGGCAGGAGATAAAAGAAGAGACCACCCATTTCACCAGCAGCTCAGAACTCCATCAGTTCAAACTGATCAAGAAAGTGCACCCACATGGCCTGATCCAAATCCTGCGAAAGCCAGTGTGAGCGCTTGGTTTTATCTGTTTCGAAGGATTTCAGAGATGGTTGACCAGAGAGAGCATGACTCATACAGTGGCACTACAGACACCCTGGCCAGAACACCTGAGAACAGTAGGAGGGGGCATTCAGGAGCCAGAGCTGCTCCTGGAATCATCCATCACAACTTTGAAAAGGTTTCTCACAGCACTGAGCAGTAGGGAGCGAATCCTGTTTAATCACTCTGGGTAGGGACCAAGAATTTGGCTCTCAGAAAGGAATCACGGAATCACGGAATTTTCAGAGTTGGAAGGGACCTCTAGAGATCATCTAGTCCAACTCCCCTGCTGACGCAGGAATGCCGAGAGCACATTACTCAGGACTGCAGCCAGGTGGGTCTTGAAAATCTCCAGAGAAGGGGACTCCACAACCTCCCTGGGCAGCCTGTTCCAGTGCTCTGTCACCCTCACCCTAAAGAAGTTTTTTCTTAAGTGGTTCTTATGGGAACCACTGAAAAGAGTCTGGCTCCATCCTCCTTCAACCCACCCTTTAGATACTTAGAAGCAAGAATAAGGTCTCCCCTCAGCCTTCTCTTCTCCAGGCTAAAGAGTCCCAGCTCTCTCAGCCTTTCCTCCTAAGGGAGGTGCTCCAATCCCCCAATCATCTTTGTTGCCCTACGCTGGACTCTCTCCAGTAGTTCCCTGTCCCACTTAAGCTGGGGATCCCAGAACTGGACACAGTATTCCAGTTGTGGCCTCACCAGTGCCGGGTAGAGGGGGAGAATGACCTGCCTCGACCTACTGGCCACACTCTTCCCTCTGCAGCCCAGGATTCCATTGGCCTTCCTGGCGACAAGGGCACATGGCTGGCTCATGGATAATTTACTATCTACCAGGACCCCCAGATCCTTCTCCTCAGAACTGCTTTCCAGCAGGTCCACCCCTAGCCTATATTGGTGCCAAGGAGGCTACAGCATATTTTTTGATGACAGTGCAAATAAAGATCCTTTTGTAAGAACTGTCATGCCAGACAAATGTATTTTCCATAGTTGGTATCTGCAGACTTTTTTTATCTGGGGAAAACTGGGACTGCAATTCCAGGAACGTTTCTTCAAAAGCATTACTGGCACACGGCACGAGTGGAAACACTGAGCTGGACTGAGGAACTGTCCAGCCAGTAAAAGAGAAACATTTTTTCCTTCCAGATTTTTTTCCAGCAGGATGCCTTTTCCAGTTCAATGCACCATGAAACAATGCTGTGTAGCAGGAGAGGAGAGGAGAGGAGGGGAGAGGGGAGGGGAGGGGGGGAGAGGACAGGGATGAGANACTGATCTGGGGAGGAGAGGAGAGGAGAGGAGAGGAGAGGAGAGGAGAGGGGAGGAGAGGAGAGATCATAGTGGCATAATACAAATGTTAGAAACACTCCATCATTTTCTATGTAGATGTTAATTATGAATGTTCAGTCAATACACTGATGCAAGTTATTAAAATAAGTATTCATAGTAATTTTGATTCAGTTCATAACCATGTGCTAGTATCAGAAATATCAATATGCTAAGTTATTTGAAATTAATAATGACTATCCATACTCTTGCTATACTAGGGTAAAAAGCATCAAGAATATTCCTTTTAGCTATTTCTTTACTCTGCTGTTATACAAAATATCAATGGCAGAATTTCCACAACTCACTAGGAAGCTCATCTCCGTGCTGAGCTGCCTTTGTAGATGGAAAGCTTTCTGTAATACCTGAGTAATACTTTACTGCATATTATGTCATCTTTTTTTCCTGCCCTCAAAGCTAACACAGAAAATGTGATCACCACTGCACATTTTTCCTCAAAAGATCAGCTGGTATATGGATACCTTTTGGCTTGAAGGCTGCAGTGCTTTTAACTAAAAGAATCATAGAATGGTTTAGGTTGGAAGGGACCTTAAAGATCATCCAGTTCCAACCCCCCTGCCATGGGCAAGGACACCTCCCACTGGACCAGGCTGCTCATAGCCCCATCCAGCCTGGCCTTGAACACTTCCAGGAATGGGGTCTCCACAACTGCCCTGGGCAACCTGTGCCGGTGTCTCACCACCCTCACAGTGAAAAATTTCTTCCTTGTATCTATTTAAATCTCCCCTCTTCCAGTCTGAAGCCATTACCCCTCGTCTTATCACTACATGCCCTTGTAAAAAGTTCCTCTCCAGCTTTCTTGTAGGCCCCCTTTAAGTACTGGAAGGCTGCTATAAAAAATAAATCTTAACTTACATGAAGTAATAGGAATGAGAGGGTTATGCCTTCTTCAGCCTCATGTATAACACCATCCTTTGCAGGAGTATTTGAAACTTCTTGTAAGGCTGCAGTATTTTCAAATAAACGAAATCTATCATTCCCGTACCCTTTCCACATACACTTTTGAGTACTGAAACATCTAAAGCTATTCTTTCATTCCTTGTTCATGACAATCCTAGCTGCTCAGAATACGCATATGGAAATGAGGTTAATAAAAGTCTTAGCCATAATGAAAATGCATGGAAAAAATCCCCTTTCCCCTCTTTGTGGTACATTCTACTTTGTTTTTATCAGCCTTCTTTCCCAAAAATCCTTCTCCGCTCTTTAGCTCCACTGTTAGCAAAGTAAGACCAGAGTTTTTGGACAGCATCAGTGTTTCAGCCCACCCTGAGCAATGATGGAAAACTGAACTTTCCACAGGGGATCCATTCTCTGTCCTTAAGTGAATGTAGCTCCTAGGTGACCTGGTCTGATGATGCCAATGCAAGGGTTGGCAGTACTCAAACAGCACACTTCTGCACCATTGCATCCAGTCACTACTGTGGCTAAGTGTATGCAGGTCACAACTGAAATGTAGATTGAAGCCCACAGTACCACCCAAAAAAGTCCGCAGCAATGGGAAACATTTTGTTCCTTCAAATCTCCTGTTGAAAACACAAATCCACAATCATTCAAATTCTTAATTTAAGACTCTTGGATTCCTCACTAGAAGCAACTTCTCACATAGCTACCTCAGCATTGCTGTTACCGCCACTGACACAGGAGGCTCATTCTGTCCTGGAGGACAATGACTTGGCTTCAGTTATTCACCCATCTATGACATCTCAGCTGGATTACAGCAATACAACAAGTCTGTCTTTAAAACCTTTGACAAACGTCTATGTAATACTACCCTATCTCTTCACAACCCTGTCCTTTGCTCCCTATGCCAGTTTCCATTACAAAATGTAATTATGTTCAAGACCTCTGTCCTGACCTTTGGGGCAACTGGTGTCCTGTGCGCAAGATATCTTAAAGATCAGCTAAAGCCTACAAATGAAAATCACTGCCAACCATTCAGCTCTCCAGTAAAGTGGAGTATCTTACAATTGCAGTAAAGCTCAGTCTAGAAAGTTACGTTTCTTGCAGTCCCGGTCCAAAACTATGAAATGATCTCCCAGTAGTTCAGAGACATTACGAGCACCACAGCATTTTGCTCTAAGTGTATTTCTTCAACTGTCTTCTCTATGAACAGAGTATTTCCACACTGGGGAATGCCAGGTCAGTGAATGGGAGCTTTGTAGAAACTGAATGTTCAGCCCCTACTGGGAATCAAGTACTTTGCTTTCCTAAATTTGCACTTCTAGCCAACTCAAAAATGAGTTGATAAACTAAGAGCTTTATCCAGTTACCAATGGCTGGAACACTAGGCAGAATTATTCTACTTCTAAGGAAGTAAAAGGACTGCTTGCAGTTCTGGAAAGGATCCAGAAATTGCCAGTCTTTGACAGCTGAGAGGGGAAAGTGTCAGACTGTAAAGCAGTATCTAAATTCATTGCGTGCTAATCCTTGCCCCTCCCCATGCCAAAGTTATGGAAGGAAAGAAGGAAATAGTAACAGAGCAAAGTGATGAATTAACAGCAGATTGTAATTCACCAGAATTTCACAAGACAAGAAAAGACATCTCCTGCCAGTTGTGAGAGTGGATGCTGGATCAGAAAGCCCAGAGCTGGGAGGAGGTGTTGGGTTAATGTTTCTAACCTAATCGTGTGGGATTCTTCTGTGGCTTTTTCAGAACTGCCATGACAGAGCCGGGCACTAACTGCAGGGCCGCAGAGGTGCGAGAGTGGCACCGTGCTGCGTCACTCGGGATCACGTTCCACATCAGTGATGCCAGTGGGGTCAGAGGGGCTTGCCTCCCCAAGCACTTCTTCCCTCTCCCTGTACATATGCAGCTGTAAATTATTGCCGGTTTTGTTATCTTTTGTTATCTTACAGTATAGCCATTACAAGGAAAATGAAAGCAACGCTAACTTACAACCAGAACACCTGTCTGTTTGGCACACTTCCCTTCCTCCCACAAAACACGCCTGCCATCTTCTGGCCAGGCCTCCAAGCATCTAGGGGCTGGCTGGAAACGCAGTTTGAAGTGTCTGTACTGAATGGGCTTTTCCAGTTGTTAACGCAACCTACCAAGCGAGCAGGCTGAAATTAAATTTTGCTTTGGGATGTGAAGTTCCCCGATCACAGAATACTTTAGCTTTCAAGCTGTGCAAATCTCTCTCTTGATTCATAAGGATTTGCATGAGTTTTTCCTTTTATCTTCATACCTGCAAATATCCTGAGTTTAATTTATTCCAAGTCTAAAGGAGACATTCAGTCAAAAGAGTCTTTATTATGCTGCTTTCCCATTTAAATCACAAGTTTCAGTGGCTTTTATAGGAAACCAACGTTGATCAAAACTGGAATTATGTTTTTCATGAATATTTATTAAACACCCAACATTGCAGTGGAACATGAGGCTGAGCAAAGTTCATGTGGTGTCAGGTCCCAACGCAAATATTTGATGTGGCTCCAATCGAAGCCAATGCTAGAGTTTCGTATCGCTTCAGGAAACTTCAAGGAAATTTGCTAAGTAGGAGTAAAACCTTGTTTAGAAGTCAAGCACTAAATTCTGAAAACAATTCTTTGCTCCTCACGATCTTCAAAACAAAGCTGAATCCCTGTCTGAAGAACATGAGTTATTTCAGGTACAAGAACTACTGGTTGATATTTCACAGCCTGTTGTACAGCAGTTTAGACTGCATGCTCATAAATACTCCCTTTAAAGTCTATGACTAACTCACAAGAGCAGAATTAGGAGATTTTTCTTCCAGGTTAAAGCCATCCTGTAGGAAAATGAAATCATATCAAAATCGAAACACTTTACAAACTGCAAACTGTTAATGAACTTGAGAGAAAAGTGAAAAAACGCTATGATGATGTTTTCAAAAGAGGAAATTGATCTGCATTTTCTTTTTAATATCAAATGTAGTACACAGTATATCTTTATAATATATGCATATAATTTATATCGTATATTATACATATCAATGTAAATTATATTGAATCTTAAAAATAAATACTTGAATTGCTCAGAATTTTTATATTTTCAATGCCTCAATTTTAAAATATAAAATTAGTTCATAAAAGAGAAAATCTGTGCTCCATATCACTTGCAGTTAAGAGGGACAGAGTGGGAACTGGAACCACCTATGTGAGCATGTAAAAATCAGTCAGGTCAGTTTCAGCACCCTCCAAAAATTTACAAGGCCATTTCTTACATCATGGATGAAGACTATGCCATTCAGCTCTCAGTGGTACACTTCCTCTCACTCAGCTGAAGTCAAATGAAGGGCTGGGAACCATCCAGCTTTCCTGGATAGGCCATGAGAAGACAAGTCTTCTCTGGCATCTCTGGAGAAGGATTCCACCTCTTCAAAGACAAGTGTCTAAGACAGTGGGTGTCTGTCTCTCTTCAATGGTTTCTCAGGAAGCCTGGAGAGTTAACGTAGAGTAGGCTTTTAGACAGCAGTCAGCTGAGAGGAATCCTACCACAGGTGTCTCTACATAGTGATAAAACCAAGGAGCTGAAATGCCTTTGAATGAGCTGGATGTCCAGCTTTAACTCTTCAACATCAGGCAAAAGTCTGCTGGACATTAGTCCAGATTTCTGCATCAACACCATGAAATTTATCACTGTTTATACTAAGGTCTGGATTTCCCTGGGAGAAGAATGGCTAGACTGGTCATTGCCCCAAACCTTCTTTTGCACTATACAAAAAATCACTTATGCTCTACTTCATGCAAGGTAGAACTGTGCTACCCTCTTCTTCCCAACCCCTCATCAGGATGGTAGCTATACGTAGTCTGAATTGCACTAATCCCTCTAACCCAGCCTCCAGCATGGTTAATGAACTTTCTTCATGGTTAATGAACTGCCTTTTTGCTGACCAGATTCAATGACTTACAAACACATTGCTGAAGGCTTTTCATGGTAACAATGTTAGAATCCTCCTCTACCAGGGAGGATCTTCCAAGAAGACCACATTTTCGGCCATGGCAGGTCTAGGTTCCAGTATAATTTCAGAGTATCTCTACTTTTGTCTCACACATTGTCTGCGAACAAATATCTGATCTCCTAGATCAGCTCTTCTGAGACTGAAATCATCCCGAGAGATGTGTCGTTTTAGCTAAAACTAGAAAATTATTCTTTCCAGTATGCTTCTTTAATTAAAAAAAAAAAAAAGCAAAGGCTACAATATACACAATACAAAGCAGCTGACACTTTCAATTGTTTTAAACTAGTTTCATATTAGCTAACTGGTGTTAACTAGCTTGAAGTAGTCTTACTGGTGACCAGCAGTAAAATTCAGGCCTGTGAGCCATTTTCAGTTATCAGGAACTAGCTAAACACAGTAGCCCGCTGATTAGCAAATAGCTCCCATTTGGGACTGCATATGCAAAGGGCAGGGGAACTAGGGGCATGGCTGTTCTGCATGTGACTTCAGGAAACTGAGCTTTTCCACTACAATTTTTTCTGCTAAGGCTTTGTACTGGTAGTGAAGTTCAGTGAGACTGGCAATTCCAGTGTGAACCTTAACACTGTTTGGTAACATTGAACAGTTTCCATGCTCCTGAGAAGCAGAGGACAGCTCTGGCAGACAAGGGTCAGCCCAGTCATGACAGGGAGATTAATGTTTCCACAGCT
This sequence comes from Burhinus bistriatus, assembly GCA_013397275.1. Lineage (NCBI taxonomy): Eukaryota > Metazoa > Chordata > Aves > Charadriiformes > Burhinidae > Burhinus > Burhinus bistriatus. The sequence goes on from VYXH01008804.1 coordinate 55,169, forward strand.
GGGATTTCCTCTACAAGGCAGGATTTTTCAGGAAGACCACATTTTCTGCTGTTGTATGTCTACTTTCCAGTATAATTCTAATTCTCTCCACTTCTGTTTTTCACAAAACAAGTAGTACAAATGGTAAAATGAATGCTTTGCCCCAGAGTTAAAGGAACCTGCCTTGCTCTTTCTTATTTCACTTTGTAACTTGGGGATTCTACAATTATATTCCAGATGTTGCTAAATATCTGAGAGAAACAGTTCTACAAGGCCTCTGCTTTGCGTATATTGAATTAGAATAGCCAGATCTTGCCTTTCAGCTGTACAACTCACCACACACAGCCATGCATCACTTCATAAGGGGAAAATAAAATTAAGTGTAACGTGTAATTATTTTTGATAGCTATAAAAACCAACATACAGCGTGAGGTTCTGTATGTACAGCTGCTATTTAATTTGTGTTTGCAAAGGGAAAATTTTCATTAATGAGGTTAAAAATTAACATGGGTCTGCATTTTATTTATTACATTTACAGCTGTATAATACCACGCATGACTGAGGTCAGAGAAACTGCTATGATGGCAGCATTTGCTTTTTGATTTGCTCCACACAAAATATCACAATCATTTCTATTTCTCCCTCTCAATCAGGCATACCATTTCTATATCATTGTGTGGCATTTGAAAAAATGATCTGCACCGGCTGTCAGGGTTTTCCAGCTTCCCACCTGTTTTAGCAAAGACACATTTTTCTGTGAACAAATAGATACTGAGCTCCCAAGAAGTAATAGCTAAGCACACCTACAGAAGAGAAACTAGTATTAAAATCCAGAAAAATAGTGAGTATCAATTCCTAGGACAAATTTCTAGCATCTGCTCTGAAATACTCTAAATATATTTTACTACTTTAACATTCTAGATTTATTTTTACTGAGTTTGTACTTTGTAATAAAGTATGCTGCCTTTTCTGCTGTGGATTAATAACAGGACTGAGGGGGGCTGGTGAAACCATTAAGAAAGGGTACGATACCAAACAGGCAAGCACATGATACTGCCTGTCTCTAGCAAGATGCACTTGAAAAATCAAACATCATGGCAGGAGAAAAAGGCATACTTGGCAATAATAAAAAAAAGGATCTTTAATCATTCTTTCTTGCTTAGTTAAGTCTTTAAATCAGGTCTGGAATACAGAGTTCGCAGCTCTGGAAAAGAAGGCAAACCTCTGCAGCAGAACACACAATGTGTGTATGTGTGTCAAGTTACGAAAGACAGACATTTCTCCATGTAGTGCTTGGAAAACAAAACAACAACAAAAACAGTGTAGGTGAAGGATCAGGGAGGAGCGATCCTAAGTGGTACATTTCCCACAGGCCCCAGCACAGAGGAGAAGTGGAGCCAAGAAAGCCAAAAGTGAGTGCTGCCCTAAGCACGGTACCTCAGGCAAGAGCTGGGCAGTAGAGTGCTGCCTGGCAACCAAATGGTGTTGTCCACCTCTGCCATCCTCGCAGAGAAAGTACCTTGGCAGGCGGCACATCTCTCCCATAGCCAGAGAGACACCAGGATGGGGGTTGCAGTCCTTAGATATATTCCATCTCTTTCTTTTCTTGTCTCCTTGCTAAGTATGCTGGTCATAGTTAGGAAATGAGATAATTATGCCAGTGAGCAAGTGTTCATATAATTTGTTCCCTTTATGCGCTTTTTTCACAGGAGGCAAAACTTAAAGGCTCCTTCTCTGACAGTTTTATAGAAAATTGTAAATCCATAAACAGCAAGGTTTAACCTGTTTCTTTGCAATCATCTCTTTATTTTAAAGAGAATGAGAAAGTTTGTCATTAAAGGAATATGGGGAAAATTACAGAACTAAGAGATTTTCCTCGTGCAGATGATGCATGTATGTGAGTCTTGTCTCCTGTCACAGGTGACCCAAGAGTCATCCCTGTGTTTTGATTCTCCAGTGCGTACCTTGCTTTGTCAAGACAGAAAACTCCTCTATGTGTTTTGAACTTTCCAAGTGAGTATTCTCGTCAGATAACAAGCATAAAAATGCCATCCTCCACTGAGGGAAACAGAATGAGCACTTGTATGTTACGGACATTGTCACTTCACACAGATGTGAAATCAAAATCAATCTTTCACACAAACCAGTTATTACAATTTATTTTATCAACTGTTTACTATCAGTAAATTGCTTTCTGCTTTCTTAGCTTCTTTTAGGAAATGCTGTCAAAGCCCATGGCATTTAGCAGTAGAGCAGGAATAAAACCCAAACTTAATAAAGTAACTAAACATGTTAATTTTTATAGGGAAATTCTTAATATATTGAAAAGGTTCCCATGTCAATAACAATATTTAGAGGTTTTACCTTAGCTTTTCAAATGTTACCTTGATTTGCTCTTTTTCTCTTCAGAAGACATAGCTATAAACTATTATTGGGTAAAGACTACCGATGCCTTTAATTATAATATTAAAAACAGTCATGTAAGAGTAAATTGTTTCCATTGAACCTTAAGTAGTAATTCATTAATCTTTAAATATTTTGCAAGTACCACACTGGAAGTGCCACATACGAAAAGTCTACCTATATTGAACTGCAGAACAAGTTAGATGTAGGAAAGTCTACGTATCTATCTGCATTAGCTGGCAATTCATTCTCATTAGTAGCACACACACTGACAAAGCCACGAATGCTGCAGAACCAATGACAGAAGCTGTCCTCTACAGGAGGTAACGAGCAGCTCACCAAGGCACAGCTGGGTGTCACCCACAAGCTGAATCCACCAAAGCCTACATTAATAAAACATTGATATTTGGCTTTTTAAAAACTGCAGATATATTGGTCTCTTTTATGCTAGAATATCATCCTAGGAGAAGAAAATCCACTTTAGGTTCCTTTCATGATTCTTGGTTTTTGTTTCAGTCCAAAATATAGACGTCCTGAATGATTGTAATGAAAAAGCAGTTATGACAAAATGAAAGATATGCTGTACAGAGCTTTATTCTTATATAAGGAATGCAAAATGATATTGGGTAATTCACCACAAAAGGTATCTGGGAAGGAGAAATGAAATTTGGAAATAGTTAATGGATTGCTACATTCATTGAAACTAAACCGAATTTTTGACATGCACATTTTGCACTGTTTTTCTTAGCAGCCAACTGTTTCCATTCTCACTAAACTTATTGTTATTGTATCAGGCTAAATTTACTTTTCAGGATCTTGTAGTTAGGAAAAAAAACAGTACTATAAAACCCTCCTTGCATTTTTATTCTTTTTACTTACAAAAATGTGATTTTTGTAAGACCATGTGATTTTGTAATGTCTGATGTAAGCATTGGCATTAATCTAATGAAGCCTTTGGCTTGAAGGGCTCCTGAGAGCACTTAAGCAAAAGGAGGAGTTTTAAAAAGCCGAAAGTTGATTTGCGAAGAAGTGGTTTTAGATGTGGCCATCATACAGGCACAGACCCTAATGATGGCCTCTGCAGACTGGTGTAGAAAGTATGGCAGTTCTACCATTCCGTAAGATAACAAAGATTGCCTTATGTCCAGTTATTTCAGCGCATGCTACTTACACAGCTGTAGATCAAGGAAATCTTCAGACGCTGCACTTGATAATTTGTATTTATGTGGTTCATCTTGTTCTAAAAATCTCAAAATGAAAAATGTTAATAGCTTCTGAAAAAAATACATTAATTTTGACCACTCTGAGCTGTCAAAAAAACCCCACAAAATCATTTTTACAGGACTGAGAGTAAAATCCCAACCTTCTGCCATATGCCGTATAAACCATCAAAGAATTCCAGTGACTTATATTTGTTATTGAAGTAAATTGATCTGTGACTTTCTGACTCATAGCCTGATATAGGTGTATTAAATTATTCGGAAAGCATTTTTGAGTGTTAAGTTCTTATTTATTATGAAGTAACTCCCTAGGGCATGTTCTTTTGTGCTGCCTTGTCATGGGGTGTAGGCTTGACACTTGACACATTTACCAAGTCAGGTACATGCAGCCACGATACGTGGAACAACCTTCACCTTGGAGTTCAGGACTATTTGCCCCTAACAATTAATCTATGTAGACAAATAAAGGAGCTTTCTGCTTAATTTGTATGTTAGTTTATGAACAAGAAATTGCAGAAGTCCCCAACTACGAGAATTTTTTATAGGAGTATTAATATGAATTTACGTAGAATAGAATTTAACCCCTAAATTTACAAAGAAGTTGAGACTGCATTTAACCCTAGAAATAATATGACAAATTTTCCTGAATTTGCGTATATAACTGAAGTGAATTCAGAAGAAGTATGCTTGTGTAACAAAATTAAATTTGGTTTCTTATTCCACATTTGAAACTATGTAGTGCAAACTGCAAAATTAAAAATAACCAGTAGGTGTCATCTTCCTGTATATTGTGTGTATGGTAATAAAATTTAGAATGTTTTTTAGTTGAACTGAAATGAAAAGTAGGACTCTTAAACACTGCAGGAAGTTTTCTGAAGAACATGCATAATAACTGTATGAATTTGATCTGATAAGCTTTACTAACACTAGGATTTCTGGAATGTTTGCAACCTGGAACTCTTTATGCACAAAATAATTTGCCGATATCCATGACTGTACTTACATGCCTAAATAACATCTGTCAAATATGCCTGTAAATGCACGTATTTAAACCTGAAAATCCATTTAATGGATTCCATTTAATCCACATGTCCTTAAAGCCATATAGAGATGTACTACAGCATTGCCTCTGATCCTGAAGCCTGTATCACAAAAACAGATTTAAGGTCCCCTTTACTTATGAGGGTGTTAAATGAAGTTGGAAGGACCTCGGGAGAGCAGGGAATTCCATTTCCATAAATGTTGTTTTAAGTTGTTGATTTCTTGACATTACACCCAATTGAAATAAATATTTTCATGTGGATTATTGAGAATTATCAGTTCTCTCAGATCTGCTTGATCTACATTTCACTTAAAATCAGATACTTTTATTTATATTCAGCATCTTTATACTTAGCTGAGGAGTAAAATTATTCAAGCAAGTCTGAATCAGTGTGATCCAGCCATCTTAAAATCTAAGTAAAATAAACACTTTTCACATTTTAAACCCTAACCTCTATTATTTGGCATGGGGATACTTATTAGGTCAGAGTTATGCCTTTCAGCATGTGATTAAAACATGCACTTTGTTCACATCCATGGATTTTGTAATACAATCCTTTAGCAATCTGGCAACATTTCTGGCTTTGTTAGTGTGGGACATTGCTTAGGAAAGTTCCTATGCAATGCTGTTGTTGCCTGATCCTTTGAAAACAATACAAAGACTTCCAAGGGCTTAAGCCATGGACTAGTCAGGCACATGAAAAGGCCGAGCTATGGCAGGTGAAGCTGAAGGCAGGAAGTCGCGCGTGGCAGATGCCAACAGGCACACCAGCCGATTTCAGTCGTGGCCCGAAACCTGCTTTGAATTCGCACAAGCGACAGGGTAGGAAATGCCTGTTTCAGATGGACTAACGTTGATTACACATTCGCATTTATTTATTTATTTAATCAAGTCAGCTTGAAGTTTCCAAAAGTTAGTCCCTGTATCTGTGGCTTCTGTGAGGATGCACGAGAAAAGAACCAGGATTTCGAAGGAAAATGCCTTTTTTTTTTTTCATACGCTCCTCATCTATGGTTACACGTGGAGTAAGACAGGGCTTTTGCATCACACACGAGAGAACAGGAAATTCTGCATAACCCTCGCCTAATTAAAACCTCATTACTTCTTCAAGGTGAACTACTCACTTAACAGCTAGGAAACGATTACCTCAGCGCTCCCGCCATCCACACGCAGCGAGCTGGTGACAACGCGGCGTGGCGCTTTTTTTTGGCTTTACTACTGTAGCCATGCCAGAGGGGAAAGGTGAAGCCTCCCGGGGGCAGGGCATGGCGGGGCGAGCCCCCGTGCTGCCTCAGCAATGCCACACAGACCGATTTCTGCTCCCACAGCTCGCTCCAGCCCGGGGGAAAACGGCCCCACGGCCGCGATCGCCTCAGCACCGAGCGGGGCGGGACGTCCCTCACACGACCGCCGCCTCCGAAGCCCGGCTCGCCCACGGGCCGCTGTAGGTCTGCGGGGGAACAGAGACGGAGACGGGGACCGGCACCGCCCGCCGCCCAGGCCGCCCCCCCTCCGCCGCCCCTGAAGGCGCGGGGAGGCGCCGCCTGAGGCACCGCGCGCGCGCGCGCGGCCGGCGG
>VYXH01008804.1:61626-77051 GCA_013397275.1 Burhinus bistriatus
ATCCCCCCCGTCTCTGTCCCTTCCTGCCGTCTCGTTTCTGCAGCCCCGGGCTTCCCCGCCCCGCGACCCCGCTCGGGGTAGATCCCATCCCTCCCCGCCTCCTGCCAGCCGCAGCGCTCGGTGTCTGCTCCGCGCCACCACCTCCGCCACCCCCCCCCGACTCCCGGCGCTGTCCTCGGGACAGAGGGGCCGAACCGGCGGCTGCCTCCGCCTCCCGGCTGTGGCGGCATCCTGCCGGTGCCCCGTGGCGGCGCAACCCTCGGGGGCCGCGGGGAGCTGGCGGAGCACAGCCGCGGGCCCGCGGTGGCTGGGCGGGTGCAGCTCGCCATGTGCGCGGGGGCTCGGGGCTGAGCCGCTTCCTCGGCGGAAGGCGTGTGACTTCGTGGCTATCGATTATTTTACCTTTTTTTTCACTTTGGATAGCGTGATGTCTTCCTGAAATACGCTGTTAAATCCTTACTTTAGGTTACAGCAGTTTAGAAATGCCGGAAATTTGGTTCCCAAATGAAAGAGAAGTCTCTTGAAACTTGCCGTTGGTTATTTTTAAGCTTTTTTCTTTGCTGGGATGAAGGTTGAAAATGACTGGTATAACTAGGTGATACTATTTTCAGCATCTCTTGTAATCTTGGGTTCTTATGTAGCCTCATCTAGGCTGGAGCCGCATTCTGCTGAGGGCTGTATAGGGGATGCTGCATCATATATTGCATCTTGGAGCTGAGAATCCTGAGGCTGGAAGGAAAGGAGAATCCAAAATACAGCAAGAGTTTTTTTCAGGCTTGTGACATGTTGATTTTGTGTTTTCTTTGATGGTTATAGTAGAAAAAAAACAGGCAGGAAATCGGTGGTGTGGCTGTTGGGGTAGGAAGCTGAGAAGAGCGGTTAAAAGGAAAGGTACAGGGTGAGAAGCGTGGTGGTCGTGGCACTGCAGAAGTTGAGAAGCGGAGGGGAAAAAGTAAAGGCGAAGCTGTAACAAGACAGCAGGTAAGAGGAGAGCGAAGAGAGAAAGTAGCAAAGCAGATACTTTGTTTGGGCTGCTTCTCCTTTGGTGAAGGGTGCCTGGGGAGGTCGTGGATCCTGGGAGAAGGGAGGCCGAGGAGGTCCTGGCCTTGCAGCTGGTATCAACAGCTCTGGAACGGGGAGCAGGGGTTCTTCCTCCCTACTTCCCATTTTCTTGACCCTTTGTTCCACACTTCTGGAATTGCTAAGAGCACTTCCTGCTGATAATTCCTTTTAAAAAAAGTGACATTGCAGTGCCTCACCAACTTAATTTTAGGAGTCCTTCCTTGTATGATCCAGATGCTGTAGGAAGTGCTGTGAAATTAATCCCACGTAAATGAGAGTGGTAGATGTGTTATTCAATGATCTCTCTTAAGTGTGGAATTAACAGATTAAGGCACTTTTCAGGATTGCATTTATATGATCACTTTTCTGGAAGCGTTTGGGGGAAGAAATAGGTAATCCCTTCCCTGCCTCCTGCAAAAGAGTTTTGGGAACAGTTTATGCCAAGAGACTTATCTTGTACTTTGAGACAAGTGCTTTGTGGTTCTTGGCTTTCCAAAATCAAAGAAAAATTAAAAAGTAACCACTTAAAGATGAAGTTAAAGACCTTCCATGTAGTTCAGACAACAGAGTGCTTTTGCATCTATTTTTTTCCTCATCTGAATTTAAGGATTACAGGGTTGGGTGTTTGCTGCTGTTAGGATAAACTGAAATACTTATTTTGTATCATTCTCTAACTAGTGGGGAACTTGCCCTTTTAGTTACCATTTGCAGGCTTTGAAAAACTTATCCAAATTTTTCCTGTAGCACAGTACTATTTAGCATAGGATAAATGCACAACTTACTCTAGATACAAAGACTGTAGCTCTGGAGAGATTTGATAGCTTTCAGGGGTGATGTTGAACAGTTCTGAAATATTCTGCGCATACAGTTCCTCAAGAATGTTCATAGAGATCTGTATGATTTTTTAAAAGTTTTACTGCAGGACCTGTAGTCTTTGGAGGTTCCTTTGAGGGCAGGGGGTGTGTGTGCATGTGTCCTTGACTTTTCCACACAAGTGCTGACAGAGAAATGCTTTACCTTTTGTAAGTCCCTCTTTAGAGGAACCAGTAGGTCTGGCTTTTCTCTTGACTCGCTGTAGTACTGTTTTTAGGGATGTGTCTTGCATGTGAAACGTCAGTGGTTTAGGATGACCTACAGTATCTAAATACAGGCCTGTTACTGCAACTACAAGGAGAAAAAACAGGTTTTGTTAAGAGGCGTATTTCAGAGCAGCCTGCTTAGTGCAAAATGCATCTCACTTGGCTCAAATGATCAGAGTTATGTAAATAATGAGCTTGTTAGAGGCATTTGAGCCTTTTCTGTGACTTGTGAGAAAAGACAAAGCGTACAAACTTGTCAGCAGTGTTAGTTTTCCCATAGGTGTTCGTGGTGGTATGCATGAAAAGGCAATGAAATTGTTAGGCTTATTTTAAAAAAGTGCTTTTCATGGAAGAACTGAGCTATGATACAAGGCACTTTCTGAAAACTGATGGAGGCTTTTCCTCAGTCCACTTCACAAGGTTACTAGGTTAATAATTAGTTAAGGAGAATGTTTTTATATCAGCCAATGCTGCTGGCAAGGAACAATGTTAAGGTGCATTAATAACTTTTTGTAGTCTGCCTTTTGTTATTGATTCATGTTGACCCTCTCCCTTCTTACTCAGTTCTCCATGGTGAGAGTTTTCTGTCTGTTCGTGGTTTGTTGTTTGGTTTGGTTTTTTTTTTTTTTTTTAATACAAGCAGCTGGCAACACTCCTGGGGGAATCAAATGCTAGTTCTTAGCAAAGCTTTTTTTATTCCCATGATCAATATACCATGGCTTAAAATATTTATTTTTTTAAATACTATTATGGGGGATTTGGAACAACCTAAAACACAGTTGTTGGAAAAGACCGATGCTATCGTCCAGTCGAAAGAGGATTACTTGTGATTTCATTAGTTTTAGTACAGAGATTGAAAGCAACTTACAGTCAAATGTAAATTGTAGAGATCGAAATCTCTCCAAACTGGTTTGGATGAGAAAGCAGTTGCATAGACTGGAAGCTGATTGAGAAGCCCAAAACAAAGGCAGCGTGTTTCCTGAAGAAAAAAAATGTTTAAGAAGGTGAATCTAGTGATACGTGCCATTTATTTTTAAAACCTGATAGGGCAGAGCTCTTACTTATGTAGTACATAGTGATGAAATTCGTAAGCTACGCTACCGAAGGAGTTTACTGCAAGATCATAAATGTAATGCCAAGGTACTGTAGACGCTATGGTAGGATTTCTCAATAGGAAGGTGCAGACTTTCCAGTCGTGGTCAAGATGTGTTCATGGTCAGTGTGGGGGAAAGGTTAGCGAACAGGAATTTCAAGATCTAAATCCAACTTCTGACCACCAAGATGCAGGCTCACACTGGCATTGGCAAAGAGGCGATTGGTGCAGTTTTGGATTCTGTGTACAAAAGCTTTATCCTGCGGAAGGTCTTCTCCATGAGACTTTTGTTTTGGGATGCCTTATCAGAAATGAAAGCAAACTGAAGGGAATTAGAAGAGTGCCCTCTCCCCAGTAAACTACAGCAGTTTTTCACTGTTTTCCCATTAAAGGGTTTAGCCAAACTGTTTCGGTGACTGTTACCTTTAGTATTCCATCTTAGACATCTGTAGTTGAGTGCTTTGCTCAAGTGAATGAAGGGACTTAGTAAATTTTACTAATTTATTCCTTATTAACCTTGTCTATAAAAATGATGCTATAGCTGATAATTCTTTTCTGCTTTTAGAACTTGTCTACCCTTAGATTTCAAGACTGAGGTTGAGAGTTGTCACTGCTCTAGTCTGGAACTGCAGATGAACTTAACAGTAATTGTGACTTAATTCTTGCATTGGCTTTGCATCACAGCTGCAGCGCACAGATGTATTACATGCAGAGATTAAGTTGTCCTCTTGTCTGTTCTCTGAAAAGGGCACTGTTGGTAACGTAAAGTTATGAGTGACTAATTGGGGAGCGATACATTAAATAAATGTAGCCTCAAAGCCAATTCTGTTGCTGAATTTCTGCTGAGAACTAAATGATTTCAATCTGTTTTCAGGTGTCTTTGTATCCAGTGTTGTTCTGGTCTTGCAACAGCGAGCACTTTTCAAGTTTTATATGATTGCCTCGGCATTTCTGCTGGCTGCGACTTCAGTGTTGGTGAATTACTATGCTTCTTTGCACATAAACTTCTACGGTGCCTACTACACAGCCGCGTTTGGAATTCAGATCTTCCCTCATAAAGGACCTTCGCTCTGGATGGCACTTTCCATCCTTCAGCTTACCTTTGGAATCGGATATGTTACATTGCTAAATGTGCAGTCCATATACTCCCAACTCATCATCCTGGATATACTGATTCCTGTAATTGGCTTGGTTATTGAATTACCTTTAAATGTCCGGCAGATACTAGTTTTTATTTCAGGCCTAGTTCTGACACTAAATACCACAGCCATTTTAGTTACGAAAATTAAATGGTTCTATTATTCGGTGCGGTATGTTTATCTGTTGGTGAGGCACATGTATCGCATTTATGGATTACAGCTGTTGATGGAAGATACATGGAAAAGGATTCGGTTTCCAGCTGTACTGCGTGTCTTCTGGCTAACGAGACTTACAGCACAAGCTGTGGTATTAACATATGTTGTAAAGATGGCTGAAACTAATACAGAAGAGAAATTCTTCTTGATATCATGGGATAACTGTTGGGAACTGATTTGCAGCCTGATCATAAGTGGGTGTGACTCTACTTTAACTGTGTTAGGCATGAGTGCTGTCATTTCCTCAATAGCGCATTATTTGGGACTTGGTATCTTGGCCTTCATCGGATCGACTGATGAGGATGACAAAAGGCTTGGTTTTGTAGCGCCTGTCTTGTTTTTCATTTTGGCTCTGCAGACTGGTTTAAGTGGACTGAAACCAGAAGAACGATTAGTTCGCCTGAGTCGAAACATGTGCCTTTTGTTGACCGCAGTCCTGCATTTTATCCATGGAATGACAGACCCCGTGCTGATGTCTCTCAGTGCCTCCCATGTGTCATCATTTCGCAGACACTTCCCTGTACTGTTTGTTTCCGCTTGCCTTTTCATCCTTCCAGTTCTGCTCAGTTACATCCTCTGGCACCACTATGCACTAAATACGTGGCTTTTTGCAGTTACAGCGTTCTGTGTAGAGCTTTGCCTAAAAGTAATAGTTTCTATCACTGTTTATATATTGTTTATGATTGATGGCTACTATAATGTGCTATGGGAAAAACTTGATGATTATGTCTATTATGTTCGTTCAACTGGCAATATTATTGAGTTTATATTTGGAGTAATCATGTTTGGAAATGGAGCTTACACAATGGTTTTTGAATCAGGAAGCAAGATTCGTGCTTGCATGATGTGTCTACATGCATACTTCAACATCTACTTGCAAGCAAAGAATGGCTGGAAGACTTTTATAAATCGCCGGACTGCTGTTAAGAAAATAAACTCGCTTCCAGAGGTAAAAGGCAGTCGGTTACATGAAATAGATGATGTCTGCGCAATCTGCTACCATGAGTTCACCACCTCTGCTCGCATTACTCCATGCAACCATTACTTTCATGCACTTTGTCTTCGGAAGTGGCTGTACATTCAGGACACTTGCCCGATGTGCCATCAGAAAGTGTATATTGAGGACAAGGATAATGCCAATATCTCAAACAACAATGGGTTTGTGGCACCAAATGAAAATCCTGTACAAGTTGTAGAAGAAGCTGCTGATGCTGAAAATGAATTAAATGAAGATAATGACAGTTCTGATAGTGATGAGGAAGACAGTGACTGTGTGGCACAGCACTTGAATGAGACTCTTAATGTTGACTCTAACTCTCTTGGTGATTAAGATGTCCTTTACTAAGCCGTGAGGTATTTGTTTAAGATTGACTTCAACAGAATAAAAGTATCACTTTATAGTTATTGTACTTAAGCACAACAGCAGTATCTCAATGTTAAGTCTGTGAATGGTGGTTGTTTACTGTGGTGTGTGCTACTGTAAATATACCTCTAATTTTTGCTGGTCTCTTTCATGGCCACCTTAAAATTATGTACATTATTGTACATTGGAATAAAATGTTTTCACATGTTTTTAAGATGGTTGGAAAAACACTCTTTAATTGATGTAGTGATAATGCTGTGCCAAAGACTGTATACCAGTACTCCCTGATCAATGAGGTCTGGATGCAAATGAAAAATACTGGTGAAAACAGACTGTTCAGTGGGTCAAATCAGAAATGAAAAGCCTGAACCAAAGCAGCTTTACTTACAAATTTAGTACTAGTAGAGCTCTACTGCTAAACACTAGTGAGTTGTGTTTTTAAAAAATAAAGATTTAGGATGGTGGACTTAATATTACAGCATTTGTATATGTGGAACAACAGCTGAAACTGCTACGCTTTCTGGTAAAGTAGTAAAGCATGCCATTAATGTGTTAAACATTTCTGAATTACCAGTAGTAGCTTGAAGTGCTCTACATGTGAACTCAGCAGCCTGGTATTCATCTTGTAATGCATACAGGTATTAACAAGAGTTGCTAGCTTGGGCTATCCTTGAAATTGATCCTGAATCTTGATGAAATGAAAACAGGGCTGAGAAACTGTACAAATGCAGACCACCTTTTCAAAAGCAGCTTTAATCTTGTACCATAAAAAAAAAAAAAACCACAACAGAAAAAACAAACTACACATTGGCTTCCATTGATGAGAACTTGCAGATACGATAATTAAGTTTTTGCAATATACTTACTAAAGTTATGCTGAATAAATTTAAGAAAAACAACTTTATATATTTGGAAAGAAGACTTTAATAGTGTTGTTATATAGAGTATTAGCCAACTCAAGTGGGTCATCTTCTCTTACTGCCGCCATTATTTCCAGTATTTGACTAAAAAAGAAAGATTGATATTAGAGGACTCTGAAACTCAGTACTGAATATATTTCAGACAGCTGCATGTGTACATACAAGTCACTAAAATTAACCTGGAATAAAAATCTATGCTGAGACCAGCAAGGCAAGGTGCTCAGATATGCAAATAGCTTCACTTTTAAGTCACTAACTGCCATTCCCTTTACACTGAACCCTGGTTGCTCACTGGTACAGATTCATCTTTGGTCTTTTGACTCTTGTTTGGAGGTAATTAAACACCTTTCTGTTTCAAAGAAAGTGTCATTTTGTGGATGTCTTTATCAATGGTGTTCATTTTTCAGACTGAAATTCATTAGCTTTTCAAGCCTAAAGCTGCACTATGAATAAACTGGTCTATGGCAAAGCTTAAATTCCAGATACAGCTTTATCTGAGCATACAACTGCCAAAGTAACTTATTGCTACTTCCCTGTTGTCTAAGTTGTGATTAACGCATTCAGGTATTTGCAGTAAATATTAAATGAGCAGTTTTAAAAGGCCCATAGCCTTGATACAAGCCAGGAAAAGGAGGCAAAAGAAATAGCATTAATAATATTAACACTAAGTAACAGAAAACCAAGCCGCAATCTTCTCTTTGTACTTATTTTCTTGATTTGTTATCAATCATTCTGAAAAAAAATGTATAGTCTGTACATGTCCTAACGTGTCATACTTCAGTTTTTTCTAGTAGCAGAAAAAATATTTCATGGTGAAGAGTAAGAACTTAAAGCTTGGTGGTAGGGTTTGGTGGTTTGGGATTTTGCCTCTTATGCAATAGCTAAACTTCTTTTTGAGGAAGACAGAGTAAAAAATATGCTCTTAACAATTACTGGAATTCTTAAGACATGGAATTAGCCCATTTCATGACTACTCCTGTGCTTTGCAGCCAAATAGCTTCCTGATTAAAGGGGATGTTCAAGATGAGATGGGTGAGATCAGGCCTACACAGAAGTAAGTAACACATACCAAAGAATTTCACCCTTGAAGAGTCTTGGTTGGGCTCTCCACTTGGATGCAGTAGGATGCTACGTGTTACTGTAACACTCTGTATATGAAATCACTGAAGGAGGGGAAAAAAAGCCTCTTGTGGCTGAAATTTTTTAAAAAATAGCTTCAAATGGGAGTAGTGCAGTTCTGAAAATATATATAAAGCAGAAATATCACCATCAAAATTGAAAGGTGTCCAGTGCCACCAGAAAAAGACAAGTGGAAAATTCCTCCTGCCAACTGAGCTATATTAAACAGTATATATACCCTGAACATTAAATATACTTTGTGGCCTGGGGCTAACTTTCCCCTCACACCAGATCTTGCTACTTGAGAAGTCAGAAAATATCAATACTCAGTTACCATACTTCATTTTTCCTAAGGTTTAAGAGGTTCTCAGATTACTAGTCTGCAGTTAGCATGGGTTGTAATTAATGTTTTAAAGGGACAGTAATTTTGAAATAAGGTTGAACTGAAGAAGATTTTGTTTTATAAAAGAAAGCAAATGCCAAACTATAGCATTTGTGTACTGCTCTAGGATAGACTGCCTGCATTTCCAGTTCTGGGGTTTCTGAAACACTTCTGTAAGCTACAACTAAGCAGACAAAGGCCTGGGAGGTGTCGTTAACACACACAGCCTTGCCAAAATAGCCTTATTCAGCAACAGTAGAAGTCCTCCACTTGTGATCAGAGAACTGTTTTCACTTATCTCTTCCCCTACTCCAAAATCATGGACTGGCCCTAGAATGTCTTGAAATACTGAAAGAGCCCTTCCATGCTCATGTGTGTGCTTTGTGTTTGAAACAAAATCAAATTCAAAGAAAGAGTATTACAAATTGACATAACTGCATAAGATACATCTGAATGCTAGGAGGTGTCAACATGTAAGCTTAAAC
This sequence comes from Burhinus bistriatus, assembly GCA_013397275.1. Lineage (NCBI taxonomy): Eukaryota > Metazoa > Chordata > Aves > Charadriiformes > Burhinidae > Burhinus > Burhinus bistriatus. The sequence goes on from VYXH01008804.1 coordinate 70,485, forward strand.
TATGCTTTTAGCATGATCAGTGGTCTCTCTCTAAGAGTTTCTTCAAGTCTCCCAAAAAAGCAGCAGAATTCCTTTCAGTTCTCCAATATACTCTTGTTTAGACATCTTGCTGAATACTAGATTCTTTAGTACTATCCTGAGCAGTATTTCAAAAGCTAGTTCCAAACAGGTAATTTACATAACTTTTCACAGAAATTCACACAGACTTCACAGCAAAAAAAAATCCCACTTCTGATCAAGTAAATGGGTTTTGCACCTGGGTAGGTAGAGCTGTGAGCTTTATTTGCTGAAAATTCATTCACGTACTGTACCGCAAGAAGGAACCTTCCTGAATTCCTTTTTCTTTTCAGGGAGTTGATAATGAGAAGATGTCTGAAAAGACTGGCATAACTCACCAACCAGTCTTCAGTAACAGTTGTGAAAATTAAGGCATTTCATGTATCAGTGCTATTTAATGGAAATAACTAAACATTTTCACTTTCCCTGCTTTTCACACCTCTGCAAGGAAGTGCGTGAAAAGGTGGCAGAAAATGGCTTCTGTACTTTCTCTGTCTATAAGCCCCTGGACTTTTCTTTTGCTGTTCTATATGTTGACTGCTGTTATTCATATCTACATTTCCCAGGATCATTTTTTTTTAAGCACAGTAGCAGAATGAAGACATGACCCTAACCAACTTCATGTTACCGCAGTTCATGTCACAGGCACTGCGATACGAACAGAGGCACGTGCACTACTTGGTGTCTCAGTCCTGCCCTCTCTGCAGAGGACTGCACCATCCCAGTGCTGTGTCAGTTTTAAAAATAACTGGAACAACAAGTGAAATTTGTTCAAGTCAGGTTACTTTACAGGGTTTAACCCCTCCTCCAATGTATCAACTGAAAAGATAAAAACAGTACTGGTTTCACTTTCAGAGAGCTTTTTACATCCAGAGTTGCTGAAATGGGAAAATTAAAGACTTTTTAATTTTCCACAGCCTATAAAGCAATACCTTGCACAAGTTTCAATAAATTTATAATTCATTTCTATATACTACACATTTCCAGTGAACTGATTTTTTTTCTTTTTTTTTTTTTTTCGGGTGAGATTTGAAAGATTTAAAATAGTATCACAGTAGTACACTTACATTATATGGCAGGGTTCATTTCTGTCCTTCAAGCAGTGCCCTATTTCCCATTTCTTTTTTGTAGGAAATGTAGTTTTAATGTATTTTGATCCAGCATGAGTATTTTTCACTCCACACCAAGGCGCATCTAGTTTCATTTGAAAAAAAAAGAATAAAGAGTATGCAATCATTTGGGAATAGCATGAGAATCAATTACTTCCACAGACAAAAAGTTCTTGCAGTCTCTTCCTAGCAGTAACTTCCAATTCAAAATGGAATTTAAGAGATTTGGGCAATTTAACATCTTCACAATCTTTGGATTTTTATACTGTTACCTTCAAGGTTTTACATTTTAAAAATCAGCAATAATAGTACATAACATATATTTCCTTCAACATGATAACGATAGCTAGATACACTTCCTGTGTATTTCACCAGGGCTGTACTTCACGTGCAAATAAATTTAAGGATTTAGGCAGTTTGTGGTTTTCCTTTCTCAGGTTCAGAAATCAAAATACTGTATTTATAACTGCCAGTTACTGATAATTGAAATAAACATTAAAAATAAAAACAAACCAACCCCCAAAAAGGGCATCCCTAGTCAGTTAAAATCACTGCTCATTAGGCTAAGAGGGGGATTCAAGCGTTCTTCCACCGTATTCCGTTTCAAGAGCAGTTGTTTCCAAATGCCTTTACTGCTACCAGTGGCAAGCTCATAGCCATTGCCCGGTGTTTGGCCCATCGCTGGCAAGCTAGATTTTAGAAAGATATTCAAGCAGGATTCTGGTACCTAGGTACATTTAAAAATCTGGGCTTGTCAATTTGTCCTTCTCATCTTCCCCTCCAATGTCAGGAACTGACACAGCAGCTTATTCCTTCCAGCAGAAGGGTGAAAAGGAATATTTCTCGAGCCTGTAAACTGTGGAGAAACATGCAGTTCTTTTTCTATTCCGAACTCCTTCTGCCTTGTTACTGCTATACAAGCATATCTCCTTGTCTAATAGTGTTGAACGTCACAAACTGACCAAGATATAAAATCTTACCAGTCTCTATCATTAATCGTTCACTAGGAATTGATTTCAGTGTTTCCAAGTTGGCTTCTGTTTTCAATGAGCTAGAAAATCAAGAGTTTGGTTAAAAAGAAAAAATAAAAGGAATTACTTTGCCTGTTGAAATGCTTTGCAGCAAAGGCAGCTTCCTAAATAATTTTGTTAGTGAATAAACTTTGCTTCATTTTTAAAAGTGTTGCCTGTCAATTCAAACTTTGCAGAAAACGGCAAATGTGGGGAGTTACTCAGTGAAGCAGTTTCACCCTAGTACGTGTGCAGAACCCCTGCCTGCACTGCCCATACTTGCCTGGCCTCGGCAACCCACACAACTTATAAAGTGGTGCTGGCTGGCTTTTGGCCAGGTGACCGCTGAGAATTCAGACCGCGTAACCAGTAGATGAGGCTGCTCAGGTTACGTTTGCATTACTCCTGGATTTGACACGGCAGCTTAAAATTACGTTATTTTTTAAACACTTCTCAGAAGGGCTGCTTCCACATTCAACAACCTTATTTATTTACAGACAAGGATTGACCCAAGGGTAGTAGAATGGACCTAAGACTAGATTAACTCACTGAGCTGTGAGTTAAGAACTTTTTATGGCTAACAGACTAATAAGTGCAATTCTAAATCTGTCAGATGATTAAGAGTCTAGCGAGCTTTGAAAACTTGACCTCATTGTTTAAAAGAAAGCAATGAATTCACTACAGCTGACATTTAAAAATAGTTGTATTTCTTGTAAAGAACTTACCAGCCATTTATTCCAATATAAAGATCCAAATCTATTATAGCTGCTGCTTCTTCCTTTGTGCCATCAAACGAATGTACCTAGAACATATATAAATATAGATGCACGCATATATACAAATAGATTCATTTAAAACTGCAATCATTTAAAAGTACGTATTAGTTTTTATTAGTGTCATAAATACCTTTGATAGTATGCATTACACATCAATACAAACATAAAGATGGGACATGGCTCAGTTGATTCTGAATTTGGGCAAAGTTCAGGCTGAAGTCACTTGAATACTGCAGTAGAAGTGGTCACCATGTTTTATTAGTGATAAATATGTGTAGATAAGGCCTATCCAGTGATACTGCTTTTGGCTCAGGAACTTCCTGTAGCTGATAGCTGGGAGACCGTACACAGGAACTAATCCAGTGCATGCTGAATTTTTACATCCTTTCCTCAGTATTCCATACAGGGCACTGTCAGGGACATAGCAAGATGTTATGTTTTGCACAGATTTTAGTCCACAGGAACTAGAGAGACAGTCTATTTGGTCATCCCAAGAGGCAAGTGGCAGGTCACAAGGTACAAATAGCATCATGTATCTGGGGACCATAGCGTCTCAGCCTGAGTGGAGCAAAGACTGCTTCCCCATGCTGCGAGCGGGACAGTCAGTTGCAGCACGTGCCCGCTCGTCATTTCTCTACTTACTAGTTACCAGTTTTGCAGAAAAGAGAAAGGAAGGAAGGAGAGCCTGTACAGTATTACGTAAGCGCACAACACGCAAAGCAGTGAGCTAGGGGAAGGTTTTTGCAGTAACAAAGGGGAAACCTGGGGCCTGAGATATTATTGTAGGAGGTGTGGTCTGATGTTAGTAGAATAGAATAATCCAAGCATTTCTACTTTTGCAAAACCCTGCCATAATGGAAACCTGAAAGAGCATTGCTGGGCTTTATTTTAATAATTTCATCTGAAGTCTTTCCTGTTATGCTTTTGAGTTAAAATACATGATCTAAATATCATAAAGCAATCAAAAGTTACATCTGCATCTAATTTGAAAACGATGTCTAACGCAAATGTCTGAGGTTATGGCTTCCACCAGGAACATGCATCTAAATTATCTGTGGTCTGAAAGCACTACAGTTACAGACACTGAAGAATTGGGAAAAGGCCAACATCAATTATAACGTGCTTAAACTGTCCTTCTGACAGGCCAAGAAAATCTGCTCACATCAGCTGCAGAGCTTTTTCTCAGCCTATCTTCTTACCTTGCAAAAAAACTGTTGAATAAGCAATGAAAATAAAAATACAAGAAGGGACTGGAAAATACTTATTAATTAATAATAATTTAAATCATCTAACAGGAAGCCTATCCAGATTCCATGACAAACAAGTTGCATATTAAGCAACAACATTCATGCACATGCATGTAAAAATGAATGCTACACTGAAGTCCATACTTACCACCCCTCCTACAAATCTATCTCGGTTTCTTCTCATTATGTCTATGAAATGAAATAAATAAAAATGTAAGACAGCTTTATAACAGACAAAGGTGAAAGATTCAGGTTTCCAGATTTTTCATCCAGAATTTGCTGGGAATATGAAATTCTCAAACAAAACCCACCTAAAAATTCAGTGTGTGAGTTTCTACAGTGGAGAAACATAGGCAGTTGCGTCTGTTCTGACAGGTCAAACTGTTTTTCAAAATACCTGTTAAATAAAAATAACTTTTAAACAGAAATTCAGTGTAACAGCAAATAAAGACGTAAGAGTTTTTTCCAGCGCTTATATGTTTTTGTCCTCCAGAACTAAAGACAAAATGAATGGATTTGCCATGCAAAAGCTCTTATTTGTGCAGGGATTTAAAAGGAACTCCTTCCCATGGTATATTAACATAGTAGACATCTGTGCTACAAGAAGGTAAGAAGTGGCCAAGAGCATCAATACTGGAAGAATGCATGCATATATATGCTAAGCATGGACTTGTGTAGTGTGGGTGTTGGGAGTTCGGTTTTATTTATTTATTTGTTTTTAATGAAAGAGGAACTGACTGTTCTCTCCACAAAGTTTTGCAACATCAGGAAGGCAGAGTATGGATCACACAGAGACCACTATTTCAAGAAGTGCTTGTAAATGCAGTGAGGACGAGTGAGGGAACCACTATGCAGACTTCTATGGCCACAAATGGCCAAAACTGGCCAGCATCAGAGCTGGCTGGCCTGTGAAGTAACAATCCAGACTTTCTATTTGCTCTTCCATGAAGGTCAGTCTTTCCTCTCTTGGTGTGGAACAAGTACTAATATTAGGCATCTTACTTCTGTCCCATTCTGCCTATTGTCTTCACTCTTTCAGTCTTCCACTGTTTTCCCTCCTCTGCTTTGTGTGCCTGCATCCTTTTCACTCATTTTTATCCCTCGTCTGCCTTCTACTCCTAGTATTCCTTTTGGAGGAGCAGTAACAGCAAGGCAGCCATCCTATGGAAAGACATGAAAATGCAGGCAGAGGGAAGGTAACTAGGTAGCCAGTTTCCCTCGCGCAGTTTCCAAAGGAAACTAATTCGCACTGTACTAACCTGTCACTTGTCATCTGCAGCTAGTTCTGATCCCAGAGCATTATAATTTACCATTTCTGGCTGCAACACTGCACCCAGGCATGCAAATTAACAATGTTCAGGCAACATGACAGAGGAACCTATGCATGGCAGAAGGCCAACAGTGCATAGTATCCATATGTAACTTGAAAGATGACATTATTTGGACAAGGCAGAAGAATAACATTGCCTGTCCCAACAGGCTGGGACTGTATGCATGTACTGGATTTCATTAGGTGTTGCTATTAAAAGCAGTCTAGGGCACTGGGGCATTCCCATTATCACGATACTAGAAACAGTTCAAAGGCAAACTGCAGTGCTGACACACTGCGGTGTATGATTCACATACCAATCAGGAGAAAGTGTCAGCAAACCATTAGTTTGATTTATATTTTCTTAAAAAAAAAAAAAAACAAACAAACCAAAAAACCCCAATGCAACTGGTCATTTTGTTTTGTGCACTTTTCACTGTTTTCTGTATATTACAGGTTGATACTTCTCTGATAAAAGTTACCTTCCCTGTTGATCAGTGCAGATCTTTGAGATATAACAGCTGGAACAGAAATCGGCTGTAACATTAAAAACTGACATGAAAATTCAGGAGAATGCATTACATCTACTTTGACTCTTCTTTGTAGTCTAGATACTGGGCTTAGTTTAGCTTCTTTGACTAAATATAAATTTAATTGCAACTCATGATTGCTCTTGCAGTTAAATAGCTACAGTTGTTCGATTATTGGTGGTTTGGGTTTTTTGGGGTTTTTTTTTGTTGTTGTTGTTTTGGGTTTTTTTTTGTTTTTTGTTTGTTTGTTTTGTTTGGTTGGTTTTTTTTAAACAGAAGACTTGTTTCATGTGGGAATGAGGTTTTAGAGACTCCTAAGCAACCTACTGGCCGATTTCAATCTAATTTTGAGAAGTGGTCTTGAAAGTACAAAGTTTAGTGTCCCTACAAATGGAAATGCAATTCAACCTTCTTTCATTCCTAGCAACACTGAAGCCCAACACATACTGCTACTTGCCCTGTCAAAGAGAAAGGGGAGCTGGTGAGGCAATTTACTGGAGGAGGGGAAGGAAAAAAAAAAAAAAAAAAA
>VYXH01008804.1:77073-137322 GCA_013397275.1 Burhinus bistriatus
AAAAAAAAAAGGGAAAAAGAAACACTGGAAAACTGTGAAGACACCGGGCATATGGTGATCAGAACAATAACTAAAAAAGCCAGTAGGAAACCAAACCTTTACTAGTTCCAGGGCTTAAGGAACAACCTTTTTCTTTTGGGTGAATAGACTGTCATTCAATATATGCTGTTGCTATGTTGCTTCTCAATAAGGGAGTTTTAAAGTATTTCTGCATGGTTGTTCGCAGGTTTAGTTTTGACAATAAAATTCAAATGCTGTGGTATTTTCAGGTTTGGGATCAAGGCCCTAAAGGAGCTGAAGTAAACTGGCCTTGCTGAGATAGAACATCTTCAGACAAAAAATTCTGGTTCATGTATGAACAGCAGTGCATGTGATTTTGTTCACTCCCTCCAATTTGGTTAAGAAAACTCCTGTTTCCCATGCTGCTGGCCTCACAACCCCCCTCCCAGTAGTACAGCAGAAGCAAAACTTCTATATACTTATCAGTCCATTTATAATGTGACCTTCACTGTAATATGAAGGCACTACCTCCACCTAACTACCATTTGAATCAGCATTTTCTGTTGGAAAAGTTATAAGAATGGAGAAAAATTCTGACAAAAAAAGTTCTTGGGTCTGCTTCAACAAAAGTATTTAATCTTTATTAGCTTTTCAATTCAAGAAACGGGATAAAAAGTGTTAATTTTTTACAGGTGAAAATTATCCAGAAGAAAACACAGCATAACTAACTAGAAAATAATGATTAAACATTAAACAAAACAGAGGACATGCTCAGATACTACCCACTGGGAAACTGCCATGCTTCTCTTCTACCAGTAACTCTGCAGCTGGTTGCTAGCTGTCCTAGTGACTGCTACAACACTTGAACTACGGATCAGCTGAAAACTGGTGAACTGTCTCCATGCGTTTCACACTTTGCCTTCCTTGTTTTAGTTCATTTATCAAGCATACACTGAATACTAATTTGAAGAACTCGCCATCCAGTCTGCTAAGGTTATGAAAGCCAGGCTGTCTCCAACTCCATAGCATTCAATTAGCAGAAATAAAAACAACCTCAAACCTTGACCATGTTTCACAAACACGTGGAAGATGAAGAGCAGGGAAAGCTGTCCATTTAGAAAATACAGAATTTACAAACACAAGGTTTGCAGGCATCTGTCCTTGAGCCTTTCAGTATTTCTTCACTTCCTCGTATTTCTTGCTTTCTGTTTTTTTTTCATCAATCACCTCCTTCCAACTGTAATTTCCAGTAAGGGCTCTCAATAGATCTCTTAGAAACTAGATTTATGTATTTCCTATGATTTACTGAAACAGCTCAGATAAAGACTTTCTGTCATTATCAACCTTAATTAGAAAGGAGTCATCTACCACTTTAAAAGTGATTTCTGTTCCACCCTGTCACCTCTCCCCTGACAACCCAATTTCAGTGCACCCAATTAGAAGTTTTTCACTACAGGTCTTCAGCTGCAGTTCATCAGATATATTTTTTTCTCCCAATAACACAAAGGCAGTAAGGATATTCAAATATGACACTCCACCAGTGCTTTAGTTTGCCACAGAAAAGAAACAGGTAATGCTCCAAGTTGTGCTTTGCTGACCTTTGTGTACACTGAATTCTACCAGGGAAAAAAGTTCTGTCCACACTGCTGAATATTATACTGTATGACTGTAGCATTATGAAGAAATCAACTCTACCTACTGCTAATATGTGGCAATTAGAAAAAACACAACTAACCAGTGCCCCCCAGTGACTAATTTACTCAGAACAGTAATATGCAAGCACAATTCATCCATCACTCATTTTATTTGAATTTATCACTTATATCTTTCACTCAGTTGCCTCTGTAGACAGAAGTTCTCACTACAAGAATGCAAGCTGATTTTAGGGGCTGTGCTGGTTTCTTTCCATTCAGTATCTAAAAGTTAACTTTTTTCCACTGTGACTTACTCTTTTTGACAGTTCTGTTCCCTTCCCCATGCCTTTTGCTCAAAACACCAATTCTTTCACACACTACAGTTATGTTATTGTCCCCATGAGTGTCTACAAGTTCTTGAGTAGTAGCAAGAATGAACATCTGTCACACCCAGAAACCCACAAATTCTGATCAATTTTACAGAAAGACACGCTAAGTCAATGCCAGACAGGTAGCAAAATTTAGCACATAGCACTATTTGAACGCAGGCATGTTTCTTTAAAGTTCCGTTTCTGTGAAAAAAACATAGACCCAAGCCTGCAAATTGCAGGTCTATATAGCTCAAAAAATGTTACGTGATAGAACACAAGATAGAAAATGCTGCTGTAAATTGCTACAAGTCAATTTATAGTCATCAAAAGTTTCTTACTTGAGTTGGATGTCCTTTGGGCAAAATTCTAATCTATCAAAATCTACAAATAGAAAGAACAAAAAACCCACTTAAGTGTTTTAGGATTTTTTAATACACGTCTAGGAAAAAATACTGAAGTACTAAGATAACACTTACCTAAGCCACATTCTCCAACTGCTATTACCTTCGGCTTATTTTTTTCAATCATATTTTTTAATTCAGATAAATACTGTTCAGGGCTACTCTGCTCAAATTCTCCACAGCGGGTAGGATGACAGCCAACTGTACTGTAAAACATGTCTAAAACAAGATACTATTAGAAGGTTTTAAGAAAAAAAAAAGAAAATTTATATAAGGTATAGACAGTTATCTGTATCTGGACTTCTTTATTGCTCAGAATTTCAAAAGAAAACTCCCTTTGAACATCTTTATCTTGGTGACAATTTTATTACACTAATATTTTCTGCTTTAACAATGTTAGACAGGATCTCCATTGGGGGTGCGTGTGTTTCTTTTGAGTACACATAGAATCATTTAGTTTGGAAAAGACCTTTAAGATCATCAACTCCAACCATAAACCTACCACTGCCAAGTCCACCACATTATTTAGTATACTCCAAAACTACAACTCAAAGCTGAATCACTCTGGTGGAGTGGCCCTCAACAAATCACACACTTGTTGAGGTTGGAAGAGAGCTCTTGAGATCATCTAGAAATACATCTCCTTCAAAATGCATCAGGTTATCCTCAGCTGTAAGATTTGCAGACAGTATGGGATTTCCCTTGTGTGCCTCTACATCAGCTGTTACAGAATTTCGCAAGCAACATCTAGCCTGATTTACCTAAGTATCTAATCTAGATTACTTGAATGCCAGAACTAACATTTCTGTTAAGTGCCTTCATGGAGAATGTAAAAGCATGGGGGGAGGGAAAGACTATGTAAGGCCCTGAGCAACTTGACCTAATATTAAAGCTAGTCCTGCTTTGATGGAGGTGGGGAAGTGGATTGGGTGGACCAGGTTACCCTCTTGGGTTCATTCCAACATAAATTGTTCTATGGTTCTGTTTGCAAATAGTACTTTAAAAATGTGTTTGAGTTCAAATACATATTTAAGTAATTAGTGGAATGATATTTGCCTTTCCACAGAAAGTAAGGGAAAGCTAGGAGAACCATGAAGAGAAAGATACCTCCCTTGTTCGAGCTGGTCATGATAGATCGATAAGTCAAAAACAAACAAAAACCCACCAAACCCCACGTATTCCGCATCATATAAGCATTTCATCTTATTTCTAGAAGAGAGGATTGTAAAAAAATTTTTATATCAGAAATTTCCTGTAATTTCTACTTTTATTTAGAAACAGAAATTACAGGAAAGACTGATTCCTTCCAACATGCAGGGATCTAAAGACCACCATACAGAAACTCATACACAATGCATTCATTCCATTCTGAAACATAACTTCTCATTTTAATCTGAGATTCTGTAAACATCTCTAGGGGCAGGTCCTTTTGAAATCTTAATTCTGAGAGCGGAGAGGGTTATATTTTTGACTGACAACATAAGTTTACAGTGAAAATACCATTTGTCTGTGCCAGCTGCAACGCATCTTTACTATCTTGCAGACTCCCACCTGTAATCAAAAACTTGAAAGAAGAAAAGTACCATCAGCGAGTATATTCTTCTTTGAACATCAAAAAGAATGTTTAAGAAAGCACTCAGATCTAAGTAAGACTCTGGACAGAGAACATCAGAAGACAATTACTAATGTATATATGACAAAATTTCATAAATCAGTAATGAACCTCAATGGTCCCCAGGAACTAGTAAATATACTAGGTATCAAATCCTGCTTTATCAAGTATCTTCTGTGCTAAGTATTTAAACCATTATATGAGAAAAATACTTTTATTTGCAGCAACATTAACTTCATTAGACAATGGATCACGAAACTTTACTTGTATTTAAGAAATTATATTCAGAAACATTATCCCTATCTTGCAGGTGGAGAAACTAAAAACTCCCGAACACCCAAAACAAGACATGAGTAAGCAAGCAGATAAACCAACAAAGGTGTCTGTTTCAGAGTCAGGATTACAAATTTAAGAAATCTGGGCTCCGATCTTTTATTTTTACCTTAAGAGCAAAGGTTATCACACCAGAATTGTTGCTTACAATGATTTCTGAACCACCACTTGCAAGATATTGCACCCTAGGTCCTAATACATCATGATTCCACTGCTTTTGGACAACTCTTACCCCTACACATGCTATATACCAGACCCGGTCAGCACCAAGTCAGACATTTCTGCAGTACGTTCCACTAGAGATGGACACATCCCAACAGTAACACCAGAAAAAAAAAAGTTAAGATGAAATTGGCTCAGTGTATATACAGCACAGGGCAAAACTTTACAAAAAATGTCCATAAATCATCAGCTATATGGAAAAACAGATGTATTTTCAAATCAACAGATTAAGCTTCTAGGCACGTAGAAACAATCTGGGATGGAATACACTTCTGACACCGTACAGGCCAGTAGCAAGACTGAAAACACAGCTAAGGACAAGGAGCTCCTGAATTCCACTTGAATCCACTGTGCATCTTGAAAAAGTTATGCACCCAATCTATTTTTGATGATAAAATAGGGAAATGGCCACTTACTTTCCGAGGGTGGTATAAAGATTAAATAGCACTTATACAGCACATATAAATGCAGTAAAAGTGACTCTGATTCTGTATTTGCTGCAGTGTGGTACCTTCTCCATCATTAGAGGCCTTTTTTTGTCTCCCAGTTTTTTTCCCATTCTTTTCAGATAGGAGCCTTTCAGCAAACTTCTGAGATGGCTGTTCTTCTTCTAGAGGAGGGTTTATTTCTTTATTTCTAATCCACTAGCCTTATTAGTGCCGTAGAACAGTTTGTGACAGTGTGCATTATATTATATTTTAATTTGTACTTTTTGTCTTGACAATTTATTCTGTTGAGAGATACAGGCAGGCTGGACTACTTTAACAACTAAAGGAGCATGGTCCACTGCTGAAAACACTGATTTCAAGCTAGGAGTTACAAACCTGCTCATAATGATGCAGTTTTAATACACGTAAGCCAGTATCTACCAGCAGACACTCAGATGTCTCAACTCTAAGAATTTATGGGCACTCTCAGCTCTTCCACAATTACCCATTTCCTTTACATCTAGAAATATGTGAAGGATCACTGTCAGAAGAGTTTTTGAGTTTTAATCTGTAGTGGTAACTGTGTGAGTCACTTGGGATGCAAGAAGACAGGAGCCTATAATACAACTAACATGGAAAATTATGTACTAGTTGATTGCAGTAGGTCAGAGGAGAACATCTTTTTGTTGAAACTGTACAGAAGAAATTCTACATACATATCACACCACTGAAGTTAAATAATCATCATCTAATGATGTACACAAATGAAAGACAATGCTCTGCACAGAACGCTTTTGCTTTATGCTGTTGAAAAAAGTTACTGCATCTTCCATTGCAAGTTCCAAAAACTTTTGTTTTACTACTGAGTACTAAAAAGCAAAGTATTAGAAAGCGGTTTAAAATATTAAAGAAATTTTATTACAAGAAATTACCTTTTTAACACCAGCTTTGACTGCTCTCTCTACCACATCCAGGAAGTCATCTGTGAAAGTTCATAAAAATGTCATAAATTGAACTTCAGGTTTTACAGCAAAATTTAACTACCTTTCAACTAAAAAAAACACTTTCATGCAGTCAAAATGCCTATCATGAACAGTCTTTAAACCACACTTGATTAATCTTTAGAAGACAGTAACAAAATGCAGTAACTGAAGATCCAATTTAAATACAAGAAGTCAGTGGAAGTTTTTCACACACTCTAGTCTATTTTTACATCTATATCTAAAGGCCATGAGAGCAAAAAAGCATCAGTTATAATTAGTAACTACGATTCAGCAATGCAATACTTTGACAGTTTATTGTTCATAGTTCTCAGATCAGTTTCTTCCATGCAATCCTAACATAAATACATCGGCAATTTTCCATTTTGCTCTAGAAGCAGTTACCTGTACGACAACTTAATAGCAATTCAGTAGAAGGGAATATATTTTGCTTAGAACATCTAATCTATTTTGTCACACTTTCTTCTTCAAGCCATAGTAAATAATAAGCATCCAGTTTCTGAGGAGAAAAAAAAAAAAAATTCTAACCTCACTTTCTGACAAGAGGCTTCCATTTTAACAAGAGGGATTCTGTCTTTCAGCAGATACAAAGTAACATTTACCTGGATGTTTTTGTGTTCCTCTGTAGATTCCTCTGAACATAGGATCTGTCAGGTTAATACCAATATCTATGGAAAAAAAAAAATAATTAGATGTTATAGTCACTCTACATTTCATTCTGAGCATTAGCCAGGTAGGGAAGACACATCTTAGTGTGATCTTAGTGCACATCTTAGTCCCCTACTACTACATTGACAGGCCACATAAACCTTAAGCATAAATCTACTTGCATAACTTGAGAGCTTACTCCTTACGAGAACCGACAGAAAAATAAAATTCTGGCCCTCTGTGCAACTCCAGACTTATTTTATGAGTGTGCAAGACACACTGTCATAATCACCAAAGCCAATACGTCTGTACTGTTTATTGCAACTAATTCTGCTTTTCACATGAAAATACAAATTTACCTCTGCTAACAAGCAGTAACAGTGAAGGAAAAATGCAGCATCTCACATACAACCTTTACACTGGCGGGAGCAGCAGCAGACTGCCTGATGGAAGTGCCTGTTTTCCCTCCTACTGCCCACGACCATCCAGCCCGGCCAGCAGCACGAACAACAAAACCTGCAATGCGGTTACCGGCCGAAGCAGCCCCCGCCCCAGCCCCAGCCCCAGCGCAGCCTCCTTTTCTTTGCTCCCAAGGCTCTCCCTGAGCCGCAGCCTGGCAGACAAGGGCTGAAGCACAGGCTTCAGCAACAACCATCTCTGCAGCTACCAGAGCCCACGTTTCCAGCAGGTTTGCTACTAAGAAGGCAAAATTTTCCAAGGTAATCTTACGATGCTCAGCCACACATCAATCTGAACAACCGACCTTCTGTAATTATTTCACACTCCCTGCCGAACTTCCTAGGAACATTAACGTTTTCATCCAAGCCAATTCCATACAAATCAAGGTTAGAAACAACCACGACTAACGTACCAATGCAAAAACGGGGGTGAAGGCCTGCCAGAAAACCCAGAGTTTAGGGACAACTTCTAGAGGCCACCCAGCAGCCCCTCAGTGCCCTGCGTGCAGCTCCCACCGATGGCAGAAACGTCCCCAAACGCTTCTATGTAGGCGCAAAGGCAGCCTGCACCTCGGCCCCGGAGACACCGACTGGGACTACAGAAGGCGGCAGGCCCTGGATGAGGGGCAGGCCCTGTCACCAGAGCGGCTCACGCCCCCCACCCGCCGCGCTCGGCCCCTCACGGAGGGCACAGCGGACACAGACGGCGGCTGCCTCAGCCTGGCACCGGACGAGGGACGGAGGGACCTGGAGCCAGGCGACCAGCCCGGCCAAGGACGCAGACCCCCCCCCTACCCGCCTCCGCACTCCCCTCACCGATGAACTTGGCGCGACTCATGGCAGCGGCGGCGGCGGCGGCGGCAACTGCCGGAGCGCGAGCGGCGCGCCTGCGCGTGGCGGCGTCCTCCACCTTCCCGTCAGCCCCCGCGCGCGAAGGTGAGGGGTAGGGCAGCCCGAAATGGCGGCCTACCTGACGCACCAGCAGAAGGTGCTGCGGCTCTATAAGAAATCCCTGCGGCACCTGGAGTCCTGGTGCATCTACCGGTGAGGGGGGAAGGGAGAGGGGCCTGGGGAGGGGGGGAGAGGCCTGTTTTTCCTGGGAGCGGGGCCTCTCAGCTCCGCACTTAGCCCGGGGAGCGGGGGCTGGCCTGAGCTGCTCTGCCCTGCCAGCCTTCCCAGCCTTCCCCGCTGAGACGGGGCCCTGGGCTCAACGGGGACTTTGTCCTCTTCCCTTTCCCTCAGGAGTGGTTGAAGGGGTGAGGAAAAAGCTTCTTGGGTCGTTTGCCTGTGCCTGCTGCAGAAAAGGGCAGTGTGGGAACAGGAGCTTCTCAGAGGCCCCTGACCTATGTCTTTACATAGGGGTGACTGGTGGTGTTGCCAAGCTTTGCTTCTGTATGCGACTATTTTTTTCCTCTAATGTATGTCACTGTGCTTAATCTCTGTGGGTAGAGACAAGTACCGCTACTTTGCCTGCCTCCTGAGAGAACGATTTGATAAGAACAAGGATGTGAAGGATATGGTGAAAGCTACAGAGCTACTGAAGGCAGGCGAGGAGGAGTTCTGGGCAAACCAGCATCCTCAGCCATACATCTTCCCTGACTCCCCTGGGGGCACTTCCTATGAGAGATATGAATGCTACAAGGTAAGGTGGCCTTTAAGGTTGCGTATCACTGTGCTTACCTTACTGTTTTTAGTAAATGGAGAGTGAATGCTTTAAGTAGATTTTCATGGGGCTGCAGATTGACTCAGCAGTATCATTTCTCTAATAGTTTACTGCTGCTGAACATCTTGCTGCTTGCATGGATGAAGCTGTCCTGCTTGTCTGATCCTTGAAAATGCAATTTGCTGGTCTGTTTCAAGACAGCTAACTCCTTTTTGCTGGGATAATCAATCATCTATTCTTTTGCCAAATGGAAGCTGCTCCATGATGGGTCAGGCAGGTACAGTGAAAGGGTTGGGTGGTGCCAGCTGGTCACAGCCCTGGTTTCTCTCTGGTCTTGTCAGATGTTGGCTTTGCTGTTGGGGGACTTTTCTTCACTCAGTCCCATTGTCCTTCCAGCGTTATGAGTAATTGTACGAATTATCATTTCCTTTCATATGCTGTAATGCCAGATACATACTTGTGCGTCACTGTGTGATAGGTGGTATGTCTAAAAATAGAAGTGATATTCTTAGAATCTAAGGCACTTCTTGAGGCTTTTTTCCCCCTAGATTGTTCTATTTCAGAGTGAAGAAACGAGTTTCATAGAAAAGCACAAGAGTTTTTGATTTCTTGGCATCAGCTCCTAAGGCATTATGGGGAGTTAATACTGACCTAGAGAGTGCCTGCACCCATTTTCTTCTGAATTTGAAGAACGTGCATACACAAGACTAGATCTGATCAGATCTTCGCATACAAGAAGCCATGTGAAAGGAAGAATCTGGTGTAGATTTATCAGAGTCAGAGAAAAGAACATATGAGTGAAAAGGGCAGAGGATGACTTAAGCTTATGCCAAGGTCGTGGGCCTTAGCAGTAGTAGAGATAATAATGAGAGAGAATCCAGACAGAAAAAAGGTCAGTTGAGCAATAAGATTAGTCAAGATTAGTTCTTCATATAGAAATATAACCTGGTTTATGTTCTCTTTTTTTTGCTCTTTGATATGCTAAAACTGTCCTTCAACAAAGTGGCTGTCACAAGGATTTGAATTGTTGAATATCAGTGACTGTCCATTGTGGACGCTGCTACAAAATGTAATTTTTAGATCTCAGACTGTTTGATGGTCTTAATTGTTGTTTGGTGCATGTGGATTTTTAAAATATTTTTATTAGCAGCTCTGCTATTTCTGTTCAGTCAAAGCTTTACTCTGTGATGAGAGTCACAGCAGGAAACTGGAAGTGTGTCACTGGATGAGTGATGGTATTGGAGCAAATTCTTAATTTTCTATTTTTAAGAGTTGGGGGTTTTGTGGGGTTTTGTTTTGTTTTTTAACCAGTGTTCCTGTCTTTAAAATTTTGCAGCAGCATATCACTGAATGTTAACATTTTAAATTTTGCTTTTTTTTCTTGACTGGACATCTTAGAGGTCAGACCATTGTCAAGATCTTAAAGGCCACTAATTTTTTCAGTAGGTGTAGACAAGTGGAAACGAACTGTAAGGTTCTGTTTCTGTTAAAGAAAATTAATTAGTAGTTGGACAAAAGGATCTCTCTAACCTGCTGCCTTTAGGCAAAGGAAGGGAAAAAATGACATCTCTTCCACCAGGTGGAATTATTTTGAGAACTTTAGAGGAAACTGAGATGACCTGGGTCATGTCATCAGGATGCTGTGATTTAAGCAAGCAACTCTGATGTCTTCCTATGTCTTAGGATAATGTGTGAAACAAAGATTAAAAGTACTGACGTCTGCTATATAGTGCCTTGAGACTAACAACAGTCAGGTAGCTCTTAAATGGGGGTTTTATGTAGTACTTTTATTTGCTGGGTTATTTATCTATTTTAATACTGGCTTCGGTGATTGCATTTTGTGTGTGTACTAGATATGATTTAATATGTAAAAATAATGTATGTGAAACTTTTTTAACAGATTCCTGAATGGTGCTTGGATTTCTGGCATCCTTCTGAGAAGGCAATGTATCCTGATTACTTTGCCAAACGAGAGCAATGGAAGAAGCTGCAGCGGGAAAGTTGGGATAAAGAGGTCAGTGCTTGCTCAATGCAAAGTAAAGTCTCTTTAGCATGCAAGTATTTTGTGTAACATTTAGATGTGTTCTTGGAAAATATCTCAATGCCTACTCTGGTCTCATTTAGACTCTGCTTTATTAGAACTCTGTCAGTGTGAAACACTGACTTGACCTAAAATGCCTATACAGAGATCTCAGAGTTACAGCTTCTTAAAGGCTGTGAAGGGCGTTTGAAGTTAAAGCTGAACCTGCAATCGTGTTTCAGTTAGTGCAGGGCTGTTGTAGCAGCTTTGCTAAAGGAAATTCCAAAGAGATGAGAAGAGATTACTGACCAGAGAATTCCTCTTCTGCTGTTGTGAAGTTTTCACGCTTTCTGGTGGTACCTTTGAAAGCAACTTACCACAGCGTTCGTCAGTTGGGAATTGAGAATAATTTCTGGCCAACCTAAACTGAGATTCAGTGGAAAAAGTTGATGTTCTTAGAATAGTTCTTTAATTCAGTTGTAGAGAAATAGTTGGATTGTATGTAATATGGCACTCTTATCACAATGAACATAGTGGCAGCCAGCACTTACGCTCCTTCGAGAAACATGTATTGAGAACATCTAAAGGGCTGTTGATGGCAGGCAGAAAGAGGTCTCCTGCTGACTGGAATGGAAGTTGTTTAGGACTTGTAATTATTTGGCAGCTTTGAAAGCAGCAAGAGAATGCAGTCTGTTTTTAATGTAGCAATGGTACACATGAATTACTTGAAAGTAATGACCTTTTCAGTAAAAAATTCTCTTGTAAGTCACTTTTTACTCCTAAAAATCCCTTCTTAATTAGGTAATATGAGCCTGCAATGATTACTGAATTTAAGTGAATACTGAGAATCAGGAAACCTGTCTGTCAGCTGAAGGTGTTACTGGTGGTTCTTCCCTTCTGAAATGGGGGCCGGTTTCACTTTCTACCTGGGCACTGAATACCACATAGTGGAAATGTACTTACATGTACCAAACCAATTTTATGTCTTGTCTTCTAGATTAAGCAGTTAGAAGAAGAAACTCCAGCTGATGGTCCAAGAACTGAAGCTTTGCCTCCAGCTCGTAAGGAAGGGCATCTGCCACCACTGTGGTGGCAGTATGTTACAAGACCTCGTGAAATTCCCATGTAAAAGCATTACTTCATGTGAGAATTGAAGTGGTCTGTCTTCTGTAGGCAGTAGACACGTCAGTGACTGCATGCTACTCTAAGATATACAAAATAAAGCCAAATAAAGTAAAAGAGAAGGCATTTTTCTGGTGTACTGTTGTTCTGTAGCATGCATGCGCCTCACTTCCAGTTTGCGCAGTGTAGAATAGATGACTGTTACATCTACACTATATACCTGAAATGTCAGAGAACACTGACTAGCCTGTGAAGAAGTCTTGATGGGATAGTAACTCAAGAGGGTGTTTTTATAAAGGTGAACATAAAGCGCAGCTGTCAGAGTTAGAAAACTCAACTGAGACTGAAAAAATTGTCCACATAAAACTCGTGTTCCCAGAGGAAGAATGTGAGCTTAAAGGGGCAGGAGAAGCAGGTTTACTGGGGGACAGAATGGAACGCCAACCAACTCCACTGAGAATAACTGGAGTGGAGAAGGGGGGAGGGAGGGGGGCTCTGGGGGGAGTGGATGAAGACTAATGAAGAATTTGCATCACCTTGATAATTTGGAATCTGGTACTACACACAGGCAAGGTGGCGCATGCTTGTGCTACAGCTGGAGTTTTGAGATACTGACAGCAACAGATGCGGGCTTTGGTTGCTCCTGGAATTGAGGGTATTTCTAACCTTGCTTAGGGATAAAGGCTTCTTGCCCTCCCTTCCCATCTCCTTAGGCTCTCTGCTGCATTTTTCACTTGTGTATCAAATCTCACAAGCCATAAACCTTACACTGTCATGCTTTCTTGCTGCCATGGAGAATGCTGCTGTAGAGCACCAGAAGAAAGTTCATCCCTGTATGAACTGAATCCTGGAAAACTACAGAGCTCTGTAAAACAAGTAGCCTGCTGAGGAACATGGCTCTTGTATGCTCATTTATGGGTCACAAACAGTTCTTGCAGGCAGTGCAATACGATGAACTAGGTACAAAAGCTGTTTGCTTCCAGCGACATTCCCAAAGCACCGATACGAGGCAGGAAATTTTACTAAGACTTCCACTAACCTCCCAGCGAGTAAGAGACTAGATGGGATATCACCACCTAGTAAAACCTCATAGAAAAACATTCCTGGCTCTTTGGCTGCTCTCCCATTTTTAGGGCTAGAAGAGAGATTTGGGTTACCTAATCTGACTTCCATTCTACAGGAGCTATTTGATCGTACCATCTTTAACCCTAAGGCCTAATTTTTCCATGAACTCCAACTTAAGGCTTGAAGATAGCAAGAGATGGCAAAGGCACTAACTTCAGCTGTTCTAAGGACTAAACATATTTTGCTTGGGTATGAGAGAAGGCTTTAATCTGGCTTTTTTAGAAATTTTATGTGGCCCTCTTCAATAAGCCTGCATGCTAAAATATACCTGAATTTTTGGGGAAGAAAAAAGACTTCACATCCTCCACTGTTGAAAATTCCAGTTTTATGAGGCAGCGGGATCTGTTCTCTCCCTCCTTTAGTCCCAAGGCAGCAGCAGAACTGAGGTGTGCCCTTTTCCAGCACGGCCGCTCAGCACACCCCTCACCTCCAGCCTGTTGACCTACTCAGCACAGAGCTGTGTCTTCTCTCTGCTCCGGCATCGGTGCTTTTCCCTGCTGTTTTTCAATACTGAAAGTACTTGTTCGCAGTAACAAGTTCCAACCTGTGCCCCTTTTTCTAACGTGTTACAGGTTTCTGATACAGGCTCTGCTCTACCAGCATTGCACTCCCTTAAATTATGAATGCCAATTTGCTTTAGCAGCTCCTTGCAAGGCCAAAAATGTGAGCAAAATTCAGGGAAATCCAACATCACAGGGCAAACCCAGCTGCCCTGCCCCTGAGCTTGCTTTGCCGTCTCTCCCAGCCTGGCACAAGCAGCTCTCAGCTCAGAGCCGGAGCCGTACTGGGGCGAGTGCTGGCGATACGGGCAGGCTGGTGCTGGAGCGCTCCATGCCATTGTGGGGTGCAGCCACTTGGAGCCATCAGTGAGAACACACCCAGTGGGTCTTAACTTCTGTTGAGACAAATGTAAGCTTACAAAAGCTGTCCCCTCCTCCTGCGCCTCACCTTCCACCAAAACCCTATTCCTGTGCTTTGCTGGGCTGGTAACTGTATTCAGAAATTATGCAAACACCAAAATACTCCTTTTTGTTAATTATGTGCCATTTTGCAGCCTCCCTCCCAGTCAGTCAACCAACCACAAGGGTTGTTTTGGCTAGAAAACAGAGCAAAAGTCCCTCCTGATTTTCACAAACATCTGAGCAGGTCTGATTGATGTTCCTTAACACAACGGATACCCCATATCTCGGTATTAAAAACAACAACAAAATGACCCCACCATACAACACAAACATTTTGCATGTGCAGCTGCAAGCGAATCGGATTCGCTGTAGAAACAGCAGGGATACGCTTCAAAATGAGGGAGCCTGGCCATAGATACTGCCATAGAGAGACGGGGGGAATGAAACCAGAATCCTTTTGGAGATGGGACATATTTCCAGCCAAACCACCTTGAATTTTCCTTTGATGTCTTTGTGACCAATGGAAACCTCTGGACAAAAAATGAATCTATCGCAGCAGCAAGGAAATAAATTAGGCCGCTGCGTGGTAGGTGCAAGGGGGAGCAACGTCCTGCCTCTCTACCTTTGTTCCTGAGAAAGCTGAACAAAAGAAACTGGCAAAAGGAACTGGCAAAAGAAACTGGCAAAAGGAACTGTGGTCCAGGACCGAAGCAGACGCACAAACACATCCAGATACCTGTGCTTCCTGGCCAGAGAACAACAGTGAGG
The DNA here is from genome assembly GCA_013397275.1 of Burhinus bistriatus. Taxonomy (NCBI): domain Eukaryota; kingdom Metazoa; phylum Chordata; class Aves; order Charadriiformes; family Burhinidae; genus Burhinus; species Burhinus bistriatus. Next base: position 91,782 of record VYXH01008804.1, read on the forward strand.
GACAGAGAAATGTCATCAGATGTTATTCAGTGGGAACTGCCCTCGTTAGCACTGCACCTTTGTTCTGCTACTACCCTTCCAGTCCACATCAGTAAAACATAGCTATATGCAATTGTATTTACTTATTTTTTAATTCTCTCATGCTTCTGTTACATGCAGATGGAACCTGTGTGATCTTCAGAAGTCAGATGAAGGACACCATTGACATCCAAAGCTCTGGAAGCAGAAAGGCTTTAAAAACCAAAATACAGAAGTTTTCCAGCAGTTCTTTATTTATAATGTAGGCTTAAGCAATCATTACAATGTAGAAGGGAGACACACTTACAGCAATTATTTATACCAGTTTAGAACAAAAAACTGCACAGGGAGAGGTCAACTCTCAGTACAAACTAGCAACTAAACCACAATAATTTACCATTAGAAACATTTTATTTTTTAGCTGTGACACTGCTTTTACAATATGCAAAAACACAAACAATAGAACTATCCAAAGTGTTTTGTCACATTCTTTCTACATTGAATTTGGCAACATTTTATATTAAATTTTACTGATTATACTAACGTTTAAGAACTAAACAAGTGAAAAGCTGTACTCAGGTACAGTTACATCCATTTATTTCAAAGGTTTAAATAACACTTTTAACTACTGAGATTATCTTCTAGCAGTTTTTGTGTATGCAAAAACCATCTCAAAGCCTCATTTGCACAATGCATCAGCTACTGTATCAAGGTTGGTGGGCTACACCACAGGCACTACTGTTTATTATATTCTGTAATAAGGAGCTTGTTTTTCAAAGAAAGGAAGGTTTAATATTTTCTAAGAATCATGCTTTTTTTTTTCTTTTTGCTTTTAAGCCATAAAAAAAAAAAGGTTAGCAACCACAGCAGTGTAAAATGTTATATAGAACACAGTGACTACACAGTTACTAGAAGTTTCACATCCAATGCAGTTATGTGTTAAAGCATAAGAGGTTATGTAGGCAAGTCGAGAGCCAACAGAAATCTGCAGAGCGTGTGGTGGAAACTAGCCCCATATATGTATTTTTTGGTGCATTTTTAAACAGTCCTGGATGCGTGAGTCTGGTGTCCATCCACGCGTGGGTCTGCTGTGGGTGGGCAGACGGCATCCCTCTGGACTGTCTGATGGGAACACGTGTCGTGCCCTGGGGTCTGCATATTTCTATCAGCTTTAGGAGACGGGTATTGCAGCAATAACTTTTACTTTAAGGAAAAAATCCAACTCTTAATAATTCTATCAACAGCGTTCCAAAAAACATGACTTAACGTACAAAAAAAGAGAATATAGTGGTCGGGTTCCCGCTATTATCAAAAAAAGAGTTTCTCTCCCCACCCCCCACCCTTCACCCCTTTCTTTTCAGTATTTAAGAAAAGCCAATCAACTGCCATTTAAAAGAAGTTAAGAAAAACAAGCCCCTATATTGGAAAGAAACATTCGCAGTTTATTAGATCACAAGCTGGTTACACCTGTCAAATTGTTAAGAGTCTTCTCAAAATATTTGGGCTTTCCAAGGTGCCCAGCCTGCTGGGCACAGTCAGAAAAAGGCATTTTGATAGTATCTAAGAACTCCCTGCTTGCATTTTAAAAATGTTTTCACATTTGTAACTGCCTTAAGCCTGTCGTCCTTGTTTGTATTCAGTGAAAGGATGAGTGGAACGAAAAGTAAAGGTGGAAGAACCAAGCCTACACAGGTAAGGCTGCATGCATGTGACTGAGAGTTGTTGCTGTGCAGTCAAAAAAGAAACGTGGAAAAAACCCAGTCTTTAGAACACCCTACAGAAACAAAACACTGCAATCCAGTATGGCTTATTCTGATGCATTTACCATGAAGCTACTAGTAATTAATCCTACTAGGCTACTTTTGTGCAACAGCATCTGCTATTTTGATGGCATCTCCCTCCCCCCACTACCCCCCAAATACTCTACCAGCTGCAGGTTTCTTCCTTGCATTATATATTGCTTTTATTGTCAATTTTTATTCCTGCTTTTCAAACATCTTTTTAATACTCAAATGAGGATCTGTTCCTTACAGTTTGACTTAAACTTTAAAATAAGTCCCATTGTTTTGTTTTGTTTTTTAACCTCACTATTACAAGGCGCTCTACAAAAGCTTGCAAAAAAGCCAAATTTTCATTAAATCCCTTTGCTGAAATTAACTACTCGACAATTTTTTTTCTCCTATGATTTAAAACTTTACAAAGAGAGTTATAAAAAAGGTAAATGGGATTTGGCACCTTCAGAAAAAATTAAAAGTGTAACTTAGATCAAAAAAATGCAGAAACAAAATCATTGATATTTACAAATTAAAACACCAGTGAAGATTATGTCTTACTACGCTCTTTCACCTTGCTCTCTCTTTTAGAGTACTTTCAGACTGTCTGTTACCGAGTATCTTAAAAAATTCATTGATTACAGATTGGAATGGATAGAGACAAATTAGTTTCCTCACAGTTCATTCTCGGCGGCTAGTACTCTGGCAGCTTTTCCACTCCTAGGAAATACGAGGTGCTGAGCGATCATTCGTGGTCGTCTTCTTCAGTTTGACACCACGCCGAATGGCGTTCAGCATATCTTCACCTTGCGGGACGTCCCCAGGACTCAGCTCTCCGGGATCAAGCTCCGGCTGGCCAGCGGGCGCGAGGGTGCTGACACCATCCCGGTCACTTTCTTCCCCCTCGCTCTCAGGAACTGCTTGCCTCTGCTCGTCAGCACCACTCAGTTTCTGGCTTGATGGCGGAGGGTTGATGGATGCTTGTCCGCTCCATGAGGATGAGGGCATGCTGGTGACACCTTGCCCACCATCTCCTGCTGCTGGAGACTCGGGACTTTGCTCGGGACATTCTTCTGTCCCAGCGAGGGTGCCGGGCAGCCCCCCTGGGATATCAGGGACAGTTGGTGTTTTGACAGGAATCACTGGTGTCTTGATTGGAATCGGACCTCCCCCTATGGTGCCGCGTCTGACTGAAGGCTTGGTGGAAGGGGTCCGTCTGATGGTGGCGACGCCGGGGGTGACTATGACTGGTCCAAGCGTGGTTGGCAGACCTGCAGTGGAAGCAGGACGCTTGGTTTGAAACATTCTGCGATAGGACTGGCTAATGTCGCTGTTTCTTGGGATGGTGGAAGATTTGTCAAACTCTTGTTGTTCTGCCTCCTGGTCACCACTCACAGAGAAATAATCGTAATCTGAAACTGATGCCAAAAGACAGAGTTAGGAACAAGCTGGAGAAGACAACTGAGTCATGTCAGTAAGTCTAAAGTATGTATAAGCAAAAAAGTATATATAACTAAAAAAGCCTGGAGGTCAATAGCAATTAAGAGAGGTTTCACCTCTAGGAGGAAGAAAGCCTCCGATACTGTGACCATGATTCTCAGACTGCGTGGCTGAAGGCAGGCACTACAGCAGACGGACCCTAAAGCTCCAAGGTGCCCACATCTCTTGTGGAAGAGAACGAGAACTTTGCACGCTCAGTACCTTCTCTGAAAAGAACTAATTAAGTAACGAAGACTCAATGTTTGTTGCCAAAATTGAGATACCAAAACCAGCATCCTACAAGCCATATGCTACCACTTGTAGATACAAATACTTGAAACAGTCAGTGAATAAGAAGGATACTTTAGACTAGGCAATGTGGGGCTCAGGGGCCTGTTTACCAGGGATTTCAGCAGCAAACGTGCTTATTTTGCAAACAAAGTAAATGCCAGCTGTCAGGCCTGAAAACTCAGCCTCAGCTTTAATAATTGCATCTGGTTCCTTCCTTTCCACAGAACTGCTGAGCCAAGCTCGGCCCTCTGCAAGCCCTCCTGCCCTTGTGATTGTACAGCATGACCGACCTCAGCTGAGCAAACAAGGCGGTTTCTGAAGTGCAAACACCAAACTCAGTCCCTCGCAGCTCACTGCTCGTTCTGAAACAGGGTACAAAACCCAACACCTTATTGCACCTTCCCAGGTATACTGGAGTGTGTCCAAAGAAGGGCAATGAAGCTGGTGAAAGGTCTAGAGAAGAGGTCTTATGAGGAACGGCTGAGGAAACTGGGGTTGTTTAGCCTGGAAAAAAGGAGGCTCAGGGGAGACCTTATCGCTCTCTACAACTACCTGAAAGGAAGTTGTAGAGAGGTGGGGGTCGGTCACTTCTCCCAAGTAACAAGTGATAGGACAAGAGGAAGTGGCCTCAAGTTGCGCCAGGGGAGGTTTAGGATGGATATTAGGAAAAGTTTCTTCATCGAAAGGGTTATCAAGCATTGGAACAGGCTGCCTGGGGAAGTGGTGGAATCATCATCCCTGGAGGTATTTAGAAGATGTGTAGATGTGGTGCTGAGGGACATGGTTTAGTGGTGGTTTTGGCAGTGTTAGGTTGATGATTGGACTCGATGATCTTAAAGGTCTCTTCCAATCTAGGTGATTCTATGATTCTATGTCCAAGTTACAGTCTCCAATGGATTCTTTCTCCAATTATGACAATTTCTGCTTAGGTAGGAAATAAAAGGTCATGAAGGGAAACCAAGAGCGATTCAGAGTACAGACGGAACAAGAAAGCAAAGCAGAGAGCAAGAAAGCAAAGCTCAGGCATGTGTATCTGCCAAGACAATAGCTCTGAAAGGACACTACTACCACAAGAAGTGTATGATGCAATACCAGTGTCATTCCACTTAACCCTTGAAATGTAATCCCAGCATCTTCTTTAAAAAGGTAGCATCCTTAAGCTAAAACTCATTCCAGTAATGCACAAGAAAAAATGACTATACAGTACACTAGCAGCAATCCAGGTTTCTATTTAGTTAGTGAATCCAGGCTGCGTTCCAAGCTGGAAAAAACTTCATGACAGCAGCCAGTGAGCGATAGCTGCTGGAGTATAGCTCCTCGGCACCGAAGGGTGAGTGTATGATGGCCAGGCTGGGAAAGCTCTGAAAAAGAACATTTCTTGGATAGGTACCTTGAGATGGGATTGTGTCCTCTGAACAGCACGGAGTTGTTGTCTGGGTGCTGTAGCCGCTGGAGCACTGCAAGGAATCCCGACTGCTCCTCTGGGTGTCCAGCTGCAGCCCTCTCGTCAGAGCAAGTGCCAGCTCCTCGCAAGCCTCCATCTCCTCACCCTGCTGGTTACGCACAGAAAGGAGACTCATTATGTCTAGAAGGGTTAATCAATCTTCACTGACTTCTAGCTGTCTCTCCTCCCAAGCAGAGCTTGTCACCATTGCAACCCAACAGGATTGTGTCCAACCACTTACTAGGGCTTCAAAGAAACAGATGTTTCTTTGGATGCTGTTGCTCTATAAATGCCAACACCCAACGACACACTCCCTTGCTCATGTCACTTCTACTGACCACCCCAACACCACACCAGTGCTGCCTGTTGCATAAACATGTGTCAACATGAAGCACGGCAAAAAAATAGCAGCAGGAGCTAGCACATCCACTTCCTTTGCACCAAATAGCATATTTGAAATTAGAGCTTCACCCTTGTGGCAGCCGACACCGTCATGCTCCGAGGTCTCTGGGCCTCCTCAGGGGACACGGGTGGTCCGCTCTGAGCTCCTCCATTGAGATCTGGTTCACGCTTTTCTTTGCGACGTTGCAATGTGTTCACCATTGGTTGATCATATGGGCCTGGTTTGGCCCAGTCCTAAGGAAATGTGCTTGTTAGTGACAGCTTTCATCAGTAATAGTGCTTCAATTACAAGTAAAACTATGCAAAGGGGCAATTTTAATGCAACAGATTATGTATCAAACTGATATGCCTTTCTGAATAGTCCAGAAACAACTAATTTTGAGGATATTAAAAATCTTCACTTATAAACCCTGTCTCCTTTACTAAAGGGAATCTAAATTTTCAATTCTACCTAAGTGTTCTTATACAAAGACATTTAACATTTTAATACTATGGTTTTCTCTAAACAAAATTCCATTGTGTTAAAGCCTATATTTTCAGAAATTCAAATGCCAAAATCACTGGCACACAGCAGAAAATACACATAAATGACCAATCAGTGATGTAACCGTTCCAGATGTACACAAGTTCTAATATTACGTGCTGTTAAGCATGTCTTCAATTCTGAAAAATTAGGCTGGAACAGATTTTTGATACACATTAGAGAGGCAACTCTGAGTAATCTCTCAGTTTACTTACTAGCTGAAATCTAGATTACAATAATGATCTGTATGAAGAAAAACGTAACTTCACTCTGAATTACTGGTGCCAAATTTGAAACAGAAATTCCTCAGGCCACGAGGGCTATATTCACTCAGGGCTCTATTAAGCAAAGTCCTGAGGATGTCCAGAAACCACAGGTGGCACACAAAGAGCAGGACTGATCAGTGACCTGTGCTGGGACACAGAACCACTGCTAAGCAGCAGCTCCCCAGATGCGAACTGCCACAGGGGCAAGCCCAATCCTAAGAGAGTTTTCCCTCACCGAGATAAGGGGTGCTTTAAAAATAAAAATAGAAGAAACAACTTGTGCGTGAGAATGGGCCACACACCCCACCACTGGCAGCAGCTGGCTGCTGGGCAGCCTCTGCACAGTCTTCTGATAAATAATTAACGACGGGCTAAGACCACACTATAGATTTTTACTGACGTGTCTCAGTCCAAGGTATGAGAAGTGCAAGGCAGCTGTACTGACAGAAGCCCCTCGTGCAGACAGGTATTTTGGTTTTATTAACACATATGAAACTCTGCTTTGCCTTAACAGCTGGGTCTTTGCTGTAAGTGCTTCGCTGTGAAATACATTGGCAAAGTGCTTCTAGCATAGACACAACTAATGACCCTGATGCCCCAGGACCTGTGTGTATGTCTCAACAGTCTCCAGCTGCTGGAGAGAGAGATTAGGGGGATCTGTAACAAGGTATCTCAATTTATGTGCATAAGAAGGTCCCATGGTGCATATGCAGTATCATAGAACCATCCACAGGCATGTAAGACCTGTGCAGCTACTCTCAACTGCATACCAGCCTTGTGAAGATTCAGGGCAACAGACGAGACATTCTCCCCTTGCTCCAGGGCAGAGTCTCCCAGGGGAATCACCTGGTAGGGATGAGTCAAGGCTCTGGCAGAGCAGAGATGTTTTGATGCCAAGGAAGATCCCTGCAGATCCAGCTGGAGCAACTGAAAGAAGTTATTGCACTCTGACTTTTTTGGTGGTCTCACCCAAGAGTGCAAAACAAGCCGGGTGAGCACTTTCAGTCTGTGGCAGTAAAGCTAGGATAGCTTCAGTCATCACTTGGGTTGACCTGGTGACGAGTGCCGCCTTAAACCACTCCAGCTAGATCTACAAAAGCATGCCTGCCTATGGCCAAGGTGGGGGCCAAGCACAGCCACCTCAGTGAGAAAATCATGTTGTTCAATGTATGGTTTCACTAAACCAGCTGAATGCCAAGCCTGCACTTCCCTGCTCAAGTGAGCGCTTTGCCGGTGTTAAACAAGCTCTTTTCTCGCTGAATAGAGCCCAGAGTGCTTTCACCAATGTTCCAGAGTTAAACTATTCCTTCCTACCTAGGTGTTGTCAGTGTTACACGTTTTAGGCAGTGCCAGAATAGACAAGGTCATTCAGAAATATCCACTACTGGATTTTAGCTCTCCAATTATCACCATGCAGTTCCCATTCAGAGTGATATTAAACAGAGCAAATCAACGAGTAATTACATGGATCAAAAGCTAGCAACAACCACCGTGCGCACACTGTTGGTATGAGGAGGTGAGGACTGCCACAACAAAAGGAACACAAACCTTCCAGCTAGGGATCTTAGATGATGGTAACATGCCTGGCCCAATGGTGTAATAATGAACGTAGTCTGGAAGGAGGGCTGAGGGAGCCCGAGTCCACGCGCGGGAGACAGGCGGGAAATGAGGGAAAGGACCTGCACCAACTGAAGCTATGGATGGGTCACTTGATAAACTACAGTGATAAAACCCATTAGACAACTGGAAACGAAACAAATAAACAAACAAAAACAGAGAAATTAATATAAACAGAATGAATATGAAAATATACTGCGACTCTGATGTTCTAGGGAGAAAACTTCTGTATCTTAAAACAAAAGAAAGAAAAATCTTAGCTTTGCTGCAAATAAACAACAGAAAATTGATACAATGCTTGGTTCAGAAGTGAGACTGCTTGAAAATTGTTATTTGGTATAACAAATTTCAGACATCAATCTAGCAGTCATTGTCTCCAGGCTGAGCAGCTTTGCCTTCTGTCCATGAAAGCGGCACACTGTGAAAAAGCCTTTGCAGTTTAGGTACCCTGCAGACTGCGGACACAGAAACAAAGCATTTCCAACACTGGAGGCATTTGTATTGGTGGCATTTATTCTAAGTAGCTGGACAGAGAGGAAAAGCATACAGCCTTTGAAAATGACATGTCTGGCAGTGTGATGATATGGAAGAAAAAAAAAAAGAAAAAAAACAACAGCAAGGATTTACCAGATGAGAATGGAGACCGCTATCACTTCATCCCCGATTCAGAGTGCATCCCCCATAATTTATTCCAACCACATGTGGGGTTTTTTTACCTTTTTGTTTTGGTCAAAAACACACCCCAATTGCTCAGTGTAATGTGTGCTACCTCATGGGAGAGAGGCGAGAAGCCACAAACAGTACAACCTGGGCAAGCTGCTCTTTGTTAGGCAACCAGCCAGGTTTGGGCGGCGTTCCACAATCTCTTTAAGTAGAAAAGGTGGACAAAGAGCTTTTATTAGAAAATTACCTCTGTAAAATGCCCAATTTGTAGCCTCCCCCTAGCAGCTAGTTTAAAGGCAAGTGTTGCTGTGATTTATTCAAACAGATTCATTTCTAAGGGAGTGTACAACAGTTCCTATTCTCATCTTCACAGGGAGGAATCCAGGCTGCATCCCATGCACAGAGTTTTTTTGTCCAAATGTTTGGATAACAAGCTAGTAGGTTTGTACGTCTTTGAGATGAAGTTTTTCACCTTATCTGTGGAGGCCCAAGCCCCCATGGTGGAGCCTGAGCTGACTGAGGTGGGGGAACTGCACTCGCTCACTGACTGGCAGGTTTCAGAGGCTTCTGAAGAGGCAGAGCTGGACGAATTCTGCAGCATAGAACAGCACCGCAACGCAGGGAAAGGATACACAAGCCACCAAAAAAGAAACAAAAAAACCCAACACACACACACAAAAAAAAAAAGACAAAAAGCACATACACAGAGACACACACAGGAGAGAGGGAAGGATGAGAGAAGCAGAGGGTTAGGGTTTTAAAAATCAATTAGAAACTGCTCAAAACCATTGCTAATGTTCAGGAAATCTATGAGAAACAAAACAAGCCATTTGCTTAATGCGAGAACTTGCCACGCTGCTTGAGAATGAGGGAATTGAAGCAGAGATCTCAACTCCTCATTGCAATTTCAGCGTCTCAATTCTGTTAGCTGTCTCAGAGCAAGAAGCTGAGGGAGCTCAGGGAACCTACAGTCCAAACATGCAATATACCGAGACAACTGATTTATACAGAAAAGCAGATCATCAGTACTTCAAAGACACAAAGTTTAGATTTAAAACATGGAGCAGCAAACATCACTTACATTCGCAAGTTCTCAGATATTCTGATCTGCAAAAGTGCTTGTGAAAAGCTCATCTGAGTGCGAATATTATGGAACAGAGAAAGAAGTGATACTTACCAAAGCTGGAGGTTTCCAAAGTGCATTATCTGTATGCATGTGCCTCTGCGGGTAGTATGCATACACTAAAAGCACTCTGGCTCAAACTTTTCTGCCCAGCAGCCAATATGAAGGTACATGTACTCTGCTGAGTGCGTAACTGGTGGCATGTGCTTGCCACCCACCAGCTCTTAACAGCAGAGAGAGAAAATATCAGGGGCTTGGATGGAGAGGGAAGGAAAATGCAGGACATCGAGCGTCCATCAAACACCTCAAACATTTAGCTCCTAGCTAGGAACTTCTCTTCCACTTTTCAGTGCATGCCTTTATGTACATTTGCTGCTCTAAGACCTCTAAAAAAGCATCTAATTCATCTATAGGCAGACCAAGGTGAATAACCACATGGACCATTTTATCAACTACAATGCTCTTACACATCTCCCCCTCGAAAGTGGCATCACCCTGAGTAGGGATGTGCATGCAGGTCCAATTGAGTGCTTGGAAATGGTCAAGAATACTGGCAAAGTTGTCAGGGCAGTACTGAGCTCTATTCATTGTCAAGAAATCCAACACAAGCAAGACTAATTCATCCTTTGGTAGTCCAAGACCTGTGAAGCAAGTCTAGCTAAGGATATCCCAAGCATTTTATTTTACAACAGCAGAGACAATGCACTCTTGGATCAAGGTTTGTGTAGCAAAGCCTCAGATTTCAAGAAATGACATTTTGAAGAGGAAGGGAAATCTCATCTGCAATAAAATTTCATCAGTTAACCTTAGATGAGATCTTGGGATGAGTCTGCAATAAAAGGAAAGCTGGATAAGAGGCACTGTAGGGGAGTAATTACTGCTAGAAGTTGTCTCACTGCTCCCCAGAAGCTATGTATAAGGAATGTATAGCCAACTGTCTAGGTGAAGATGTTAGTCTCCCAACATGGGATCCCATCACCATAAGGATTTTGGTGAAGATTGTTGGGGTTGTTGAGAAGCCATCACAGTATCAGCATCCTGAGCTTATTAGCAAACTGTGTATTTAAATGAAACTTTGCAAGGACTGTTAAAAAAAAAAAAAAGAAAAAAGCATGTAATGTGGTAGACTATTTTACAGAAATAATGCACATCCCATCTTATGCTGACATGAGATCAGATCTGCGGGAGACCTGTCAAATGTGTTTAGGGTACAAGTAAGCTCAGCTAACAAGGCTTGTATTCAAAGTGCAGTAAGGGTCAAGGTGAACATACGATCAGAAGAAACTACAACAAATGACACGTAGCTATTAAGGAAAGAAGTGAAAAGGATGCAGTGGGGTACCCGATGATGCAGTGGCTTGATGATTTGTGGAACTTGTCACATTCTTGATTTAATGCAGCTCCTTTTACAGGAAAAAATCCTCTAAAAATAAGAATACCAACAAACATGAGCTGCAGTTGACTGCCATCAGACATAACTACAGTACAATAAAGGGAGATGAGCCTATTTTTTCTATCTTTAGAGAAAAATACATTATAGAAAAGTAGCTTTTAGACTAAAACTCCAAGTTCTGCCTGACATTCTAGGCAGTTCAGCAAAAGGAACTGTTTGAAAAGCCCCATGAGAACTAGCATTACACTACCATTAACCTTTGGGCAGGTGGGGGGGGGGAAAAAAAGGGAGAAAAACGTAATTGCAGAAAATGCTTTCTGAAACCTCATGCTTATGGCCTGAAAGACCCTCCTGGGTCTGCATACTCTGCACATGGCAGGACAGACAGTGAAGAGTCTGAGTTCCAAATACAGTATCACACCACCTCATATTCTGCAGATGCCCTGATGATAACAAGTGAGAATTCGGAGTTTACACATGATAGACTATTCCTTTTTACAAGCCAGAAACTTCAAGAGATTATGTCAAGCATTGGTAGAAATGGGCCATAAATGTTTATTAGAATAAAGCTGCACGTAGCAACTAGATGGAAAAATGCCAAAAATGCAGATTCTGAAAATGCAAAGAATTGTTCAATTTATTTGGTGTATGGGGAAAAAAGATTGGAAGTGGTGAATTTATTTTTGCAATAAAGTGACTCCACAGTGAAAGAAAGGTGAAAGAAAGCACTCTCCCACTAACTCAGCAAGGCCACTTTCAACAGGCAAAGCTAGACAAAGGACAAACCAAGATGCCAAGGGGAAAACACCTGGGTAGTTGAAGGAAATGCAAGAGGCGGTGATAGGAAAACAGGGTCTCCTTGTCTTGAGAAACTTGCATGGCACAGGGAAGGGGAGCCTCTGGTCTTGCTAAAAAAGGGGTTACAACAGTGAGAAAATGATGGAGAGGGACGCAGAATAATACTGAACTCACGAAGGAAAAGTGTAAAGAAAATGCAAGTAGCAGCAGGTCAAAGGCTGCCTGGATCATACTGCAGAAACAGTCTTGACTGGTTGGACCTGGGTGTAGGAAGCACAGACCACCCTTCATTTCTTAGCAGAAAGTACACCAGGGGCTGAAAACACAAACTGCACAGATACTGGCTGGGCAAAAAGTCGCCAAACTTTTGAGTGCTTGTTCTAGATGCACACCCACCAGCACACACGCCCCTGGGAGCACATGGACAGGCAAACACTGAGCAAAGCAACTTCTACTCCATGTTCTGTGGAGTGAGAAACTTGACTATGGGATTTTTTCAACTTACTTTAGTCGATTCCTTTTTAAAATGATTGTTTAGTTTGAATAATTTTTAAAATCAGTTATTTCATTTTTGCTATTTTAACCCCAGGAGATTTTTTTTTTTCCCTACAGCTGCAATAATGGTGATTCTGCTCTGCTCTCAAACCACCTCTCCTGCGAAAAAGCTTAAAGTTAGCAGTATCAGCAGAAAGCTAAAACTGTGCTCTGCACAGTAACAACCAGTTCCTCAAACGTATGTTATACGTAGTAGCTTGGTATCTGGTCTCTTAGACATTGTGCTATGGCTTGTTCTTGGATAGTGTCCTGCTGCTTGGTGTGGTATGTATGAATTCCAGCAAGGATACAAAAAAAAAAAAAAANCCTCCCAAAAAGAAAAAAAAAAAAAAAAAAAAAAAAAAAAAAGCTGTATTTTGGGCTCCTGGACTGTATGATTATATTTTCCATCTCTTGTCCTACTAACCTATAAAAGGACTGCAGTTATCCTGGATTACTTGCATCCTTTGTCTGCTACGTTTTCCATTCAAATATAGTATTGCTTTCTTAACCCCTTCCTCTTCCTCAACTACTAGACAGAGCTTCCTGGGCAAGGGTTTCCCAGGAGACCAAATCCTAATGAACAGCTTGGTCCAATGTCCCTCTACAGTCAGTGGAAGACATCTCAGTTAACTTTCAAAAAGCTTTGGAGAGTGACTCAAGGTCCATCTCCTCAATTTGTCTCACTTCCAGGAACATGTCTCTACTGACCCCTTTTTTCTAGTCAGGGACAAACTGTAGGGAAACAACTTAAAAAAAAAGAAGTTTCAGAGAAACAAATACCTGGTGAGAATTTACAGATGCATTTTGGTTCTTTTGGGATTTTTTGGTTTTGTTTTTTTTTTTAAGGTCTGATTTGGAACCATTTCTTAATTTACATGGAAAATTGAATAGTTTTAACAATATATTTTCCCTATTCTAACTTTAAGCTACTTCAAACAATGGAGTCCACTCAAAAGCAGAATCTTTCCAGCTTGCTAATCTATACATGCAGAAGCAAGTTCACATTCAGTTTCCCTCTACTTCACTGTAGAAAGCGATTTCGAGAATATTCTAACAATAAAGACTTAGTTCTCTGCTGTTTGACAGCACATCAACAGTTTCTCTTCTTCATCTGCTTCTTTCTCTCCCCTTGCTTTCATCCCCACAAAGTCAGAAGCAGCCTCTAAAATCCAACTGTATAATCGCTTCCCCCATGTATGTTCACTTCAAGTCCAGTGGATCCTTTTATTATCAACCCCTTAAATCAATATTACTACCATATTACTTCATCGCAAATACTGCCAGACCTCCAGTTGTCTACTACATAGGCAACGTGTGGATTTCGCAGCACCCGCCTTGTTCAGTGTTCATCCAAGAGCCACTCTGTGCTCCGAGCAGCAGGTCTGTCAGAAGGGCTTTACGTGGTTTCAGTACATGCCATGGGCAACGCTGGCTAGGGCTGACCTCAAATCTGCCATTTAGATACCCAAATGCACTTGCTTAATTAAGATTAAAGCGTTTTACCATGACCTTTCCACATGTACAGCTATCAGTTACAGACTAACACTTTCACTCCCAGGGATGTTAACAGCAATGCTGCAGAAAAGAGATCGTACTAAACCAGTGTAAGGGCAGTCTGGTTTTATAGTTGCTCTTTTTCCTATCTTCTATGTGTGGTAACTGTGAAGACTTACTACTCAGCAACTATTGGCTTAAAAGCAGTCTTCATTTTGCCAGTCGTCTCTCCTCTGGTATAGTCTGTTATCTTGTTCAAATCTCTCCTTATTCCTCGTTTGACTCCCCCCCTCACCCCCCATCTGTGATTTTGAATAAATTCAGTTTAATTTTCAGTGACATTTGCTTGTCTAAAAGAGAGCATAAAAGCTTCACATAGCTCGTACAGTTTCATACCCATAATATGGGAATTTTACGTAGCCCCCTTCTACTTCTTTTTTTTTTTTTTTTAAACTTTTTTTANTGAATAAATTCAGTTTAATTTTCAGTGACATTTGCTTGTCTAAAAGAGAGCATAAAAGCTTCACATAGCTCGTACAGTTTCATACCCATAATATGGGAATTTTACGGAGCCCCCTTCTACTTTTTTTTTTTTTTTTTTTTAAACCTTTATTAAAAGAAAACGGGCTTTGTTGCCTCCAAAACTACTGCTGCCAGTACATGCCACAGCGTGTAGCTAGGAAACATCAGCAAAGCGTCCACCTGCACAAGATACATGGCTTTTAATATTCTTTGTTGGTTCCAGAGCTTGCTTTTCTGCTGTCTCAGTGTCACTACTAGAAACAATGACATCAGTGTTTTAGGAACAGTCAGCAGCCGATACCACTGCTCCTCCCCACCCACCACCGAGCCTCAAAAGCACAATACCACAAGGAAGATCCGTCAGTTGGTTAGAGACACGCAACATGAAATAACGCTGTAAATTGAACAGCTTCTCAGTACGCTCACGATCACAATTATCTGTCAGCACAACACACACGTTTTACTTAGTGCTGAACATACAAAGCAAGACACTTAAGCAAAGATGAAGCAGCCAGGCAATGATCTGTTACCTTTTCCTCTGTGTAAAGGTATACAGAACTAGAGACATACAGAGCACATACCTATTTGTTATATCAACACACTACACTTGTCAAGTCAACGCCACACTGCTGCAGCCTTCTACAGCTCATGAATAGCTCAAGTGATGCTTGGATCAGTTTGCAACTTTATGGACAGTTTCTAAAATGAAGTGAAAGCATATGAACTTAGCTGGTGTAAATCAGCGTGACTCCCATCAACTTTATGATGTTCTGCCAGCTGATACCAGCCTAAGTTCTCCCCCCTGCTTAATAGGGGAACTTGCAAAGAGATGTGTGGGTTTTTTCCATGCTAAGGGCAATTGCAAAGTTACATCTTCATCTGCAAACACAGCATCATCATGTAGATTACCGCCCTTTTATGCAGGTGCAGTGGATACTATAAAAACCAAAGATGATGCTAGCGTGTATAACTGATGTACGTATCTTAAAAGTCAACTTCCTTACCTTGTTACTATTCCAGTTTACTTTATTATTGCTCATTTACTTTTTTGCATTTCACTTAGGTTAGCCATAGCCAATCTAAACAAAACATTCATTTTATTAGTGTGCACAAAGTTCTTCAGGATGTCATCTATAAAAAAATCCTGGTGTGTCTGGACTGGGGACAGTGCAGAAGATGCATTAATTTGAAAAGAAAGCATTTCTATTAAAATGAAAGAGGTAAATATATTAAAAAACTGTTGAGCTTCCCTTCAGAACATGTTCCAAGCCTAAATGAACCACTGTTGTTTTGGATGATACCCTAAAAATTTCACTAAGGGTGCTACTTACTAAATGTTCTGCAAAAAGTAAGGGTCTGTGCACTGACAAAGGTGGTCTAGGAGTAGCTTAAGTATGCAGGTGACACTTGGTAACTGCTAACATGGAAACTGCTGGCTGCTTGCTGACTGTGAGGATTACAGTTATCACCGCCTACAAAACTATCTATTCCCCAACACCTGAAAAGAAGTGCAACTACATTTATTACACTAAAGGACAATCTTCTCCAGTGACCTCAGGGTGTATTAAAAATAACTGATACTCAACAAAAGAGTACGAGGTCCACCGCAGTTTGTAACTAAAGTTTACAATGGGATTTATAATGTGAGATGGCAGTTCAGCCTTGTTTAAAAAATACTGCAGTTGATGCATGATTTGTTAAAAAAAAACCCAAAACAGAAAAAATAATTCAGGTGCTGGAAGATACGTGCCATGGAGGCATGCAAACCTCTGCCTGCAGTGGCCAGCTAGTTTTTATATGTCATGAACAGATAAAGCAGCATCTTCCTTCTACAGACCAAAAAAATGCTCTGGAAAAGCCTGGCTTGTATTTAAAGTGAAATTCTCTTAGTTTGACTTGTTCGGGACACTATCCTATATGACTACACAAACACTCATTTCTTATGAGTTCCATAAAGAATTAAAAATACCTCTCATTTTCATGCAGAAACCTTATTTCTGCAAGGTGCTCAATTGAGAGTCAAAAAGAGCAGGCCTATCCACAGAAAGGGATGTCATAAAAATAGCTAAACCAATTTCTTATGATACCACTAATGGCATTTTGAGTATTCAAGGCCCTTTGCAGGGAAGGAATAAAAGTAGTCTCCCTGCTGCCAAAGCCACCAGTGTCAATACCAAGGCTGTCAGAAGGCTGTTCTGCCACCATTATTTGTCTGTTGGACAGTAAACAGCCACCAGATACTAACAACTTACAGTCTGTGCAGGTTATTAACTGGCAACCTGAGTGGGTAAAGTGAGTATTTATTCCCTCCGATAAGGTGGGACCTCTTGCTCTTTCTCATCTGTATGTATCTGAAAGTTAGGCATCTAGGCTCTCTCCAGGGCCAGAGTGAAAACCAAATCCTTCGAGAGCAACTCACCCCCTTCTTCAGTGCTAAATGCAAAAGCAGCATAAATCACCCCAGCTAGAGGCCCAACTTTTAGATGGGTGAAGTGCAGCAAGACAAACCTCACCCTCAGTGTTTAACCTGACTTCAAGGTACCCCAAAACCACACCAGATCCTTTTTCTGAAAAGTGAGCCAAGTTACAGAGTCCAGCTCACGCTCAGGTTTTTGTTCTCATGCTTGCACGTACCTGGTTAGGTGCTTCTGGTGGCATGGGGGATGGCGATTTGGACTGGAAAGCATCCTGGGACATGAATCCAGAATCATGGGAGGACACACTGGACAGCCTCATGGGTGCCTGCTGAGGCAGATTGGAGCTGCGATAGCGATAGTGTGAACTAGGTGAGTGCGAGTGCGAGCCACTGGACCGGGAATCACTACTGTTAACGCTGTTCAGACTGCTGTGAGAGACAAAAGGAACAAAGAAAGGAAAGGGGAGAGGAACAGACACAAGGGCGGGGTGGGGAGAGACCCATATACAGTACAATTAACATTCCACATGTCTCTAGCAACAGGCAGCATAAACCGGAAAAGAAAAAATGTTGACAACTAAATTTAAAAATATATATATATGCACATATATATCAGTAAAGAACCGTAAGCAGCTGCAGTATCCCTGGCGACCAGAGAGAAAATGGCATTTTACTGTGAATTTCACTCAAACGATCAAATTCTGTAACCACTCAGAGTTCAAAGTCAGGTCAGGGACGAAGGGATCTCTACATGCCCTCTCTAGCATTTGCACAGCACTTGGACAAAAAATGTCTGCTGACGGCGCTCTCCTACTCCTGACTTACACCTTGTTGCTCTTGCACCATGGCCCCAATTTTCAATGGGATCTCTAGCAGGGGGTCCAAAGGCATCACAGTTCGTCTAAGTCTGCCTCTAGGCATGCCGTTGCAGTCAGTCAGCAGGCCAACATGTCAGACTTTCGAAAGCATCACCAAACCCCTATGCTTCAGAGCACCTGGGACAAGTTTCGCTCACGTGAAGGCTTTCTACCAGAAAAAAAGCGTGTGATGGCATACTGAGTGAAGTCAAGCCTCTGGGCATGTAGCTTTAGTTAGCTAGGAAGACAATCAGAGAATTAAATATCCTGAACTAATATCCACGAAAAAGAAATATTTCGTTTTTCAAACAAAGAGATTTATTTTTAATCTCCAGTATCCATGACTGACAGCAACGACACGCCAGCCGCAACGTGGGAGCCTTTGAAGTTTCCTGCTGGGGTGCCTAAGCAGGACTAGCAGGATGCATCAATCTGAAGGCAGCTTCCTATCTTTGCTGGCAGGAGCCCACTGACTAGCTGAAGGGATGGCTCTAAAGGATACATGGGTTAGGACTGCACCTCCTGCTCACAAATTCCATGTAACACACAAGATATGCAAGTTGACTTGGAGCAGGGGAAGAGGAGCTCTGCCTTATTTTACCCATACATAAGTCAGTTGCCATACAGGTTTTACCACACAAAAAGATGAGGCTGATTAGGAACAGATGATGGATTTTTTGGGTTTTTTTTGCCATTTTCTTTTACAGTTTCAGGATATTGCATCTTTAAGCCTGTGCTCATTGCTCTAAATATGCGTGTTTTCACATATATATATAAAAGTACTGAAGTTTTTTTTATATATATCTGCATGCAGAGACAAGTAGGTACATAGAAGTAGTCATGTTCACTTGTTCTGACATGCTATAGGTAACTTTGCTCATACACAGCAAATCTGTAGTACATTATTCATAAAGCAAACTAAAAGGTAGTCATTCAAGAGCAGCTAGAAAGGTGTTGAGCAGAATACACAATAGGATATCTTCCTTTTCAGTAAAAGGAAAGAGTAAATGTAGACACCAGGGTATGGGGGCAACATGCTAATAAACTGTTTTATGAGGGAAAACAGTTTTATGGAGAAAGCATAGACAGAATCCAGTGTTTCAACATATTTCAGGACAGCATTAGACAGCATTAAACAGTTAAAAAAACTTGTATCAAAAAAGCATTTCCATCTACCAGACTGATAGGGCAATTGCCAAAGATGTTTTTCCTTTTCAAAAGTTTAACTTACTGATTAGTAACAGCTACTTAGAATAATCTAAAAAGTCATCACATGAAAAACAGAAAAGGAAATTATGAATGAACAATCTCAGAGCTTAGATCAGTACAGTCTGCTCTTTCATCTGAAATGGATTCAAGAGAACTGAATCAAAAGCATCTTCAAGTTGTCTTGAGTTCAAAAGTTGTTCAGTCATGCCCATCCTTTTTAATATTCCCAGTCGCACACTTAAACGGATAAAGACCATGAGGGATTTATTTCATTAAGAGTTGTTATTTAAGTATGCATACAAATCTATACCACAGCCTGAACTTGCCTCCCTTTGCCCCCAAACAGGTTAAAATTAATTATTACCAGCCTACTTACCTGCAAACACTAGATTTTCTGGACATGGTAGTACTGGGAGAGGATGGAGGAGTCTGGTAAGACCAGCTGTAATCAGAACCTTTCAAATCTAAAATTACCTGATGAAAGATAATCAATAGCATCAAGGACATGGAAATTTTTTGCCCCTATTAACAGCAAGCATCTGCTTGTCATACAACATTCATCACCACTACAAACTTTCAGTGCCAACTGACCCAGTCTCAGTTCTCTTCCAAAATTACACTTTGTATATTATACAGCAGAGTCAGCTTCATCCTTGGCTTTCCAGGAGCTACCATACTTGAACACCAGGGCTGCTATCACAGAAGGAAAACTCAGATTTCAGTGGAAAAATCTTTAAAAAGTAAAACTGGAGATTTATTTTATTCATGCTGTAAGCTGGTTTGGTTTTGGTTTATGTTTTTTCCTTAGAAAACTATTACAGCCTTAGAGTTTAAAAACTGTCGCATTTTAAAAAATTAATTGAAGATCCAATATTCAACCACAGCAGAGCTTCCCTCCTTTACACTTCTAGATGACTAACGTACAATAAGAAAACAGAGTTCACACAGCAGGCTCGGAGAAAAGGGTCCAATTTGGAGTCATTTAGCACATTTTCCTGTGCATTTTAAGGACAGCATGGAAAAATGTTCAAATGTTAGACTCCATCAAGCTATCTAATCCCAGCAATCTTGCGATCACGTAAAGACAGAGATGCTCAAGTGTAGGACGAGGAGATGATATTAATTGCTCATGTACTCTCAGCAGAAATTGGGCATCTTCATATACTTCAAAGTGTTACCGCTACCACTTCACACTGGTCTCACCAAATAATTCAGGAGCACTCAGTTGGTACTTCAAAATCAAATTTTTTTAAATTGCTTATCTTAAAAATTACCTTGCTGCAGTGAAGCAGCTACGAAACATAACATTACACCACTAAACAACAGTAGTCAATATTTCTTATAACACAAAAGGAAAACAGGTACAAGCTACAAATAAAAATGTTTTCCAGTTAACAAGAGCTAACCTGTTCGCTTGAAGATGGCAATTTGTGTGGATCCATGGTGAGACTTTTCAGGTCATCTGATATTGTTTGTAAATGAGTTATTTCTCCTAGCATTGATATTTCTTCTTCCTGAAAAGACAAAAGAGCAAGGCTAAGCACAGCCTTGGTTTTAAAAATCAGACCCGTAACACAATACACGACCTTTTTCTTTCTGCTGATGACTGTGGGAATGCTCAACAGAGCTGCTTTTTCTTTGCCTATTAGGCAAAAAGAGTGTTGGAAATATTAATTTAGAGTTTTATAACTACTTTCAGATTGCTGTAAGTTCTGAGGCCCACAAATCCTTTATCTCATCAGTGAGATAAGTCTCAGCCTTCTTTTTGTGACATCTTCAGAAAAAGAGTGTAAAAGATTTAACTCTTCTATGCATACTCACAAATGTGCCCTAAGGATTTTAACCTTGAACCTAAACAGGTGTTAAACTCGTATTTTTTGCTAGCTTTTGGAAACTTTGAGATAAAGGCACTATACAGGTACAAAGCATTAATGCATCTATGATTCATTCTGGCTTAACCTACATCAACAGCTAACTTAGATGATTCCTGCACCGTAAGTTACCATAGTAATCCCTTAGCTACCATGGTAATTTCATCCAGGTCCTCAGAGTCTGCAATGCACCTCCTCCTGCTCAGCCATCACCTCCCTACTTCTCTAACCATGGTTTTCTGTTGAGACCGATGCTCTTAGTAAACAAGCATTGGGAACATTTTCCCAGTGCGCTGAAGACCCTTCAGAAATGCATCATGCTTGCACAAAGCCACAAACGCTTCATCGCCAGGCTTCAGACAACCTGAGATTATGAAAATATACTTAAACCTTTTCAATGAACTGAAAAAGCTGTCATGTAGGAGGAAAAGAGCTGCCAGAAAACTGCACAGAAGCAGCCTGCAATCTGTCAGATAATGTCATTATATACACAGGGGAGGTCTTGAAACATTTATCAGTCCTAGCACTGGAGTAGGAGTAAGGAAGATTTATATTAAAATGTGATTTTAAGGAAAAAAAAGCAGTGGAAAAAAAATGCATTAGCAATGTCTCAGGTTGGTATGGTTAGGGAACTCAAGCCCACTTAAGTCTTTGTGCCCATTGTTTTCCCATTAGTCATCTTGAAAGCATTCAGTGTCTTCAATTGCTGAATTACCTCAAATGCCTATAAGAAAGAGTCCAACTCTTGCCACTCCCCAGGCAGAGATGCAGGTTGAATTTTGGCTAGTTTCTATGGCTCTAGAGATTCATTCCTAAGACATAACAAGCTACTCTTTTTAGAGGTTTTTGGCCACTTATCCAATTTGTGAATTGTACCAACTTAAAAAGGAGAGCTCTTACTATCACAGGTCGCAGCATCGAGATGAAAGTACAGAATCGACCACGCTCCTCAATCAGAGCTTTTCTGACAGCTTGCTTCTCGGTTTCTTCAAGCAGCAGGTACTTATCATTGACATCTTGTAAAGCACTATCCAACTGGGGCTGAATGTCACCCCGTCCTGTATGCAGGAAACAATCAAGAGTACGTTTTGTCAAAACTGTGGATCTCCATAGAGAATGAACTTATTTTCAGCCAGCACTGCTGCCAGATTGTGCTTTTGCAATTCAAGTCTCAACCAGCATTTTCCCCTAATTCAAATTAGTACGGCTTTTTTCCCCGCAATTAAAACAAGCATTTTCATAGCATTTTTTTTTTTCCTTTTGTATAGACAGGAATCCATCTAAATTCAAGAAGTTTCAACAAGCCAAAGACAGCATTTTTCGTAAGGACCTTCTCAAATTGTAAGCTGTATAAATTCATCCCATCATCCTTGCTGAAAATCAGTATCTTACTAATTGGGAGGATATTAATCACTAATTCCAGGTATATTCCTCTTTCTTCCTACTTCTGTACTTAGCGAGGTCCTAATGACAACTTTGTAGAGTCATTAAAAGATTCAATGAATGTCCTATATGAGATGATACTAGGAACATGTTACTGATCATTGGACCACTAGATTCAAGTACTCTACACAAGCAATGGCTAAAACAGTTTCCTTTGTTCCAAAGTCCAAAAGAAAAAACACCCCAAACTATCAACATCTCAAATACATATAAATGTCCAGTATTTGTCTATGGAAATTAAAAAAATCCTATGTTTTGCAATCCAAAAGCTTCACTGTATTAATTATAGTCAACTCATAACACCAAAACTTTCTGTGACAGTTAAGTACCCTGTTCTGCACCAACTGCTTATTCCGCATCATGCCAAAAATTTGTTCCTCTAGGAATGAAGAGTTGCTGCTTAGCCATAGTATTACTGAGTCAACAATGTTGCAGTTGCAAGGTGTTTTCATGCAGCTTACAGCCATAAATATTCTAAAGAACTTCAGCTGTGTAAATTTGTCTCTAATCTCCCAGAAACACCATCACATGCAAATTAAGTCCAGGTACATATTCATGCCACTGTTGCTAAATACCAGGAAGACAACATTGGAAAATGGTGGGTGAGTTACAAGCAGCTACCCTAAATCAGTTTTTATGGACAATAACCATTCTGCATGGACAAATGGAGAATTTAAAGCTACGAGTAACAGGAAGAAAAAAAAGTCTCCTGATGTGTGTAGTACAATCAAGGTCAGAGTTACAAAGGAAAACCTTTGCCTTATTATCATATGTATTTCTTCAATACTCCAGAGCGAGGTGAAGTCATCAGCTCCCCTGCACTAATACACAGCCAGAGCCGCAGGAAAGAGAGCAGCAATGGAAGCAAAGAGAATCACGCTGGCTTAGCAGCGTTACAGACTGGATATATCCAAATCTCCTCTGTACAGAGTGAGACATAGTCCAGGCAAAATTGCACAGATACCCACAAGCACAGCTCTGAGATGGATCCTTGAAGAATCACATGCAGCCCAACACCAGCACGGCCACCAGCACGGCCACCTGGGTATCAAACAGCCAGCAGGAACACCCAGTGTCTGATCCTCTAGATCAGGCTGACCAGTGCAATGTGGTCATAAAACTGTTTTGGAAGTAAATAACTTCAAAAATAACTGACACTGAAGTTGCAGACACCTGCTTCCTCTCAAAATTAGCATCTGCCAGAAACAAGTTATAGAAGAGTTTTGGATAACTCCCTGAAGGTCCTGTGCCTTCTCGTTTGTCATCCTTAGGAAACAAACTGGGCCTTTTTGCTTGAAGACCATTCTGTACATCTCAGGCCCTTTCCCATACTCTACTTTGCTATCAGATACAGCGATTAAACATTTTATACTTCTCTGGAATCTTTCAAATTCCTGAAACTGAGACTTGCATTATTGCTCAGACCCCTTATTTTGTGGGCTGCCTGGAAATTACAGCAGGTGAAACAATCTCACATTGTTTAAACCTAGATACTGGCTCACTCCCATGGATGTACCAAATGCAAAATACGTTAGTTGCGAACTACATCATACACTCATTAGTTCAGCTCTGGATAACTGCTGTAAATGTTCAGCTGCTCCACCATATGATCATGCACATAACACAGTAAGTAAATCCTTGTTAAATGCATGCACCTACGCAGTGAGAAGACACACACTTGGAAAGCAACTGGACTCCACTGATAAAGTGGGTTCAATTATAGTGAATTTTGGTAATTTACGTGGACCTCACAGAGCAGCACATCTTGGACCAGAGCAACAGAGCACCCAAAACATGGGGAAAAAATAACCCTCATTTACACCTGTGTAACTCACTCAGTTCAATGAAGTTATCAGGATAATGTTCAAGCTGTGTGTCTTAACCCTTTGGCAAAAGCGCACGTAAAACTGCATTGCTTTCCAACATCCTCTGTACCTCCATGAAGTTTCCATTTTATTCCTTGAACAAATCAGGAGATTAACAGACATACCATCTCCTCACCGCTGCTCTCACAGACCCATTTTTATGCTATGGCTCTTGGGCACCTATAGTCAGTGAAAACACACAAGCTGTCCAGGGTGTAATTCAGAGCAGGAAACAAGCTTAGGTGAATCATTTAGATGAGGCACTGAAGTCAGATGTTTACGTGGCATGAATACAGCTCTCTCCTGATGTCTCCTTGCAACTCATCTTTTCGGAGCAGGAAAGCTTTATTAACATCCTTTGAAAGCTCCACAATGCAGGCATCAATCTAGCAAGGCTTTTGAAATCAGGCATAAGTCTTCCCACTCCCTGAATCGCCAGCTGCCTCCCACAGCACTCAGACAGCTCAGCACTCTGAGGGACAAGTTCTCTGCCGAATTTAATCAGTTTCCTTTGCTAAGCAAAGCAGAGCAGAGCCTCTCGACAGCACTCCTACACCCAGAGAATCATAGAATCGTCTAGGTTGGAACGGACCTTTAAGATCATTGAGTCCAACCATCAACCTAACACTGCCAAAACCACCACTAAACCATGTCCCTCAGCACCACATCTNCGCTCATATTCCGCTGGCTGTCAATCAACACCCCCAGGTGCTTTTCTGCTGGGCGGCTTTCCAGCCACTCTTCCCCAAGCCTGTAGTGCTGCATGGGGGTGTTGTGACCCAAGTGCAGGACCTGGCACTTGGCCTTGTTGAACCTCATACCGTTGGCCTCGGCCCATTGACCCAGCCTGTCCAGATCCCTCTGTAAAGCCATCCTACCCTCAAGCAGATCAACACTCCCACCCAACTTGGTGTCATCTGCAAACTTACTGAGGATGCACTTGATCCCCTCGTCCAGGTCACTGATAAAGATATTAAACAGAACCGGCCCCAATATCGAGCCCTGGGGAACACCACTTGTGACTGGCCACCAACTGGATTTAACTCCATTCACCACCACTCTTTGGGCCCGGCCTTCCAGACAGTTTTTTACCCAGTGAAGTGTATGCCCATCCAAGCCATGAGCAGCCAGTTTCTCCAGGAGAATGCTGTGGGAAAGGCTTTACTAAAGTCCAGGTAGACAACAACCTCAGCCTCTCCCTCATCCACTAAGCAGGTCACCTTGTCATAGAAGGAAATCAGGTTAATCAAGCAGGACTTGCCCTTGATGAACCCATGCTGACTGGGCCTGATCACCTGGTTGTCCTGCATGTGCCATGTAATGGCACTCAAGATGATCTGCTCCATAATCTTCCCCAGCACTGAGGTCAGACTTACAGGCCTGTAGTTCCCCAGGTCCTCCTTCTCGCCCTTCTTATGGATGGGCATCACATTTGCTAACCTCCAGTTAACTTGGACCTCCCCAGTTAGCCAGGACTGCTGATAAATGATGGAAAGTGGCTTGGTGAGCACNTAAATGATGGAAAGTTGCTTGGTGAGCACTTCTGCCAGCTCCCTCAGTACCCTGAGGTGGATCCCATCTGGTCCCATAGACTTGTGTGTGTCTAAATACTGTAGCCGGTCACTCACCATTTCCCCTTGCAGTATAGGGGTTTCCTTTTGCTCCCCACCCCCATCTACTAGGTCAGGGGGTGGGTACTCAGGGAACAACTGGTCTTCTTGTTAAAGACTGAGGCAAAGAAGGCATTAAGTACCTCATCCTTTGTCACTATGTTTCTGCCCCTGTCTACTAAAAGATGGAGATTATCCTTAGTCCTCCTTTTATTGCTAATGTATTTATAGAAACTTTTTTATTGTCCTTAACATCAGAAGCCAGATGAAGTTCTAGTTGGGCTTTGGCCCTTCTAATTTTCTCCCTACATAGCCTCACAACATCTTTGTCCTCCTCATGAGTGGCCTGCCCCTTCTTCCAAAGGTCATAAATTTCCCTTTTTTTCCCCTGAGTTGGAACCATAGCTCTCTGTTCAGCCAGGCCAGTCTTTTGCCCTGATGGCTCGTTTTTCAGCACATTGGGATGCCCTGCTCCTGCACCTTTAAGACTTCCTTCTTGAAAAATGTCCAGCTTTCCTGGACTCCTTTGCCCTTCCGGACTGTCCCCCAAGGGACTCTGTCAATCAGGCTCATGAAAAGACCAGTCTGCCCTCCAGAAGTCCAAGGTGGCAATTCTGCTGACACCTCACCCCCGCCCCCGCCGCTTCTCCAAGAATCGAAAACTAGCATTTCATGATCATTATGCCCAAGATGGCCTCCAACCATCACATCCACCACAAGTCCTTCTCTGTTTACAAACAACAGGTCCAGCAGGGCACCTTGCCTAGTTGGCTCCCTCACCAGCTGTGTCAGGAAATTATCCTCAACACACTCCAGGAACCTCCTAGACTGTTCTCTCTCTGCTGTATCGTGTTCCCAGTAGATGTCTGGTAAGTTGAAGTCTCCCATGAGGACAAGGCCTAGCAATCTTGAGACTGCTGTTTACAGAATATTTCATCTGCCTCTTCATCCTGGTTGGGCAGTCTGTAACAGACTCCCACCATGATGTCTGCCTTGTTGGCGCTCCCCCTGATTCTTACCCATAAACACTGAGAGGACACTGAGGATGTGACAGCCAACTGCTGATTACCTCTGCTCTTCACCTACCTTGGGTCACTGCTAGTGTGGATCCACTACTTATCTCAGAAGGGAACATTGACCACTGGAGAGCAATGCAGTTCTGTTCCCCTTTGAATTATGAGGGGAAGGCCGCTTGTCTACGGCATCCCTGACAGCTGCTTGCACTATTTTTGCTGTGGATACGAGTCACACTTTCATAACTGACATCAGCAATTAATTATTCTCTTCAGCCCACATTCTCTGGCCTTTAGGTTACCTGTTCGGAAACATT
Organism: Burhinus bistriatus; assembly: GCA_013397275.1. Classification (NCBI taxonomy): domain Eukaryota; kingdom Metazoa; phylum Chordata; class Aves; order Charadriiformes; family Burhinidae; genus Burhinus; species Burhinus bistriatus. Next base: position 118,725 of record VYXH01008804.1, read on the forward strand.
TCCAAACCAACACAGCTATCATAATGACAGAAAATAGTTCCAAAACAGTCTCATCATGGAGCAGTTGTAAAAGTGCACTTGGAAGGACACTCCTACCCCAGCTGCAGACAGGTTTGAATGACCCACCAAAGCAATCAGTATTAGAAATGGTCAAAAGCATTAAATGTAGCCACAGGTCTCTGGTCTGGAACCAGTGAGACGTGATGTAAGGATGGCTCTGCAGAGCACGTCTGGTCGCACTTGGAAGAACAAGTCAACCAAGGAGAAATTCAAATCCAGCCTTCCTCAAAGTGGAGCTCTGTTGTTGCAGAGGGGAGCAAAAAAGCAGGACCAGAAGCTGTGGGCTGACTTCTTCAGCAGCATCATGCTCCAACAGCCCTGGGACTTGTGGCTTGACACGGGCAAGTAACAGCTAATGAACTGCAGAGAGCTGACCTGCTTCTCATCAATATTAACATGAATCCACCACTAGTCCAAGCACAGTCTTAATGTGCTACCTTCAGAGCAGGTGCTTCACATCATTATCATGACGTGGAAGAGCTTTAAAGGACCAACATGCATTAAAACCTCAGTTTTACAGTGTTTGGTGTGAATCCCAGCTGAAAGCCTCATGCAGCTTCTTAAAAAAACATTGTTTGAAAAGAACTTTAGTAAAGGAAACGTATTAGGGAGAAGAAAATAGGTAAATCTAATTTTCAACCCAATTTCATGCCTATATATTTAAAACAACTTAAACTAGCAAAGCCATCAGCAACAGTGAAGGAGAACAATGCTCTCAATTCAAGTCTGACTGCTGAAGTTAATGCTGTTACTGACAAAGTAATGTAGAGAATACTGGTGAAATTATTATTTTCCACATTCTCACTTAAGGACCGCTCCCTCACACTTCTTCCAGGTGTCTGCACAGAACTTGGAATATTCAAGTTGGACATTTTAGAGCGACAGAATTTACACTCTATGATACAATGCTGAGTACACCTCTACCCCTACAAACCAAAGCAGGCTCCAAGTCATTCATTCCCAAAGCACCTTCTTCACAAGAGCATACCTGCTTCGGCTGCCAGGATGAACAACATCTTGCACAGTCAAACCAACAAATAAACTAATATGGATCTAGGCTGAGAACGGAAGAATTCTGCCTCTGTTTATGGAAAGGTGCAAAACCTTACTGCTGGGGTTTACTTCAGACCCCTTCAGCAACCAAATCTGCATCTTTCTGGTGGCTACTGGAGATCTGAATCAGCTGCTAATGCTCAAAAATGCGAAGCTGTCCCTTAAAAGAAAAGTTCCAAGTTACCAAAGGAAACTTCCAGATCGAATTACAAACCAGGGAAAACACAAAGTGTGGTTTCAAAAAAGGGGACAAGCAACATGCACCACAGTGCCCAGCTCCAGGAGTCTAGCCAAGGCACCTTGGTTAAGAGTCTCCTGTTCTAATCAATGCAGGCTTCTCCAAAGGGCAACACCTATAATTATTACACCTACAAGTGGAGGTGTGATTATTTCTCTCAAATTCAGAAACACCACCTTTCATTCACAAAAAGATCTTAACGCAGCTACTTTAAATTTGCAATACAACTGAAAGAGCACTCCAATTTAAACAGATTTGAGATGTGAACAGGCAGTAAAAGAGGAGACAACTGTGATGCTGATTTCCACCCCTTCCCCAGCATGAAGTTAAATATAGTGATTTCTTATCTATCGGTTAAGTAAGGTGCATGCGATTTTCAGAAAAAAGGGGGACTTGGATCACAGGTTTACAAAGAACGACAATAAGGACTTTAAGCGCTAGACTTTAAAAGTCATATTAACAATAAGATATTCAATTATTTGAACATCACCTTGATGATATGTCTGTTCCATTTAACTTCTCTCCCAACTGTGACATGATTTACCAGTCCACGTTAATCCCTTTCTAAAATAAACCAGAGGTTTATCTACAATACTGATTTTCTTCTTTTACAATGTTCCAATTAGATGCCAAAAGAAAATAAATCAAAAGATGGTTTGTTCATTAAGATTAGGCGATATTTTAGTTTCATTAGAAATTAAAGTCTAGGCAGTTAGTGGAGACCAGACACCATAAAGAGGCCACAGCAAGGGCTACAATAAACCAGCCACCAGGGTTACAGGATGGCACAGACTTACCCAGAGCCTCAGCTGTCAGGCAGGTGCGCATGGTGAGAAATTGCAGGACACAAAATTGACACAGAAAGGAAAATAAAAAAAGTCAAACTGGTATTCCAGCATTCCTAGAGTTTAGACATTATCATCAGTGCCAAGACAAGAGAGTGAGCAGTTTGGACTAGGCTATTTTGACTTCTTCCGTTGCTGATAAAGACAAATGCATTAGCTTTGCTTCCTGATGAGCTGTTGCAAATGAAACTCCCAGTTATTTACCATACAGTTTTATTTTAAGAGACTTAAACCAGTTTAGGAACTTTGTTTAGCTTGCAGATTCTTAGGTGAGAACATGTTAACCCCTGCTTCAGAGGAAGTGCACAACACAGACATCTGTCAAACTCTGGTCAAGTTGATGAAGTGGCACGAAGCTCATCCCCTCGCAGGGAAGAGGGAACTCGGGAACTTGCAAAACTGTCGGCGGGTGCTACGTTAGTAACCACAGTGCTTTTTGATGTTCTCTACTGCAATTACTGCAACAGATTGCTAATTAAATGAAAAACTAATTGCTGATGCAATGTGGAAGAACATAAAAAAGATTAACCATGATATGTATATTTTAATTAAAAAGCTTCATATATAAAGTTATATATAAATAAGTTTATATATAAAGTTTTGCAATAAACCTGGCTTGCTGTCAAAAAGAGGGGAACTACGAAGAGGCATTCAAAACTCAAGGAATGAAAACAAATCAAAGAAATATCTCTGGTCACTGATTTTGCAACATGTCTTCATTGAATTTTTATAAAGTGGAGCTTACGGTATAAACTTGTGGGGGGAAAAAAACAAGAAAAAAACATCAGAAATATCCCACAGGCACCATGGCCTCATCCACACAGGATTTCTTCCCTGCAACAGATAATGATAATTTGCTCATTAGCTTCCCTCCTTCTGAGCTGTATCATACTGACTCCACAGCGAGTTCAGGCTCTCGCTTCAGTCATTATGCCACACTTGATCAATTTAGAGGAATAAGGCTATCTCCTAGCAGAGACAGGGTCTGGCCAGGGGTCCTCCCTCCCCAGCCTGCCACTCCAGATAGGGCAAGTGCCAAGTATAGAAAGAGTGCAAAGCACTTGAATGAGAAGGTCAGTATTTGCTTTAAGAACTGAGATTTTCCTTGGTTATAATTACATTGAAGAGCTTCATGTTTTTCAGTTAACAGTCACCGGGTTTGCACAATCATCCTTAAGAGGAATATAACAATATTACATTCTCAAAGATTAGAGTGTAACACAAAAACAGCTGCAAAGGCTCTAAAACACAAACAGGTCATCTTTGCTAACTGGGAGGAAGGGAAGGAAAAGCACTTTTGGCAGTATTACAGTAAATTAATAATCATGTTCTACTCTCTCAACTTCATTAAAAGTAAGAATACTTTCCAAAACTGCTGCATACTCAAAAGTAGAGGTTTTCAGTTTGGATACTCAATGTTGATGGGACACAAGATGAAATGCTGTACTACAGGAACTTCTACACATGGCTTAGAGACAAAACTCAGTTTTCACATTAATACATGTTATATTATTGGGAGTGTTACAAACAACTCCTTTTCAGAAATCCGCTTGGATTTAAACATTTTCCTCAAAGCTCACGCACAGTTCCACACGAAGAACCTGAAAATTAAACCTACCAGTCAAGTTACAGGCAGAAGGGAAACCTGTCTAGTTAATCATTAATAGCCAAGCTGAAATACAGAAAATAAAGCCAACATGCACTCCAGAGTTTACATATACATTCAGCTATATTTTAAGTTAGTTACTTGACACCTTTTTTTAAAACTAAGAATCATGCATTTTTTAACTTTCCAAAATGGTTACATGCAGAGCCACAGCTGCTGTCTCTCCTCTGAATTCAATATAGCATCAACAGCTTCTAGCAGCTATGGATCCACTTATGAGGCCTTGACTCAGCAGAAACCTAAACATGGAATTTATTTTAAATATATGCATAATTATTCTGCTGACTTAGGTTAGCTGGGCTAACTTCTGATGTCTGGTGTTTGTCTGAAAACAAAGAGCAATTTGAAGATGTATGCAGTTCCGTGCACTATGTTGCTTAATCTGTTCAGACAAGAGCTAAGTTTCAACACTTGGGAGGGCAACATGCCCTGTTCCCCTTGGAAGTGAGGGGATAAGGAAAAGAATGCACCTTGAGGATCACCATGACACCCCCAGGGACTGCATGGATCTGGGAGGTGCACCAGGATCCTATTTAAATTTACATATATTTAGACGTCATATGGATTTTTTTTTTTTACAGTCAAAGACAACAAAAGGAATGAAAACTATCCCTGTAAGGTCTTCTGAAATGCAAGACCTTCATTTATACACAGACGTGTCATTTTACCAAATATACTTTAGCAAACTTCCAAAAACGACCCCTAACACTGTTTTGTTTTGTTTGGAAACCTTGGCATTTTCCCTGTTATTTCAAGCTTTGGAAACACCTTTTTTTGTAATTAACACGCCTACTCTGCAAACATACTTTCTAATAAATGACCTTAAATAAATCCTCAGCTGAACTTTCAACTTGACTGCATGGAACCAGAACAAACAGAGACCATGCACAAGGCAGAGAACAGGCAAACCTCAATGTATTCAGCCCCATAGCGGTACGGTGGGGTGCCCAACCTGTAGTGCTCCTGCCAGGACAAGCCACGCAGGCCATGGCCCTCTCTCCCAAACGTCCTGGAGATGCAGGCAAGGGGCAAGGAGCAAGGACCTGCTACGCATGCTGCGGCCGTCGCCTATGAGAGGAAGCCTCTGCAGCCTGATGCGGCAGGGATAGAGGACACCATTGCCATGACACGAATGAGAAAAGTAGAGGGTTATGTTTGAGTTCCTAAATCTGAAGCTGCCCAAAGCAGAAGAAAACCATTTTCCCATCCAGTCACAGCAGAGAAAGCTTGAAGGATGTTTTTAGTAGCATGCACAGTATTTAAGCAAATCCAGAATTCAGCAAACATCTCACTTGCCCACAGACGATCATAAGGTTAATTCAAAAATATTCTTAAAAGTGCTAGGAAGCGAATGAATTGGTTGTTTTAGAGTTCCCATAGGTGAGTCAGTAACTTTACAGAAAAATCAAAGCGACAGGTCCTGCTTGAGGAAGAACAGAACAAAAAAAGTACATCTGAGCAACAGGGAAACAGGAGAGTCAAAGACACACGAAGACGTTCATGCACTCAGCCACACACCTGCCACAGGACAGTTTCACCCAAGAGTTTCCCTGCCTGTAGTTCAAACCTCATTTGTGACCTAAAGCAGAATAACTTCTGCAGCTTTATCATTTTATAATTAAACCCCTTCTTGATTTTTTTTATCCCTCACTGACAGCAGGAGCAACATACTTCACCACATAGCACTTTAAACATCTACCAAGGTGGGTACATACAAAAAAGTTCTCATAACATTTGATATGGCACTCAGATCAATGCTTTATTCCTTCAAGGTAGGGATCAAAAAGGCAAAGAGGGGAAAAAACATCTGCTACTTTTTTTTCTTCTCTATTTAAGCCCTGCAGATAACTTGCAAGAAGACAGGGTGAACTTCCTCCCACCTCCCGCCCACTCGTACTGGGAACCCACAGGGCCAGCAGCTTTGAGCACTCATTCTCACATCCATATGAGCCTCAACACCTCACTGCATCTCTCCTCCCCAGGGGTCGTGGGAACAACTCTCAGCTCCTCAAAAATATTGCAGCTTCTCCTTTCCCCTGTACTGACTACCCAAGAGCCTTCATTGCTTCTACCTTCCCCGTACCCGTCCCTCTGTGACCAGCTTTAACCCCACCTCAGTCCCATTGGGTTTGTGCTCTGGACCCAAACACCATGTGTGTTACAGCAGTTCTGAGGGATACAGCACAGAAATACAGTAGTTTCATGGACAACTCCAAAAGCATGTCATAACAGCAAAATTAATCAAGGGAATGATATTTAAAAAAAAATAAAATACATCAATCATAGCATGGCTGCTATAAAAATTATAGCAAAATGAGGCCTGTTCCACTCCCTGCTTAAAGATGTTTAATCCTGAAGGAGGACAAGACACTAGTGTGCTCACCCTCGTTACCAGACACGACCCACATTCAGGGAGGAGATATGAACCCAGAAAGTTCAGGAAGAAAGTCCACTTGCTTTAAGCACTGCTGACAGACACCTATGGTGGTATGTGCGGTACAAGAAGAGTGGGATTTTTTTCCAGAAGGCTTTAAGTCCTTCTTTCTCCTCTTCCTACCTTACAGAAAATGCTGTCTCCTCCTCCAAGATTGCACATTGATTTATTCAATACTCAGAAGCAGGATAAAAGGGAGATGGAGCCAGATAGCTGTCAATTCATTGAAACAGGTTCAAAAAATGGTTCCTTCTTCCCAGACCACAGACATGCTTTTCTCAGCTCTCACCTACCATGCACTGAGTTTGTATCACACAGGGACAAGAAGCAATGAGACCAGAAAAGGGGGGAAGAAAGGAAAAGAAACAGGGAATATCACAGACTGTCTCAAGCTGTTGTTCTGAAGTCAGACATTTGTCACGCAAAAAGAGAAACAAGTTTACGCATCACCCAAAAATAAAATCTTACCACAAAAATAATGTCCCCCTAAAGACGACCATTCTGATTTAAAACACTAAACTTTTCCATGGACAGACAGACACATAGAGCCTACTGAGCTAAGCTCTCTCTTGCTGGCTTCTATCTCTCTCCCTCCCTCATGCTTCACCTAAAATCAGCTAAAACTCAGGAGCAGTTTCCCAGTCATGTGGCTTTCCACCAGCGTAATTATTGACTCACCTATTAGGAAAGACAGTTAGAGACAGCTCATCTGTTCTGGATAACACTTACACAATTTAAAAAGTTCAAAAAACTTCCCACCCCAGCATTTATTTTGCTTGTCCCTGGGCTCACACTTTTTAGGCAGGAGGGGAAGCACAAGTTGCAACCTGCAGGCTGAGAGCTGCTCAAAGCACACTTCCTACCTGGCTGGGGAGAGCCCAGTGCCAGGAAAGGAAACCAGAAAGTCTGCTTCTGTACAAGCTTCGTATCATTTTTCCAAAGCTTTGGTGGGGTTTGCACTTGGCCAAGCAAAACCCTTAGTGATGGCAATGCTGCAGGTATCAGTAATGCAAGTTTCCATTACCATGATGATGAAACTCCTGTGACAAGATGGTTGTGGGAGAGCAACAGGAGCATGACATTCAGCTGCTAAAAAAGACAGATTGCCTTTGTGGAGAACTCCCTTTCTTTTCTTACTCATCTTTAGTTTTTTATGGTTGCCAAGTGCCCCTCCCCTGAAAACAACCCATGCCACCTTCTCACACTCTGAGGAATAATGTAAGGTTTAGGAGATTACAGGCTGTTAAAGAAAAAAAAGAAGAAAGGTGGTAGAAAGGGAGAACAGTGAGAAATGTTAATGGTTACAGAAAATTTACATAATGGCTTTTTTTATAGTATTCCAAGAGATTCTAGAAAATTTTACAGGTATCTGCACAAGTCATGCTACAGCGTCAATGTTTCTAACAGGAATAAGTTAGCAGCAAGCTCTCTATTTTAAAACATGATTGTCTTTGTACAAACAGTTTTAAGGCTTTTCTATAAGAACATTAGACAGTAGCTTCAGAATATGATTTAAATGACACACAGGAACTGTACTCTGGTACGTACCAGGAATACATTACAGGGGACTGAATTATTACAATAGAAAGTCCTATCACTGTTCAATCTTTATCAATGAGCAGAGCACAGAAGGTTTTTAACAGTACAAATATGGAGCAAGTTACCTTTCTTTGCTTTCTTCTGTAGCTTCAGTGTATCAGATGATTTCTTTTTTATCTCTTGGCGGGCTTTTTTGTATTCTAAAAAAACACAGTCTCTGTTATCAACACACTCGATGTTAAAATGGATTTTTTCACAGAAAGGGCTATGTTTAAAGACATTAGACTACAAATTTGAAGAGGACAGCTACTATAAATCTAAGCAACTTAAAACTCACATTTTGTACTGCCTATATGTTTGGCTTAATATAACATTTTAGGGTGTGAGCACATTCACATACCAAAATCTTTCCCAAATAAACAAAGCCTTTACAGAAATAAGAACCGAGAACAGAGTACAAAATTAGAGTGCTTTTCATTTCAGAGACTCATCCACTCTCAGGAATGGAAAACAGAAATGACAGGTTTCTCGAAACATCTGTGTTCAAAAACAAGTATCCAGAAATGGCAAGGCAGAGAATATCCTGTGATCCCTCTCCAGCATGAGAGTCAGGCAGAAGGAGAGGATGCTAAAACTTTGCCCAAGGAAGGGTCACATTGGCAGCTCTTTCTGATGAAGTGGAGCACACTGCAGTTGTCCTCATTTTCAGATGAGCTGCAAATCCTGGGAGAATTAAAATCCCAGAACAAAATATTCCACCTCTAGTCCAGGCACACTAAAGGTACCAGATATGAAAACTGATACTTCAAAAAAAAAAAAAAAAAGATAGAAGTCATGTATGCATGTATATACATATACACATACACTTTAACAGAGGAGGTCAATGTTACTACTCTTTCATAGATGGAAAAACAGAAGCAGGCTGGTGGCGGGCACAGGAACTGTACCAGGGCCCACTGCACCCCCAACACCCAAGTCTACCCACTAGACCTTAAATCTCACTGCCACTTTGGCCAGGGTCACCCCAACCTGCAGGAACCCCAGGTGATTCTTCCTTCCTGCTCCCTACCGGCTTAACACTCTCTGGAGCACAAGGCAGAAATTTTTTTCAAGAGCTGCTGATTCAGCTGCTTCTATTTGACGACACTAATAGTGGGGCAAAAAGCAAATCCTCTTCTGGAGGCCAAGCACGCTCCTTCCCATCCGTTCTCACCCTCCCAAACATAAATTCTGGTGATGTTGCTTCTTTCAGGCATAGCAAGAGTCTTCAGTTTTCGAGGGTCAATGTGGAACTGTAACCTGCTTACAGCATCCGTGCTGGAGGGCCATCATCCCCAGTACAAGTTTGCAAAGCCAAAGGCATCTACCAAGATGCTCTTGCTATGCAAGACTTTGCTGCCTCCTGCTCATTCCTCCAGGAAAACCTCTAGAGTAGTTATGAGCAATGCAGCTCTGAGCATCCCGTGTCCAACGACACAGCTCTCCTGTTCCCTAGGTGCACATTTCTGTATCGCATCAGATATAAAATAACAATGTTGAACGTTTTACAGGACTGGCTGAGACATCACATGATCTTAGTGAGCTTTTAACTACACCCCAGGGCTTTTGCAGGGATAGATATTGCATCCCCAATCCTCAGCGCTATTGGAGATAATACAGTGAGAGTGGGCTAACGGAGTTAAAACTAGTCACCGCTTACTAGTCTAGAAAAATAACCCATCCCTTGGGGTCCTGCAAACTAAACCTTCAAAATGTATATGCAAGGGTTAAAAATTTGTTAGGCACTTTGGGAGGGAGTGTTATAGAAGAGGAAAGTTGTGTCCTGGTTTGAGGCACAAACCATGGCAAGTTGCTATACATATTTAAGCACATCATTCAGTTCCCCAGTACAAACATGAAAAGAGGAAGAAAGCTGATATTACAATCTTACTCCTAATAAAGAATTCTTCCTCTGTAACTACCTTTTGCATGGTCTTTATCCAGTTGATTGGCCACTTTCTTCCACTCTTCCATCTGTTCTTGAAGTGGGTTTATCAGACAGTCAATTAAAGCACTAATTTTGTTGAAAAAACACAAAGAGCAATCAAATCCTGCAGATGCCCCTATTCTTATATAGAGAGCCAAGGTCAATATTGGAGTATTTTTACTTTTTGCTGCGACAGCTACCAGTGTCACAATGTAAGTATCAGAACATAAAAATGTTTACGCTGGAGAAAGCAAAAGAAAGGACTGGATCAAAAAAAAAAAAAATCCACATCACAAGATAACCAGAATTACTGTGCAGAAGTTCAGGACAGTGAGAAACAATGTAAACCAGAGGACTGACCCAAAACAGCGCCAACGTAAACAGTTAGATCCTACTCATCTGTCACACAAAGAGCAGTTTAAATGGATACTCTGGAGACCGGAAAGGATCATGCAGCCATGAAGACTATAAACTTAAATAACACACATATATGCACAAGAAGACAGAGCAGATGTACAAGTGAACAACATCCTACCCAACGATGAGCCTCACCTCTCACCAGTGGAGTCCATGATACAGCACTAGTAATGCTCCACTAATTAATGAGATTGGCATCAAACCATTTAAACAGCTAATTCGGGGGTAACTAGAGACTAAAGCTGTCTCCTCAGAGCCAGCTTCACAAATACCTTTATTTTAAAAGCGAAAATCATCCCGAGTCATCAGGCAAATGGGGAAGCATCATTTTGGTTCACCTCAGGTCAAGTATAACTTTTAAGTCTCGTTAAAAAAAGGCACACGTGCAAACTACTACTTACTTCAGAAGTAGGTTGTTTATGTATAGCCCAGCTTACACATGAGTTAATCCTCTCCCATTACCTCTCCAGTCTAACTTTAACTGCAAAAAATGGATGAGAGAATTTGCCTTTTCCATACTGGTTTGCTGAAAGTTTCTCTCTTGGCCGCAACCTATTTGGGCTCTGCAGTAAGCTGAGGAAGCAGCACAACACTTGCTGCTCCTTTAAAACTTAGTGACAAAGTTTAAAGTCCTGAAACAAAGACAGGTCGGTCACATCAGCAGCTGCCTGCTCAGCACTGAGCAACAGGAACTGACAGTGGGAATTTGCAGCATTTAGAGGGATTTGAGGTTACAAGCCCAGTCCCCAGAACACGCAGAGAAATCCTGCTTGTTCACAACACCTGGTGTGCTGCGGGGTAGAAAACAACTGCTGTTCTCAAGAGCTCAGCTGGAAAGCCAGTGCTGGTGAACAGCTTTAGGTGTTCCCCAGTAGCAAACGGAAGATGAACCTTGAGCTGCAGGCCAGGCACGGAGCCACTCACCTTGAGAACTGTCGGAGTTTGGACTCTATACTTCTGTGCCTCATACACATCCTGGTGAGAGCAGACCCAATCTCTCGGGTACCACCTGAAAAACAAAACATGAGGCAGGTGAGACCCTTGATGAGATTCCTGCCTATGGTGTAGGCATGCCAACCAGAAAGCAGGTGCCAAGTCTTCCAGAGCAACTGTAAAACAGATTCATAATAACTGTAGAATTGAACAGACCATTAACCAGGCAGACCTCAAGGATCTCTACCACCTTGGGAAGAGATTAATCCTTGTTCATCCAGAGACCAGAACTGAACAATTAAACATGACTAAAACGCAGTTCTTCCCAGCAGCTTTTTGTGCCATGAGGCCCAACTCCTTGGATGAAGAGTTAAGAAAAGGGTTTACGATGTCAAAAGACAAGAAGCAAAGCTAGCAATTGAGTGGACATCTACAGACAGTTTATTTCCACATTTTGGAAATAAACCTAGGGGATTTGAGCCAATTTTACCAATTCTAGATTCTTTAAACCAAATGCCTCAAAAGGATTTTGCTCCTCCAGAATATGTAACTAATCCTACATATTGCCTTATACATCACTTACACATACCACCAGTGAGTCTATCGCACGGACGTGCCATCTCAGGCCACGTATGTATCTTCATTACATTGCCAGAGGGTGGCACTATTTGCTCTATACCCTCACTCGTCTCTTCTCTTGACAAATGCATGACAGCAAGAATAATTTTTTGCAAGTGTTCCTCCTCCGAAGTTTTCCCTTTAAAAAGCATACATTCCTCCATTTCCCACTTTAATCAGCATTGCTTACTTTGATCAGCCTATAAAATTTCAATGTAATTTTGTTTCGGTTAGCATTAGTTTTGATAATTGCTTAGTCCCTATTTGCAAACCAAATCTACTATTCTCAGGGTACAAACGTCAACCTCAGTACAAAGCTTTTCAAAATTACAGCATTCTCGGGAGTAGTGAAGATAACAGCGTCTATTATCTATTAATACTCTCATTTGATTATTAAAATAACCTTAGATTTTTAAGATACAGTAAAATATCTTCCTTAGGCTGCAAAAATGGTATTGTGCAAGTAAAAAATATTTTCCTAGTAAAGAAACATCAAAATTTTAATAATTTAATTGATTTTTTAAGCACAAAAACAAGTCACTATCTTCCTGCATTCCTGCAGAATTAAATCCTGTGCCCACGAAATGGCTCTGGAACAAAGACACTAAATAACTGGAACAAATTGTAGCTATTTGGTATTTTCCATTGTTCAAAAAGATAAACAGAAAGTCCTTTGTCACTTGCCCAATTACTCATGTTTTTATAAGGAGCTTTTGAAATAATATTATTTGGTAACACTGAAGAGCTGTAGCCTCGCTGCATATGGGTGGCTGGGAAAAGCATACGGACTCCAGCCTGGATCCGGACCCATCGCTTTGGCAATACTGCATTTGCACATGCTGCGATAGCCTCTGGTAACTTGAACAGCAATACAGAAGATGGGGAAAGGCATAACAGAGAGAAAGCAACTGGAGGGAGAGGACAATGTCCACAACAAAAAATGGATCTCTGTCCCAAAACATGGGCTTTTTTCTTGGGAGCCACTGCTAAATAAAAGTAACTTGGAGCTTAATGCGGCACAACTCCATTGGCAGAGATGGAGAAATGAACCAAACACTTCCATGGCCATCACCAGCACAATTCCCAATCAAGTTTAAGCAAAATGCAGGTTTTTCAGGTTGAAAACTCACTGAAACACTGGAATATTAATGACTGTCAATGGTTAAGTGACACTGCTTTCCTAAACTCATTATATGAAAAGAGGAAGAGTTGTTTCAGAACAATAAATAGGAAATAAGGCACCATGTGTTTTCGAGACAAGGAAACAAGGCCCAGTTACTATTAATATTAAATTGCAAGGTAACAAAATTTTACCTGAAAACCCAATAACCAAAGTATAAATATATCCTCTCAACACATAGTACAGATGGATGGGCAAGCTCAGCAAAACAGCTATATAAAGTTAGGGCTATACATTAGTAGTTGTGCTTGTTTAAATAAAAAAACCATCAAACCCAAAATAAATAAAGCCTGGTATGAAAAGGTTGTTCCACAGGAAAAAAACAAACCCAACTGGTTGGGGATGAGAGGGGTTACTGGTTCTTCCCACCTTTTGAAACTTCATGTTATCCGTAAGTGTTTACAAGAGCATGGAAGTATAAGGACTACTCTAACAAAGCAAAGGGAAAAAAAATCAGTTTTGAGAAGTTTTTAATGGCCCTTCTGGAAACAAGGTATTGCAGAAGATGGGTTTAGAAGCCTGCTCAGGTACTCCTGAAGCAGCAGCTCTTGCCAACCATTCGCTGAGAAAGGTGCTGTGTAAATCCCTCCCAAACAGCACTTAAATTATAAACTCAATGTATCTAAAAACAAAGCGCTGGGGAACACAATCACTCCAAATGGCTATGACAAGAAAGGATTCCTGTTCCTCTGCAAAATCATAACTTGCTACAATAACTTGCTACTTGCTACAATAAACTGAATTCAGAATAAGTTTAACCACCTTGGAAACGAGATTTCTGCAGTACCGCAAAGTATCAACACAATGCTTGCAGCAAACGCCTGTCCCCTATACAGTCCTTCCAGCCGCCCTCTGTGCTCCTCTTGCTACAGGACCATTTAAAGAGCTCCCCACAGCCTCTTGCCACAAGGCTTCCCATGCTGTTGGACGCAGAGAGGAGCGAGCTTTGTTTTTATTCCTCAAAGCTTTCTCATTCGCAGCCTGCTGCCATCTCACCACGCACCCGGCAGCTGATGGACACACGGTGCGTCCAGCACCGAGGGGGGCGGGTGGCAGGCGCCCACTGGAAAGCTGTTGTGTGCCAGCAGCTTCTGCCCCAGCAAAGGGGAACTGGCCTCCGTTCAACACACGCTGCTACAATAAAGACACTATGCATTTGCAATTCCTGTTTAAAAGCTAATGTTACTGGTGTCTAAGTGTAGGAGAGAGAACCTTTGCAAGAGATAAGAGGCCTTTTAATTTCGGCACACACTCGATTAGCAGAGGCAGGAACTGTGTCCAAGAGTCCCTACATACCTACCAGGTGAAGACAGCCCACGGAGGTTCGGATACACCTCCTGTAGAGCTTCTGGATGCCAAAACAGCAGCAGCAGCATTTTGGAAGGATCACCACCTCAGATATGCCTAAACAATTTGCATTTTGGGGGTGCCTCAGCAATCCCTTGTTAAAAATCAGCCACCAGACTGAAGGAAGGACAATACCAGCCCATCTCCTCCCACGCCTGAATCCCACCACTCCTCAATGTAAAGAGCTTGAACAGCACCGGAGTTAAATAGAGCTTTACCTCCCTGTTCCCAACTATATTACCTGTGAAGAATCAAAGGGCTTCCTGAGAAGGCAAAAAAAATTAAATACAGACCTCTCACCACCCTTTGATTTTTTGAGTTGGAGCACCATGGTCACTACTGATGCACTCAGCAGTCCTTCCAGCAACATGTGCAGTGCGAAGGGGTTTTCTCAACTGCCAGCAGGTTTCTGCGAAGGCTGGTTCCCACCAGCAGAACTGCCTTGATGCTCCTGTTTCCAAAGGGCTGGGATCAGCTGGCTACAGAAACTGGCAGAAGGGAACCATTTTGTACCGCTGCAGTGGTTTGAAAATGTCCAAACATAACAAGGAACGGTACTTTAGATTTGCTTCTTTTACCCAATCTCAGCCAGACAGTCTTCGTGAATAAAAGTAACATACACTTTACATAAATTATTGTTTGATGTTATAGCAGTAGTTTACCCACAGAAGGAGCAGGTGCCCAACATGCATACTCACAAACAGAGGTGGACCTTACAAGCAACATTAACTTGTGTACAAGTCCTGGTATAGGCTATGCAGCTGAGTATTCAAAATCTGGTAAGAAGTTCATTGCACTGGGCTATGCCACAGTCATACAAAACCTGCTTCAGCCTCTATATAAATTCACTGTTATCTTTTCAAAAAGACCAGCTCAATAAGTGACCAGCTGCCCACTTACTCAAGGTCAGAGCCATGAGCCAGGCGGTCAGAAGACCAAGTGGAGATAACTCCTTTTTCAGTGCTATCAACACTCAGACTTAGTGGCAAAAAGAGCATCTGAAACAGAAGTGCGTCAGGAGTATGCCAAAAGCACTGCCCTTCTCCACTTCACTGACAAGCAGGTCCCTGGCAAAAAGTCATGACATTCTCCAGTAGCTATAATTTCCTGAAGCGAAATACTGAGGCCACGTTAGCAAACTTTTCATCAAACCAAGACTATGTTGGGTGGGTGACCTGGGCTCCATTCACTGCTCTGCAACTACGCAAGTTAAACTACTGTGGCTTGGGCTCTCAGTTTATAAAACGAGGCTGTGAATTATCTGCTTCTCTGACATACTACAATTATTCATCCATTAAGGCAAACAATGCTTGGGAACAGTGTAAAGTAATACTTCGAAACCGGAGACGAGAGCCATATTCATCAGAATTCCCACTCAGAGAAAGTGGCTTAACAAAATGCTGCTGTCAAATTTGATGAGAAAGTGGGTGATAACATCAGCCTTATTTCTCATAAGTAAAAGGCAACTCTGCAAGGCAAAACGTGCTTTCGCTCTCACCTTCTCTGCTTCTCCCTGCTCCTGCCTAAGCCTGCAAAAGACCAAAAACCTTTTTCATGTAAGATAATTAAACGAAAGCCTGTGGACCACGACACTACAATGAGTCCACTATAAAGGCATAAATGATTTTCTTTCGATGCTTGCTTGTCATTCAGCATTGCAGGGAGACAACAGGGAGAGACTGTAGGAAAGAGACTCAGTTGTTTTATTGGAATCACTATGTTTGTATTTAATAATGATCATATATCAAGGAAATGATTATTTGATGAAACGTGCAGCTGTACAACTGCACAGCCTCTGTATACTCCAAACAATCCACTACAATCAACCTCTTATCTTCCTCCTCTCGCTTCAGTGTTGAGCAACCCCAGAAGGCTCAGAAGATGACTGCCTTTCAGGAAGTGCCTTTAAGGCTCCAACTTATTAACGAGCTCATCTTTATCTTCAAGGGCAGAGTCCAAATGTGCCAGCTACTTCCCTCTTTCCCAAAGGGGAGAGAATGATGAAAAATTGGTGTAATACTTTTGTAATTTCAAAGTTATCAGAAGAGGCTTCCATTTTCGAGCAAAGATTAAAGTAGGAGCAGAATAGAGGCTAGATTATTAAATACAACTCTGAGCACGGAGGCTATGACAGGATGACTAACAGTAGGACATTTTAAGTTAATGGTCATTACTCAACCCTTATCCAAAGCCACACTGTTAGAAGAGCAGGCAGTTTCCATCACTGATTACATGAGGCATGGACCTTGATCTTGCAAAACTGTTTATGTGGATGCCTCTGTGAAACTCAAGGATGATGGGATCAGTGCCAGGGTGTTACAGCAGACAGGGAAAAAAAGGAGGGCTTTTACCTAAAAGTGACCAGCACAGGGGCTGTAAGCATTACCACAGGGACAGAAATCTGAAAATTGAGTTGTAGTAGCACTTGATGTTTCGGGGTGTCAACAGCCTCCAGGTAAGGCTTGTAGGTTGGAAAAACACATCAAGAACTGCAGATAACAGAGGGATGTTGTTCAGCATCTACCAGCCAGGAGAAGAAAACAGGACACCCTTATTCCTACAGCCACTAAGAGCCTTTCTGAGCAGTGCTTGGCAAAGTCTCTGAAAGCTGCTGCTGAAAACCAGCTAAAAACCATTTCCTGAAGTATTTAAAAAAAAAAAAAAATTTTAATTTACACATCTTTCAGAGAAGACTGGATGAACCAATGCAGATTCAAGGTTAAACACCTAACGATTTTAGATTAACCAAATTTAGTAAAACAACCGTGGCAGACCATGGTCAGGTACCGCACCTCTGCGGTTGTCACTGCAAAGGAACAGCTTGCTTGCAATGTTCAGTTGAGCACCCTTTTGGGTAAATTACTCAGAAAACATATTTATAGAGGCATGATACAAAGTTGTCACATTTGCTAGAGCCCCATGTAGTCCAGATGATCCTGAGAAAAAAATGCAGTAGGTGGTTTATTTTCTCTTTTGCAGGAGAAACTAGCATTTGTTCGTGGATGGGACTTAGAGGATCTCAAATTGCATTTGCATTGATTTTAAAGGAGGAAGAAGAGTTACGGGGAAGAGTGGCAGCTAGCTGAAGCAGTAAGAAGCAAAAGGAACAGGAAACCTGAGCCATCCCTAGCCTACAGCCTGCCCTGGCAACCGCCAGCTTTAGGAAGCCCTTAAAACAGACTATGACCATGTTCCAGTCAGCACGTCAAAACACATGAAAGCAAGCTCTTATGACTTCTGACTTAGCTTGCTCCTCTGCTCAGCAGCATTTTTGCTTACCCCAGCTGTTCCCCTAGCAAAGCACTGGGCAAAATCCTTGCCCCATGGGAGTGTACACGAGCGTTGCCATGAAACAAGCAGGGTCAGAATTTCAGCCATGCACACGGAGGTTACTATACGGTCCGTCAGACACATTAAATATGGTCATGAACCAGCTGTGCTATGATCTTTGGACAAATCGAGTTTGGCCAGCCTTCAGGGCATGCTGGAAAGCTCACCTGTGGCCCTCTGCTTTTAAAGATGGTTTCACACAGACAGGTGGCTGGAAGGGCTTTGGGAAGGTTAAAGTTAAGTTATCGCAGGAGGCATCGATTCAATTTTGGAGAAACTAACGAGTCTGTCATTGATTCACAAACTTGTAAGAGACACAAAATGCATCATTGAACCATGACATCCTGTTAGAGAGCAGTAGAAGTCCAGGCACAAGTGCTTCTCCATAACACAAGCCTCAAGTTCGAGCACGTTTGTATTAGGAGTGCAAGCTGGCTTCATCACAGAATCACAGAATCAGAAAATTTTTAAATTTGGAAGGGAACTCTAGAGATCATCTAGTCCAACTCCCCTGCTGATACAGGAATGCTGAGAGCACATTACTCAGGACTGCAGCCAGGTGGGTCTTGAAAATCTCCGGAGAAGGGGACTCCACAACCTCCCTGGGCAGCCTGTTCCAGTGCTCTGTCACCCTCACCCTAAAGAAGTTTTCCCTTCTGTTTTAATGGAACTTCCTGTGTTCCAACTTGTGCCCGTTGTCCCTCATCCTGTCACTGGGAACCACTGAAAAGAGTCTGCCTCCATCCTCCTCCAACCCACCCTTTAGATACTTAGAAGCAAGAAGAAGGTCTCCCCTCAGCCTTCTCTTCTCCAGGCTAAAGAGTCCCAGCTCTCTCAGCCTTTCCTCCTAAGGGAGACGTTCCAGTCCCCCAATCATCTTTGTTGCCCTAAGCTGGACTCTCTCCAGTAGTTCCCTGTCCCGCTTAAGCTGGGGATCCCAGAACTGGACACAGTATTCCAGTTGTGGCCTCA
>VYXH01008804.1:137815-223155 GCA_013397275.1 Burhinus bistriatus
TCAGGGCCCATGGACTTATGGATGTCCAGCTTGGCCAAGTGGTCTCTAACCCGGTCCTCCTCAAATGAGGGAAAATCTTCCTCTCTCCAGACCTTCTCCCTTGCCGCCAGGGTCTGGGATTCATGAGGAACAGCTTTAGCAGTGAAGACCAAAGAAAAGAATGCATTCAGTAACTCCGCCTTCTCTGTGTCTTCCACCACTAGGGTGCCCATCTCATTCATCAGTGGGCCTACATTTTCCCTAGTCTTCCTTTTTCTATTGATATACTGAAGGAACCTCTTCTTATTATCTTTAACCGCAGTGGCCAAGCCGAGTTCTGTTTGGACTTTGGCCCTTCTAATTTTCCCCCTGCATAGCTTCACCACATCTTGGTATTTCTCATAAGTTGCCAACCCCCTTTTCCAAAGAATGTAAACTTTCCTTTTGTTCCTGTTTTTCCTTTTGGTCCTCTCCCTTTCATAAATGGTGTTGCCAGCACAGACAGCAGCGTTTTGCTTCTGGAGATTTCTTTCAAGAATTAATATCCATCCCTCCTCGTAAGTGCTCGTTGCTCATTTTTATGAACCCAGAGTTCCACATCAAGGTTTTAATGCCACAAAAATAAAGCATCATTAGAAACAGATTTGCCTAGAAGAGCAAATACCACACTTGTGTTTTCCAGGAGCCGTTATTTACATTTTATTCTTTGGAATACAAATAATTTCATTACCAAAACATACAGGGTCTGCTGAACATCTGTACTTGCAATGAAGCTGTGCCCACTAATATTGTCCGTACCTTTTCCCCATTTCTTTTTAAATTTATAGTTGAACGTATTTCCAAAATCATTCTATGAATAGCTATGTAAACCTAACGGTCTTAATCTGAGCAGATCCAACTGCTTTGCTCCAAATGCTACACCCACTAACAGCTTAAGAAAGGCAGGCAAAGTGAGTCATCAAACTCGCTCTCCAAAAAGAAAACAAAAGGAGCATGCCAATAAAAAGAATAAAAAGCACTCTTTATAATGAAAAGGAAATTTCTGAAGAACGTGAGGCTAAGCCTGCGCGCTATTTTGGAGTAGCCTCTCACCTGTGCAGCATCCCAGAGCTGAGCCACCAGCTGACAGGTACCTGGAGGCCAGCTCCATCAGCCAGGGATACTCGCTGCACTGAGGACCATGCTCCACTGTGTGCTCCAGATGGCAAAAAGATGGAGATCTGGTTCAGACCTATTTAGATAGTCAGACTCAGTGATCTCTGTACCTTCATGAATCTGGCTCTAAATGAACAATTAATGTCAGCCCGATGTGTGAAGAAGGCAGTAATTCAAGGTCCTTATGTTCTTCTGAAGTACAGCTCTTTATTTTGTCTGGGCACAACTATGAACTGCGATGTAATCTGATTAGATGCCAGCAATATTCAATGAGGGGAAGGGATAATACACTTACAGCAAATGGCTTGGAACACCAAGTGCAATTCCATCGTGCGCTCGGCAGCACACGTACTGCTTATTTTGAACTGGCAACTTCCACAGAGGCTGTGAAAAGCCTACAGGTATCTTTCCTCTTTGTGTCCAGCTATCAGCCTCGCAAATACCTCTGGGTCCAAAAGTCAAAAGCTCCTTAACTCAGGTCTCCCGACCACCTGTGCTGCTGATCCCAATTCAGCAAGGATTTCAGCTACGACCAAACGGTTGCTGCCTCCAAAGCACAAAATCAAGCATGACTGGGACAAGCAGGTGCAAAAAGCAGAAGAAAAAGATATCTTTTTTTTTTAAATCCAAGTCAGCACATCTGATTGAAACCCCAGAGCAAGCAGATCTGCAGAATAAGGCAGTGCTATTTTTACATGCTGTCACTTCTTCCAACAGAGCATGCTTCCTTAGTGAACGGAGGGGAAGAACGTGGAGTGACAAAAAGAGGTAAAAATCATTCAAACTGCCTTAAGGAATTATCAGTTAAAGAAATTTTAGAGAAAGTCCGTTATGTTTCAGTTAGTTATACAGATACAGCATCATCAACCCATCAAGAGACCCAATGCACACCTTAGCATTGAGCGCAGCATCTTGGTCCCCGGGTGCAAGGGGAAGCTCTGCCACTGCCCCAGGTATTCACGGACGTTGTTCCCTCTTGCTGGGGCAGCCTCGTGCCTTTTCTCAGCATTGATGATCTCTAACTGCAACTTGCTTATATAGGGGGAATGCTGGTGGGGATGCTTCAAAAGGCAATACATCCTCTTTCTGGTACTTTCTCAAGGCAGCTGCTCTGTGTGCTCCAAAGGCCATTTAAAAATCGTCTCAAATATGTATTGAAATACCCATGGCTCAACTTCATCCCCCCTGATTTATTTACTGCTCATTTAAACTTCACTTGGTAGAAGCCTAGAGATTAAAAACACACTGACTTTGCAGACTTATCCTCTAATACTCAGGAGACTTGTCAGCAGACACACAGCGAACCTGCACACCTCTTTAATCAAGTGGCAGATAACGAAAGGGTAACAAGAATCCAGGGCACTAGAGTTTACAGTTACCCAGATTGCCCCAAACCTCATTTTGCCCAGCTCTATATAGAAAGACAGTTGTGCTGTTTGTCGGGTCAGCTCTCAAACAGTTAACTAGCTTTGTCCTCGCTGATAGGTTGTGGGGTTTTTTTGGCAGCATCCCACTTATTTTCAACTTCAGCTTCCTCAGCCTTACTACAATATAACGAATTTTCACAAAAGCAAAGGAGAATGTCACCGCATGGGTTTGACACCAGCTGGCTGCTCAAGCCCACAGTATGAAGGAATTTGATACACAACACTGAACTTGGCTTAAAAAAAAGTAATATTCCACCTGTTACAGAAAGTGAAATGAGGACAGTCACCTCCAGGCAGAGTAACCACAGGTCTTTGTGCTTTTGGCCACAAACTCCATAAACACATGCTCTGAAAGACACAGCAAACTCTGAAGTCGTACTTTTGAATTTAGAAAAGGTACAGGCATTTTCTCCTTTACTTGCACACAGC
This sequence comes from Burhinus bistriatus, assembly GCA_013397275.1. Lineage (NCBI taxonomy): Eukaryota > Metazoa > Chordata > Aves > Charadriiformes > Burhinidae > Burhinus > Burhinus bistriatus. Next base: position 140,806 of record VYXH01008804.1, read on the forward strand.
AATTGAAGCAAGCTTCACACAAGAACAAGGCTGCGTGCAGATCAGGTGAGACAGCTTACAAGCACAGGACTGTGCTCCCCAGATCTTTGGCTGCTTTGAATGCACAGATTCACATGCTCTGCAGGCAAACTCCTGTTTATCCCACAAATCCTTCCAAACAACCTAAGCTGTCAGGCTGCATTTAAAGGTGCCTGCTTAAACCATGAAGCGTGCAGCAGGAGAAGAGCTTCGAGAGTTCTTTGATTCACAAAAAGAAAAAAGTGCATCTTGTAGAAAGGATCAAATGAAGCTGCAGAGGTGTACGGCATTACAAACATGGCATACAGCAAGACACTTAGCAGCGCTGATTGGCATGCAAACCCCAAGGACATGCTTATCCCTTTCTGTGAGGACAGAGCAACTGGGTTTCTTCTTCCAAACAAGCTCCATTGGACTGTAGCAAACACGTCTCTGACCACTGGAACAGCAGATACATGTAATTCTGCTGGGCTTGCCTGCTGTGACACACGTATGTGCAATGCACACCAGATTTGTAAGATCTGTGTAAGGCTAAGTTTTAAAATATCACTCGATCACTCTTAGTAAGAACAACTGCAAGAAGCTCCAGCAAACCAGGATTTGAATGAATGAAAAAGACTAGAAACCAAAAACACAGAAGGAAAACAAAGCTGAATTAAGAACAGGGCTTTGCAAATCCTGCAATTTAAGCCTTAAAATTGGCAGCAGAAGCCATCCTGTGCCCACAGAAGTTGCTTTACAGTGCTGCTCCTCCATCTTTTTAGCGATTCCCTTACCGCAGTACAGAACACCTTTTGTGCCTCCTCCTGTGGAACAGCCCCTAGGAGAGCAGCAGGAGGGGATTCGCACCTTACACCGTACACAGGACAAACCTTCAGAGTAATATTACCATTCTAGCCATGTCCTGCTCATCTTAGAGTCCTTAATCATCAAACCATCTGGGGTTTGGCAGTTTTAAATAAGGCTGCCATTCACATACAGAGTACTGCTAAGGTTTTCTTAGCAATAGCATGCAAAACTACGTTAATACCCATCTAAGGGGATGTCCCTCCTTCCGCTTCAGGAAAGTGCACGTGCCTCTATGCTCCCCTCCAAACACTGGTGTAACGTGTTTGGATAGTGGTCCTTCCCATCAGCATCTCATGCAAAAAACAGGGAGATAAAACTGGAAGGGACCTCAGGGGGCCATGTAGTCTGTTCTCCCACTAAAAGCAGGGCCCACTTTGATCAGGTTCCTGGGGGGGGTCTGTCCAGTCCAGCTTTGAGCGTCTCTAGGGGTGGAGATTCCTGGGCTCCTCTTCCAGTTGCTGACTAGTGCCACTGTGAAAATCATTTTCCTTACCTAAAATCCAGAGTCCATTGTCCCAGCAGTTCAAATCCGCAGTTTTCCAAGTGCCTCCTGGAAGGCTGTGCTCCCCTAACACTGCTTCATCAACATAACACAGTAAATACACGTGGAAACTGTTTATTGGTTTTATCTGAGTAAAAGCTTTGATGTCAAAGGAATTCAAACATCCACCTTATGCACACAAAACTGCATTATCACAACCCAATCTGGGAAAAAATGACATCTGTGGTATTTTCAAAATGACACAAACCCAATTAAAGTTCACCTACAAAAAAGAGCCAGCCCAAGCGCTAACTTGTTCAAATACATCTGTGTACATTTACTTTTGCTGCATTTCTTACGGTTTCTCAAAAAATGAATTCACAGTACTTTATGGTTAAGCTGATTTTCGTACAGAAACATTCATGTGGTCATTTGACATCTCTGGTAATGCAGGAAATCCATCTAAACCTCACAGCTCCTCACACGCTCTGATGCTCCCTTGTTCTTCTAACAGACCTCATCAACCCGCACCTACAATACACAGTTGACTGTGACCTATTGCTATTAATTTGTCTATTAAAGACAAAAGGAAGTGTCAAAGTTGGATGGAGGATTTCTGACCTAGGCTTTAAGCACTGTAATGCACAGGACTACCATATAAATGACAAGTTTAGGGGAAAGTGCTCAGAAAGGGTCACCTCCTATTTAGAATTTATTAACTATTCCCCCCAGAGACCACCTTGATTTAGTACCATGTAACCCATATTCCTGCATTTCACAGTGATATTGTTACACAAAAGGTTTCTTTCTATCCTGCTCAGCCATGTGAAGCAGGAACCATCAATTCACCCAGCTCTTCTCCCAAAGACAGTCAACTTGAGGGACAGGTCGCTCAGAAATTACACATACACAAACGTGCACACAGTTACAAACAGTTTGAGGAAACCCACATTTGTAACACTGCGCTGGACATTCTGGGGAAGAAAAGCCTTGGATCACTCAACAGAAAGTCATCTTGCCATGTGGTCTCAAAACCAGTTCGTAACATACAGGGCCAACAGAGATGATGAGATTTTTTTTGCTAACCAAAGGGAGAGCCCCCAGGTTTTGGAGGCTTTAAGACTTGGGCTCCAGTCCCAAATCCCCAAGCGTAAGCCTGACTCAAATCCATCTGCTGCTCATCAGAGTGTTCAGCTCTGTCCTAGAATGAAAGGCAGAAATTCTGCAAGACAGTGAATAATAGAGTCTGCAGCATAAGGATGCAGCCGCTCTGAGAAGGTATGCAGGAAAGAGGTGGTTACTGAATTACCCACCTTCCCCTGATGGGCAGTAATGCTTTAAGGCACTGATTCATGAGCTGTATTTTTCAAGACGATGGTGTGTATCCTACCGCAAGTCCAGAGGCAGTGCAAAGCCCAGGCTGCAATACAACCACATCGAGATCACGGCAGTCAAATGGTGTACAGAGCAAAGCATTTTCTCACCGTGTACCCATCAACGGGCGACCCCGCCATGAGCTGCTCAACACCACTCGTGTGCTTATATTTAACGTCTGCACTCAGAAGTAATTTATGGTTTTATTTAAGGGGAGCTTCTCAAAAGAGGGCAAAGGGGCCTCAAATTGTTTTCCCCAGAGTAAAGTGCATCTGCAGACAGTTCTTGAGGAGCAGTTAGCACACGGGAGTTTAATAACATGATACTGTTCTCATCCCTTGACATTCTCCTGGGCATTGCAGGGTCAATGCAGGCCAAAACTTCTGCAAATTTAAAGTTGCAGTTAAAATGAAAAACACACGCACTTTTCACATCATTTGTAGACCAGACACAACTTGTTACAGAAAGAATCAATCCATTTCTCCTGCTGGTACAAATACCCACCAACCAATTTAACCACGCTAAACAGCTAAACACGGCTACTGATAACAAGTTTTGTTACCACAACATGCCAAAGTGAAAATGAACCTTAACAATGTGATACAAGCAGGATTTTAAAATATCTATTTTTTAATGTGCTCATTTTTAATGTGGTCAACTTCTGCCGTTACACTCCGGTAAGCATGACGTATCATCAGTCTTAATAGACTTCCAATGCAACAGCAGTTTCTGATTTATTTCCCCCCATCCCACATCCTCTTCAGAGTCCATTTCTATTTCAAGCATCAGTACCCAATGCTTGCAACATCTGCAGGTTGCCAAGCCAGTTTATCTATGGAAAAATGGATACGAACTACTTGCCAACAGAAGAAAATACACCCTTCACTGAAAACTATGGCTAGCTTGTGCTTTTTCCATCTATCTATAAATATGGCAATACCAACTGCTAATTAAAGCAGACAGGTTCAAATGGTATAAAAGCTGTAATCACAATATGACATGTGTAAGTTTCTAAATACAATATATTAAGAAATGAGGCTAAAAAGCCCTCCAACCAAAACCCTGTAAAGGGATAAGCACTCTTAGCTTTTAACACTGCATTAAGGAGAACAGAGAGCTGCTGATAAAGGCTACCCTGTGCAGAGAGCATGAGATATACAGTAAGAAGCACAGAAAACACAGACCATGAGATTTGTCGTTACGTGGTACTAAAGCCACGCTCTCCTCAGGCTCCCAAGGAGCCCTTTGGCTGCTGGAGTATCTGTCCGTGACGTAAGCTGAGAGTAACTGCAATGCAGCACTCGCGTGGGCACTGATTATCTCTGAATTTGTCTTCCGAGGCAGCAGCCTGAGCGAACTCAAGGGCATGCCTTCAACAGAAATAATTGCCACATTTAATCTGTCCAGCTGCAATCCATTTCAGATATAACCGCCTGCAACGGACTTTAGCCTAGATTTTTCTAACAGTTTGTTTAAAGTAGGTAAAATAAATGATTCAATTAAAAAGACAGCCCCCAAAGAACTGGTTTTTGGTACAGGAGTAAGGACGGCTTAATTGGGTCTTGATGTAAGCAGTATTTCTCTGGTTAAGAAAAATATCTGTCCAAAGAAAGTAGTTAGTCTCATTAATCTGCTATTCCCAACAGGATCAAAAGGCTGCAAACGGCACGGCTTGCAGGTCAGACTATAATAAAACAAGAACCAGGTACCTCAGTTGGTAGCCCAGGATAAACCAGCAATACACGTGGGACATATTCTGTGCCGTGCATTGTTTTCCTATCCGGGAGGTGTGGCAAAACCCTACAGCAGCAGAGGTGCGAAGCGCTAAAAATCCTGTGGAGACTGAGGAATTGGAAACGTTAAGAAAAACAGAATCACACTCAAGGAGCTCTGGTTTATCTACTAACAAAGCTTTACACCAGGCTTGCTAAAATGTAGGCAAGCTAGGGGCAAATGTAGGCACGAAATAATTAAAAAACGTATTGAGCTCCAAAGAGACACAGCAAGTTATCTGCTGTGAAAACAAAATTAAACCCAACACTATTTTAAAGCACTTAAGAAGGTGATTGAAGACAAAATAGCTACAAATCAGCATCAGCAATTACCCATCCAGTGTCTCCTCCCCCTTAGAAGAGGCATCTCTTGCAAGTCAAGTCAGCAGTTGCAATGGCAAGGAGGAGGGAGAGGATCCCCAGGGACATTTTTTCTACTAAGAACCGATTGTGAGAAGACTCCGCTTTAAACCGAAAGTGCATATTGAAGGCAGTACGATACGGCTTCCTTTGAAATTTGACTACCTTTTGTAAAAGGAAGACAAAATATCAAAAGAAATGAGCTTGCAAAAAAAGGTGAAGAGATCTTTTTAGCAGAAGCTGTTTTCCAAGAGGGCACCACGTTCCTTCAGCCCAACCCCTGCATGAAGCTGTCTCCAGGGAGTCACTCACCCAGGGTGATCCTCATCCAAATGTAGCTGCTGGCTACTAAAAATGCACCTTTGCTTTAAAGTTTTGTTAACAGAGTTGCACTGGACACATTTCAAACAACTTTTATTCTGCCAGGCTTTGCCAGGCAATAGTGAGAAACACCGCCCTATCTCTAACCTGGAGAAGTCAAACTGGGGTGAATGACAAACACTTGGGGCAGGATAAGAGATGACCTTAGAGCTCAGGGGGTTGTGATTAGTGGCACAGAGTCTAGTTGGAGGTCTGTGACAAGTGGTGTTCCCCAGGGGTCAGGACTGGGTCCAGTCCTGTTCAACATATTCATCAATGACCTGGATGAAGGGATAGAGAGTACCCTCAGCAAGTTTGCTGATGACACAAAACTGGGAGGGGTGGCTGACACACCGGAAGGTTGTGCTGCCACTCAGCGAGACCTGGACAGGCTGGAGAGTTGGGCAGAGAGAAACCTCATGAAGTTCAACAAGGGCAAGCATAGGGTACTGCACCTGGGGAGGAATAACCCCATGCACCAGTACAGGTTAGGGGCTGACCTGCTGGAAAGCAGCTCGGTGGAAAGGGACCTGGGCGTCCTGGTGGACAACAGGATGACCATGAGCCAGCAATGTGCCCTTGTGGCCAAGAAGGCCAANGGGTGGCAGAGCACTGGAACAGGCTGCCCAGAGAGGTGGTGGAGTCTCCAACTCTGGAGATGTTCCAAACCCACCTGGATGCCATCCTGTGCAACCTGCTCTAGGTGACCCTGCTCTGGCAGGAGGGTTGGACTAGATGATCTCCAGTGGTCCCTTCCAACCCCGGTGATTCTGTGATCTCTCTGCCAAGGCGCACTCCAGGCAAAAATGTTCTGACAAGCAGGCAGAGACCAAAAGTAAAAGTCCTGTGCAATTTGCTCATTTAAAAATATATCCCCCACCAATTTATTCTGCCATCTGTTAGTGAGGTCAAAGGTCATTCTGAAATCTAGGTAAGCCACCAGCCCTCATGGGTGAGGCGCCCTGCTTTCCATGGCCAGCAGCGCACAAGTGTTTGATGGACTCAGGATCTCAGCCAGCTTCCCTTGGCTCTCCGGCCGAAGTGGCGTGGTACATTTGGACCATGGCTGACGAGGAAAAGCTTTAGGCACAGTGCAAACCCAGGTGCAAATGTGGACCTCTGGATCTGCAGTAGGATGCTGTTATCCACCCTATGCCTTTTAAAGGTTTTGGTCCCTTCTGTCTCTACGTGACTGGCATCAACACCATCCAACAGCAGTTCTGTAGCCTTGGAAAAGGCCACTAGAGCATCCAAGGATCCCTCCTAAAAATAAGAATCACTAGAGATGAGAACACTCACAAGAAAAATGGGCACAAAGCCAGAAATCAACACAGAGCATCTCCCAACACCTCATTGGATGTCAGACCAAGGTCCATCCTCCCTCAGGTCACAAAATAGCTCTAGCCCAGACCTCTCCTCTAGATAAAGCGCTGCTCAGCTTCATGTGCTTGTTGGCCACCAAGGTACAAGAACTTGGCAGCTGATAGGAAACACGTTGTTCCGGCACCGTGCTCTCTCCAACCCATTCCAAAAGTAAGGAAACGGTCAAGCTCAAAACATGCCAGTGGTCTATCGATTTAGTACAGACAACACTTCCGAAAGGAAAAACTTCCAGGCTTAAGTCACACACAGTCTTTAACCCTGCCTCTCAAACAGCTTAATTCATTTATAGCAGGATACACTTCCTGTCATAAAACATCCATATGCAGAAAATATTACAAACTTCCTTCAAAATCTATATTTAAATTGGAGTGATAACGCACTGTTGATATCATTGATGTTTGTTGCTCATCACTGACTTTAAGGAAGCTAGAGATTTAGATGCTTTAGCATGGTTTTCTGTTATTTTATCCGTATGTCTTCCTCCATCACCATCCGAATGCTGCCGCAGGAGAGCCTCCAAGAAGAGCTATTTAAACCAAGTCCAGCATTTTGATAAGAAAAGTGTATCACCTTCGTCAACCTGGAAGGCTCTTTTACAGCAGAGAGCATGGGAGGATCCACCAGGCAAAGAGCCAAGTCCTCTCCCTACAAAACCTTCTTGATGATTGCTTTGGTGACCGCAGGGACAACCGCAGGGACAGGAACGATAGTCCTGTCCAAGTGACACAGTTCCCTGCTCACCTGCATGGACAAGTTAACTCCAGAAAGAAACAGTCTGTTATTTTCTCAGCCAACACAGTAAAACTAGAGAGGTCTACAGTCTCTTTAGGCAGAACCAGGAAAGCTCCATTTCCTATATGATGCTCTTGGCCCAGAGAACAATAAAGCACTATTAAATCAAAAATACTCAACCCACCTGGCTGTGGGAATAGGGACCTGAGCTCCAGTTTTACTCCTGGAATTCCCTGTGATGAACAAGAACGAACCCCCCAAATATCTGTGACTCAGATTTTAGGATAATTTGATTCTCCACAGAACACCAATGCCATACTGGTGGTGTTTTGGGGAAATTTGTGCAAAGCCAATACAACATTTTTCAGCATGGTCTCTCTCATAAATGAACGCATCGAGGTCCACAGTGTGAGCCCAAAAGATAAGCGTGCTGAGCCTCATCTTCAGAATCAGATCTCCAAAGAGCATGTTCTCAATTTCCCCTAGTAACTTCAGACATAACACTCAGGGGGGTGGGAAAGAAGGCAACACTATTACAATTTCTATGACTATGACCTTTAAATGTTTAACTAGCAATCTATTCTTTGCAGTCAAGATAAAGCAGCGGGTGATCAGCTTCACTATGAGTCACTATGCCCCTGTAGTGCAATAATTCAATTAGACACTTAAACAGCTTTCAGTTTTGTTCGGGGTCTGCTTGGTAGAGCCATAGTCCCCTAGCTACAATTTTGTTTTGCCTCACAAGCTAAGCAGGGTCAGTCCAGGTCAGTGCTGGATGGAAGGAGAGGTCTTGTAGAAAATCCCAGATGCTCCAAGAAATGGGACTGATGTTTCTGGAGGAGGCAATGCGAACAAGAGCTATGGGAGAAGGTCTGGAGCTTGTGCTTGGATACAAGCGTCAAACTTTCAGTGACCTACAACCAAGACCCCGACCTCCCCTACTCGCTGATCTCAGGATACACGTATTTCACTTGCTCAGGCTATCCGCTATCCTCCAGCTAAACCAGACATGCTATTCTTTATTTTCTGTTGTAGCTGCTGCGAATACACTCTTAAGGGACTTTCTCACGTCTCCAGAAACGGCTTCAATGTAGTGGTTTGTGAACACCTACCCACCTTCACCTTCTGCCTGATCCATTCCTCAGCTGGTGTTATGGTATCAGGAAGCTGATGGAGGAGCCGAATAAAGTTTCCTGTGTAATATGTAATGCACAACTTCATCATCATTCAACCACATCTGGATTTTACAAGTTATGCAGGAAACCATCTGCAAGCTTGAACTGCATTCTTGACAGCCAAGGCTCTTCCCCCTCCTCCAGAGTGGTTTCTTTTTCCCCAACAGCTTAATAAGCAATTCTGAAAAGGAAAAACATATTCCTCTCCCCCCCCATTGCTGAGTCAGCAATGGCAAAAGCAAACTCCCACAGCATTCATGTACCCTGCTGACCTCCGGACCTCTAAAATTGTTTCACTTTCCCTCAGCACTTGAGTTCTCCAAGCCCAGGCACAGGCACGACCTACTCGAGTTGCACTTCTGCTCGCAGGACCAGCCCCTGATTTCTGCTCACAGTCCAGAGGGTTACCAAAACACAAAGATAAATTAGCGGGAAGGGTAAACGTTCTTTCCATCAGCCCATGGCCAAATATGCTTACTGAGAATCAAACTACACACAGTATGTCCTGTTCTAAGTCTGCACCATGGGGCACACAGGTTAAGTTTAAAAATTTACTTTTGTAAGTTTCAGCTTAAAAATTACCTTTTGTCACTCTTTACTGACCATTTCATAAAGCTTAGGAATCTGTTACTGGCTGCAAGCTAATAGGTAAGTGCTTTACTCAGACAACATCTGCTCATGGGTTTTGATCCAGAGATCCTGGGTTCAAACTCCACTGCTGTGGTCAGTCCATTAGGGTTGTACAGTTGTAACAATTAAGAAAAAACTAATTACAAGCTTTCACAGAAAACAATGAAGCATTTTTGTTTTACAGAAGGTAGGTCAATCAAAGCCTTTCATTAAATATTCTTCCACTTCTTAAACCAAGTATTCTGCACTATGGAAAGGGTTATTTTTATCTCACCTATCCTGGTTGTATTTATAAGGCCGCATTTAATATGATGGTTTTTTAATCCAGGATTAGACTTGCCAAGAGTTTTATCAACACATCAGTCTGGGGTTTGCAAGGAAAATATTTGAACTGTAAGCTGCAGCATGTATGCACATAGCTTCATTAACATAAACATATTCACCCCAGTAAAAACTGCATTTTCGTTATGCGCTGCACTGCTATTCACAGGGTTACTGCTTAATGGGTCTAGTATTACTGTGACACAGGGAAGCCCTAAGAAGAGTTTTGCAACACTGTATTGCAAAAGGGCTCCAGGACCAGTTACAGCAGGAAGATTTATGTCAGACACCTGTACCTATATGAATGGGAGATGTTTAGTTTTACAGCAGTAAAAAACTAAAACTGTGGCCTCGTAATAGAAAATGAATCAAGACAAAAGAAATTCATCTTACATAGCAAGAAGATAAGCTGGCAAAAAATAAAAGCAGGTAAAGAGTAAAGTCATGTATCAACGTCGTGACTAGAAAGCAAGAAAGATGCAATCTATTTGGCTTCCACTTAAGTCCAAAATCTCGTATTTCTTTCTAAGACGACCTTAAACTGAGACTCTTATCTGCCATTACAATCCTGTACTTTGGTTCACACAGTAACAGTAGAGGAGCAGCATGTAGGCACCACATTCTTTTTCTAACTGTTCTAAAATCACTTTCAATGCTTCAACTTCTCAGTACTCCTACAAGAAAAACCTGGTGAGTCACCACAAGCAACCAAAACGCCCAAACACCTGCGACCTGTGCAGAGCTGAGAAGCTCTTCTACCTACAAGATTTCATCTCCCCAACTGACACCAGCCAATTTTGAGATAGCATAAATGCCTTCAAAACTTGAACTGGTGACTTCTGGAGCTTTCTCCTGAAACGACGTACGCCACAGGCATCCCAAGTGGAGGTTTCCAGCAGGGAAAAGTCAGAATAAAGCATATGTTTAACAGCTGGGCTAGGAGAGGCCATAAACCTTTCCTTTTTAAAAGCAATGCAATCTCTATACCGCATCCCACGTCCCAGGAGCGTGGGAGCAGATATGTCCCTGCACTGCAGTCTGGGCTTGGTACGCTGTAACTCGAGCAGCTCCTGCCTCTGGTGGATAAGACATAAAAAATATTGTCAGCCTGGAAAAGACATGGGTTGTGCTCTTGTATGCTCAGCACATGGGAGATGGTCCTTTCCTTCAAGGCGTGCAAGTGATTGACGTTTGGTCAATTAGTTCTCTATTAACATGCAGCCAGGGACCTGGTAACGAGAACATTTTTTTTTTTTCCTTCCTGATTTGATAGAAGAGACATCGAAACATGTTTTAATCTGCAATACAGACTGATAAAACCAGCTGTCCAACAGACAGTCTCTTTCACGAAGGCTTAATTCTCCTCAGGGAGCTCGAGAGCAGCTTTACTGCCTGCCGGATAAGTCATGTTTACAGCAGATCCTCAAGAGCTGCTCGGCCTCCTGGATGAATTTAGAAATCAGACCAGAGGGTAGATTTGCAGAGCAGTAATTAGCACAGGAGCCGATGGAGAAGCAATGGAGAAGAATAATTTAGTCTGTGTCAACATAAGGTCAAGGTCCAGGGGGCTCATCTGAACTTCTGGGCAGCTCATGGGGAGAAAGGCAGGGAAGGATGAAACAAGGGGGATCTGCACTCCGAAAACCCAACTACTCCCCACAGACCAGCTTGAGCAGTCTTAATCAGCTTTGCAACTCTTCTTCCTTCCCATTTCAGGGCTTTTTTTATTTTGTTTTTAAAAAAAGGCAGGTAGTGAGCACCCCTGACAGGCAGCACTACCCTGTTGCCACAGTGACTGTAACAGTACACAGTCTGTTGGCAGGCAGAGTATTTCCCCACTACTGCCTTTCTGCTAATGAGTCAGCAAGTGCCTTAACTTAAATAACACGCCACCAGCTCGATCAGGCTTGTTACTGTGCAATTCCACCCCAGAGCAGAGCAGATGGGAGAGCTCCTGTTGTACCAGCTGGATTCAACCTGCTACCCTCTAAAGCCATTTCCAGAAAAAGCCGACATGGGTAACTCCAGCCACCATTTGCGCAGAGCTCAGCATCACCATTTCCATTGCGGACGGACTGTGTCAGCATTGAAACAAAATAGAGAAATCGTTAGACAAAGACAAAAAGATACAAATATAAGACACAGATACAGGCAGACTTGCTTAAAAGCAAAACTCAGGTCAGAGGAAGGCCAGGAAACATCAGGCAGTGCAGCTCCTTCTGGGTTCTCCTGGTCCGAAACAGAGCCATGGCACCAAAACTCACACTTTCCGTCTCATGTCCAAAGAGACTTGAGAATTTGTCAAACAAGTTTCTGTGGGGCTAGTTTATTTTTGCTTCTCTCTGTTCCCAGGAATAAGTATCTTCTTGTTTCTTAAGTCAGTAAGAACCTATTACTGGCATTCCAGCTACAGACAAAAAGCAGTACCAATAGTGTCAATACCAACACATACTCCTCCAATTGCTCCTAGTATGTTCCTACTCCTGGAATTATATTCGTGAATGCAAGTCCCGGAGTACACAAAATAACTGCACACTCAAGAGCACAAACCAGCAAAAAGATTCATTTACTTTATGTAAATAGACAGTTGAGGTATTCATATTGTTTAGACCCCAATATGTAAAACAACACATGCAGAATTCCCAGAACAGCTAAATACAGAGTCATGGACAGATAACTGAGAGGTGGACAGGTCTTCTTACCATAAGTATTTATTGACTTTCTGAAAATGGAGAATGTGCATTAATTCAGGAAGTAAAAAGTGGTTCAAGAAGAGAATCAACACCACAAGTAAAAGGAGGTGGCTAGACCCAACGCTTTGCAACATCCAACCTGCCCCTGCCCTCTCCTATTTTCCAAGGCATTTCCCACCCCTGTCTGCGCCTGGCTGAGACAAGCTGCTGCAAATCGGACCCAGGAGACAGTCTGGGTACTGCTCCCGATTCACGGAGGCACAGCAATTCCTGAAAACAAAAAAAAGTAGGGCTAAGAATAAATCCCAGTGGCCAGAGTACGTACACGAACTAAGTACAAGGCACACATAAGATTTATTAGGTCTCACGCTGTAACAGCACCATGAATCATAATGATGCCCTATTTGCTATCCACATATGCCTTTAAGTCAATGATAAAAGTTCACTTGGCACAGAAACATACCATGCAGTGTTTCACCTGCAGTGTTTTACTTCTAGCCCTTCCTAATTCACTTGTGTTAATCCAAAAATTGGCTACTTTGGTGGAAAAAGATGGAGAAGTCCTACAGTGTCTCCAAGCTGGTGAGCACATGGGGTTGACAAGCAATTCACCAAGCTGGGACCGCCCCACTATGTCCAGTAAGTTCAGGATACACATTCGACAGGTGAGTGAGTCAGTGATCACAGGAATGCTAACAGCAGGTAATCTTATCTCCAAGAACTCCTTTTTATTGAGAACTTGTGATCTGAACCCTCAAAAATCAAGGCAAGCGTTACAGGAATTGATGCTGATGTTGCTGTTGGAGCCAGTCTGCAAACACTGCTGGACAAGGTGCATTGGAAGGGAAGATGGGCTGTTCCAGTAAGTCCTGTTTGCAGATGTGCCAAAAGCACCAGCAAAGGACCCCACAGAGATGATACCATGAAAGGCAGGACTGTTACTACCAGCAGTAAATGGCCAAAGGAAACTAGAAGGATCAACAGGAGGAAGTGAGAGGGAAAGGAAGAGTGCCTTCAGGACACAAAGCCACCGATGACAGGTCTGTTTTTATCTCCTGTTTTCCACACAAAATGACTACGCATCTGCCATCGCAACCAGACTCCTCTGCGTGGAAGGTTTGCCATCTCTCCTCTTGAGGCTATAGAAAATTTAGCAATCAGATTTTCCTAACTTACACCACAGAGCACATACGAGCCCTCTGATACTAGACATATTCAGTACTGGTGACAGTGACCTTCTAGGAAGTCCCATACCACTGCCCTTACCCCGTGTTTTTGTACAACCTGGCTTTCAAGACTAAATACAGGCAGTAGCACAAGTTTTTTTGCTGTGCTCCACGTGCCTCTATCTTGCTCTTGTTGGAAGCAACACCACCACATCATTTGATCTAAAGGGATATCCATACCTTCAGTTCACAAGCAGATACTTCCATTTAATGCTAACTTTGGTGCTGGCTTCTCTGCTGGGAGTATGTCTCCAGTGCAAAAAGGATGGTAACCAAATTTATCTATGCAAGCCTTTGGAGAGCTTTGAAGGTGGAGCAATATTCAGTCACTACCAGCGTGGTCCCAGTTAAACTACAAAGTACAGCTAAGGCTGCTGCAGCCACACTTCATCTACTAAATCACTAATTTCCTGATAAATCATTAATGAGTGTAAAACAAAAGAAAAGATAGCGTAGTCGTAATTGTCCTTCCCATCCAAACATACCTTGTATTTTCTGGTCCTACATCCCAATTGTGAGAATTCATCTGGGATCACTGGGGAAACAAATAGATGGAAATGCTAGTTCCAAGGTCTACATATTTTTTCCATGATGAAAAGGGTCCCTCCAGGGCTGGTTCAGACGCAAGCTACAGGAGGTGAGGAACATCCTGGCTAATGCCCAGGGATCTGTTCATGTTCACTACACGTTCCTGACTACATTTGCCTACAGTATTTCTTATTTCACAACAGGTCCTCCTATTAGTACAAACTTCATGCAACCTTCATTTGCAAAGGAAAAACAAAACTGAATAGAACACCACAGTGCTCCCAAACAGCTACAGCACAGCTCTGCCTTTATTTCTCTTGCTGTAGAAGAGACATAAGGTGACCAGCTCGCATGAGCGGTTGGGGAAAACAGTCCTTCCCTCTGGCATGCAGTGCAGGTTGCAGGTCTTGGAGGGACCATTTCAGCTGGAAATCTCCAGATGCTGAACGGGGAGACAGGCCTGAGAGCGAGAGGCTGGAAGAAGGTCAGAGGGTTTCACAAGGGCCCTGCGTGGTCTGAGAGCACGAGGACTCACCACCAAGAGTGGCTGTGCTGCGCATTGAGGATTATTGATTATCCTCTCCTAATCCCATGATTGACCACCCAGGGCAAAAGAAAAAAAAAAAAATCACATTATATACAGATAGATAGCTATTTAAATCATTAACAGAGATTTATATCTCAGTGCTAGTCTTCTGCTCTCTGGGGAAACCAGACAGCTGCATAGCAAGAGACTGAAAGCTAAAATAAAATGAAGAAATGAGCTTCAATAAATCATTAAGCTAAAGCTCATAATGTTTATCTGGAATGTCATGTCCCCACAATCTACAAAAGCAGATGTGTAACTTTTTGTTTTTCTTTTATCAACTATTAAACTGTCATGTAGCTATTACAGAAGATTGAAACTTCTTTTTAAAAGCACCGAGCATCAGGGATTAGAGTTTTTTGTCACGGAAGGGATACTTGCATGCCAATCCATATTGTGCAAGAGGAACTGGAGACAAAGTATATGGAAATAAACCTTTGAAGGAGAGGCTGTTCACCTTCTGCGGATGTTCTGGCAGCTAGATGTGCCCAAAACTTCATTAACAAGGCAGCACTGTGGGATTATTTTTACCAGTTCTTCTGTCATTTCATCTTCTTCCGGTACACCCCATCCCTACATTTCTAAGTGCATTATACATATGAGGCACAGGCAGCACCAGAGCTGGTTCAAGGCTCCCCAGCAATACAGGCGAAGTCCTGTACAGTCGTGGCACTTCTGCCCAGGGGAGGTGGGAGGGAAGGGGAGGGGAGGTCAGATGAAGGCAGACCCATTTCAAGAGCAGGAGGAGGTTTCAGGGTCAGCAGTCGCTTTCCCACACCCTCTCTTGCAAGCAGCACTGCTCCTTCCCCAGCCAGCCCTGCTCTCCCTCCCAAGCCCTGGAATTGCCAGGGAGGCAGGAAGCGCCAGGGCTGGAGCACTGCTCGGCAGGAGCAAGGGTGGAGAAGGGAAAGGATGGCCCTGGAAACATCCCGCCAGGGCAGCCACCGCAGGGATAAGCTGATGGCAGATGCAGATAGCTGTGGCCCAATGCCATCCCCGAGAGGCTGAGGCAGGTGGCCTAGAGAGGGGCAGCTGCAGCCCGAGGAGACACATTGCCATTTCCCCAAGACTCAGCGGTGACCAAGAAAGGGGGCAGCCAGCGTTGCAGCATGAGCAATGTGTTTGCACGACCTCTCTGCTAAAAGCTCAGAGTTCTTCCCGCTCCAGGCAGCTCCATAAACACAGCTGACATTTTCCAGCCTTGCACTGTAACACACTACGGACACAGACCCTTCACCTCTTCCTCTGGAGCTCTACTACAGCCATCAGCACAGAGGAAGGAGAAATCAGCCTTACAGGTATTTCAGGGATCCAAATAGCTTTTTAAAACCTTGTTTCCTTTTTTTAGAAGAACAATAGAGCAGGAAAGCTCTCTGCTCCCTCAGGCTTGACATCCAAAAATTAGCATTTGTTTGTTTTACAGAACAAGACTTGCTCTATCCAATTTAGACCCAATCTGTTAATCTACAAACAAAAGCAAATAAATACTGAAATTATGACTTAGGGGGATTTCAAGAGGCCTACACCTTACTGTGTTTTTTTGAGCTATTACAAATAGAGTCTTGCATTTATTCTACTCTATTTCCTGCTGGCACAAATGCAAAATTCGAAGCTGCTGTGCTGCTTTTGTCTGCTGCTGCTGCAAAGCATAACTACACGTTCAGTCCAGCCTGGGAGGGCTGCTCTTTAAAAGCTAGTTTGAAGCATGATTTCCAAAATCCTGACTGTAGCAATCTGCAAGCAAATCCCTCTACTCTTCTATGCAAGCCCTCAAATTACTGCTATGCTCAAGCCCTTGAAGTCCACCAAATTAACAAGCTCTAGCCCACATGACTAAGGTTCACAGAAGTTCAACCCCTAGCTTATATAAGAGACAGAATTGGTGTGTTTGTCTTTAAAAAAACCCACCAAGATAAATACTAGGGTCAGCAAACGTGCTGTGCAATATTTAACAAGAAAAAGCTGGGACCTTAACAGGATTTGCAGCCTAAAACTGCTCCTGAAGGCAACAAACATGACATGATCATTCTGACAGCTGTGACAAATTAGGTTTCATTTGCCTGAGAGCCAGCCATGTTCATTTAACTGCAATTACTGGCACATCATGATCCCCATGCCGAAGAACGCACCCAGCCATCCAGCTAAACAAAGCTTCTTGTACAGATCAACCTGTTTAAATGGTTCTCCTGTAACAACACCAAGTCTTCAAAAACAACCACTTGTTAATACGTGACAATAGCTTCTTCAGGTGTTTATCGTGGTCCCTCAGCTCTTCTTCAACCAGTGGAACAACAAGATCTGGTTAAGATGCTTTAAACTCTGCACCCCTTCCCTGCGCGCCTGGCTGCTGAATGCAGTGCTCGCAGGAGAACGTGCTATTTAGAGATGTTTACTCTGGTCTAAGCCAGGAGATTTGAAAATTGTTTCATCCAGCCTGAAATATTACTTTGAAAGACTAAACATACAAATTAACTCTTTTTTTGTAACTTGTCTTTATGCCTAAGAACATATCTGGGCTTTGTGGTCTTCAGAGCAAAACCCTGCACACATATCTACGATTTCATAAGAACTCTTTCCTTATCCCCTTATACTTCAGCCCCACCAAAGAAGAAAGCTTCAGTCAATTATACATGCACCATTTCAACATATTTAGCTGGTGAGCTAATTTAAAGGGGGGGGAAAAAAAAAACACCACCAAAAAAACCAACCTCAGGGATGTGGCCATCAGCTTACTTGGAAATTCCTAGATAACACATCCACAGCGTGTCTAATCCATTCAGTCACACCACAAAACATCACTCATTTTTCTTCAAGACAAACTTTATTTATTCCTGAGCAGGACTTTACAAGCCTATGCGTTCCCTAGTCAGGAATGCAGGAGCCCTCGTCCATCCATCCGTCTGTCCGTTTGCTGTTGAGGCACCAGCTGCTGGCAGTAACAGGTGTTATCTGGTTTTCTTCTCAAGAGAAAGTCCCAGGCGCTATCTCTGGTGGAATGCAAAAAAACAGCACGGCATGTAGGGCCCGACACGCAGCTGCATTCCTCTCTGAGCAAGCAGGCAAGACACCCTCTGCCGCAGCGCCACTAACTCAGATGCTTTCCTGGGGAGTCAGCTACATTTGGGTGTACGCACTCAAAAAATTCAGCCACATCATCATTCGAAAGACAGTTTTCCCCACAATTTTTGCAAGGAAAAGCTAGTTTAGGAGCAGCTGCAGAGCACAGTACATTTGTGCAGTGCAACATTAACTAACTCTCAGGACACCATCAGCTGAGGCTGGAGACTCTGCCCTGGCAGTAGCTAACTTCTAGTCAATGTTTCTACACAGGGAAAATCTTCTAAAGTTATTTTTTTCTTTTCAAACTCTGCAGTGAGTCAAAATAGCTCAAATTTCTGTGAATAAGATATGCAGGAGACAAAAATGAAAATAGTGGGACTAACAAGTGGTGAAGATGAGGAAAAACATGGAAATGGATTTTTGATTAAAATCTGCAAAATAACCCGTGACCAAAGCAAACAGCCATGTGACGTGCCACCAACATCTTCTGAGGAATACTTATACACAACTGAACGCAAATTTCAAAATGAAATCAAGTTTGTTTCTGATCTTCAAAGGCTTATAAACGCGTTAACCTTTACTTGCTCTGTGTAGCCCTACATACTTACGGTGAATTAAGCTAAACATGGGCTTAACTGTAGGATTCCAGCTTAAATCATTCCTACATCAAGTCCTTCTCATACTGTTGTACACTGGGCATTTTTAGACAGCTGCTTTCTCATGGTGGAGACGGATGACAGCACCTAACATACTCTCAATGGGAATGTGATACAAGCAATAATGCAGCCACCCAAAAATCTAGTCATGTTGCCCATGTTTACAATGTAAAAAGTTATGTTTATCCTGATAAATACAGCTTTTGAAAAGGTTATTTCCCTCCCCCTCTGCAAACAGAAAAGGTTAACTTCTTCATCTGCTGTGCACATGTCAAACTATCATGCAAAGGAAGGAGCTGCAAAGAGCACGGTCCTGCATTCCCCTGCACCAAAGGACCTGTCAGTGCATCCCAGCAAAACGCCCAGAAAACTGTCCTGAAGTTATACTAACCTGCCTCAAACTCCTCTGCCACAGCCTGCTTGTTGAGTAGACTTAATTTTAAAGCAAGCTTCTGAGGTATGGGTTTACGAGCAAGTCCTCAGATCAGTAAATTCAGAGGTAAAATCCAGCTTACCTTTTCATTTAGTGTAGTCATTAAAAGTGAAGCGACAGGAGAGTTCCTCCCTCTGCCTGCTTTCAGATTAACCCCACCGACACAGCTAAATCACAAAAATTTACTTAGTCATAAGTGACCGCTGCACAGCTGAGAGCTGACTCCAGCTAGTCTTTACCCTTATTCCTTGAATTTTTTATTTTTTTTAAATTTTTTTTTAAAGAGAGTGTAGGATTCCCAGAGGGACATCAGTACAGTCACACTAAATACAGCAGCACCCACAAGCTAAATTGCTGCCTGTGAGGTGTATCAGCAAAGTTCAGAACAACCATTTCATACACGGGCAGGCAAGATGCTCAAAATGTAAGAGGTCATTTCAGCAAAGCCCAGCGATGCGGGAGCCGGAGCTCCTTTGACAGTTGCCTGGCAACGCTCCATTATCTTATGTTTATTTATATTTATAATATTTTATTACACTTACAGTTATCCCCAGGTCTCACCCAGGGTTCTCCCCAAAGTGAGTTCAGCTTTTTCTGTGGTTGGAGGGTGGGGTGGGGTGTTTGCTTGCTTTCTACAAATCTCATGGAAACAACTGAGTTCTGCCAAAAAGAGCATAAAACTCGAGAGCTTTCTGAGAGCGGTTTTTGAAATAGACTGCCTGCTCCTTCCAGCCTCAGTTTTGCATCACAACGTGCATTTTGGCAAGCTGTTTCTCAATAAGTACCTCTCACGGCTGCTACCTTTCGTCAGCCAGACACTCAGCACATTTCATGAAGAGATGGGCTGCACAGACTCTATTAGCTAAAAATATCGGTTAATGGGAAGCTACTGTAATATTAAAAGCATTTTTATGCTTAAAAAGCATTCAAGTTTATTCCCTTGTCAATAAAAACAAGGCAAACTTAAAATTCAACTGGACCTTGATTTGCCACTAGGTTTTCCAAATTAAAGAAAAAAATATTGAATTATTTATTTCTGGGAGAGAAATCTCTCCCCCGTCCCACTTCCCCACTTAAAGAAAAAGAAAACATAATCAGTGTCCACACAAAAACACCCTAAAGCCCTTTGGGCATGTTTTGAAGAAGCTATTTAGAGTAAGGAACATAGGCATTCTCTATCCTTGTATTTATAATGAGGCTCCACCATCCCCAGGAGCTAAAGCAGAATGAAAATGGGTCACATATCTAATTAGCACTATTGAAGCGTGAAGCCCAAACATCCCTGAAATGTAATAGATTTTTTTTTTTTTTTAAATAACTCCAGCTTCATTAGAATATCCCACAGTCACCTATGTGAGATGCCAGAAGCTTTAAAAAAGGGTACCATACAGCAGACATGTGTCCAGCATCACGCTGCTTTACTACTGGGGAAGGGGAGACAGTGCTTTTGGCAAAATCTAATCTGTTAGGTAAAAAATGAAGCGATTGGTCAATTGGCCTAGCACAGACTGTTCTTTAATCACTTTTTATTCTTAAAAAAACCCAAACAAAACAACAAACAACAAACCAACCCAAACAACACCACAACCTTCCTGGCTACAAAAACAATATACAGATCCACAGGCATGGATGTGGATCAAGCATGTTCAAGAAGGGCAGTTTCTAAAGCAGACAGCCAGACAGAAACTGGTGGGTTCTCACTCTTTCACCCAGCAGAGATGCCCACACGCTGTCCCATGCTTTGCCCCCTTCCCCACCTTTATTAGCAAGCTGGTAAGGGCTCCGCAGCAAGTCCCCCACCCAGCTCTGCACTTGGATCTGCTCCTCATCCACACCTCCCTCCCACAGGCAGGTATTGCACCCTCCCAGTGCAAGACACCATCAGGCACGTCGGGCTGTCGTAGATGAATATGTTTAAATTACAGGTGTGTGCACTGGCAGAGTGCACTAATGAGCTTCTCCTCCTGCTTGCTGGAGACAAGGCATGGGGAGATTGTACAGGTAGGTGGAAGGGAGAGAGAGGTGGCGGACAACTTTTCCTCGGGTGTTTACAGTACACAAGACTCCAAAGAGGGTGCATGAGCACCCGCACGTCAGGCTGCCACGCTTTACTTTTCCCTCCACTTCTGTAGCCTGCTGCTTGCTCTTACATCCCAGGGTTCCCTTCTGCTCCAGGCAGGCTCAGCCTCCTGCACCCAGCACCCAAAATTTCCTTTGCTTTGGGCGAGATGAATGCCAGTGAAGCTATGGGGAAGCAAGCAGTGTGGGGAAGTACCCAGGAGCTCAGTCCACCCACCCGAAAAGACAGCCAGTGAACGCTTCCACATGCAAACCCACTCTCACTATGAACAGACTCTGCGCTTCATTTCGATCAAAGTCAACAAGCCGTAAACGCCACTCACCCATGAGGGCTTGGAAGTCACTACAACCTTCTGGGGAAAAAAAAAACCAAAACCAAACAAACAAAAAACACATGAAAAAAATCATAGGGGGGATTAATTGAGCATGCAGCTGTCTGCTCTACATATCAAACGTCACAAAGTTTGTGTTGCTGCACGGGACTTTTTTTTGTACAAGAGATGAGCAGGCGAAAGCGGCGCAAAACCCAGAACAAAGTGTTTACTCTGCCCATCCATGACCATGCTTTTACCCTGCAGACAACTGTGTCTTTTGTGGGACTTGGCACGTGAGCACTGTGATGCATCTCCTGCACTGATCTGACATTTCTGTTTATTACAGTGAGAAGTTTTTTCCTTTTTTTTTTCTTTTTAAGTTCTTTTGTTGCAGTGGAAAACAAGGAACACCACTGCATGCAAGTGAAACACACAGTGTTTTATTTGGTTTAATCTAGTAACTCCCTTATCTGCAAATGGAAACAAAAATAGACACTCACGCTTTGATTATAGAGACATGTATAAAAATGTATGTATGTTTTTAATGGCGTAGCATGGCAGTCCATAAACCACTAAGCTCGCCCAAACTGCTCATGTGCAATGGAAGTTAAAGCTAAAGCAGAGTAAACAGGGATGGATGATCAATGTCAATGATGGACACCAGCAAAGGCTGGAGACCACTGGTCCGTTGTCTCAAGTCCAGACCCCACTTTATCACTGTTGGGGTAACAGTCGCCATTTTTATTGCTTATATTGGTAGAATTTCAATTGCATTAGGAAAAACACTGCTTATACCAAAAGTTACTCTTCACAATTTCTTCTGTAACCAAAACTCACTCTCCATCATTTCATTATAGTAACAATATTAATGATATGGCTGTAAGGAGACTCAGCCACTAGCAATCTCTAAGCGGTTCAAATTGTATATTACTTGATGTACCTACTTTTTTTTTCCCAAGCAAATTGCCCAGCAATTAGTTAAAGTGGCTCCAGGAGACCTGAGACTGAGTTTCCTGAGAAGCTCAGCTTCACTGGGGCTGTCTCTCACCAGCTCAGGCCGCTCGCTGCACACGCAGTTCTCAAAACGTGGCCTCATGCTTAAGTGTCTAACTGGAAGAGGACCTGTGTTGTGCTTCCCACCATACTGGGACCTCCAGGTTGTGAAAACTGCCTTTCAGAGGATTGAACCCATACACCCAAACCGGCTTCCTTGCTGCCTGAACTGCACGTTCAAGGTTTCCCACCCATGGCGATGGACACGGCCCCGTGAGGAGCCAGGAACAGCATCTAGAGCCTCTACCACCAGAAAGCCCCATTTACTATGGAAAAGAAATAGCAGAGGGAAGGCTTTCAGTGGAAAATGTGATGAGAATAGAAAGCAAGAGAGTAAAAGCCCTGTCAGCACATTTCATAGACAGTCTTTTTAATGAGGAGATAAACAGATAAAGCTTTCGATCCATGTATGGAGCTTTTTTTTTTTTTTAGTTTGAAAAGAAGCTAACCAAGCACACAGGATTCAATAGAAAACAAAGGCGGAACAAAACATATTCTGACAAGGCCTAAATAATCTGAAAAATGTCAATTCTAATGCCACAGAGAAGCCGAAGATTTCCCGCACTCCCTACCCACCCTATTTATTTTCTTTAATTACTTCTTCCATTCAGATATCTGGCTGTGCAGTGAAGTTAACAAGTACATACAAAAACCAACCCCCAGTTCTGCGTGGGACCTCCAGCTTTGCTGGAGCAGCACTGGAAGTCAGAGCAGAGACTGGGAGCGAGCTAGCCTTCCCTACCGGAGACAGATCCAAGCCACACAGTTTGGATCCAGACCTCCCCAGATGCCACAGAGCTCCAAGTTCATTTTTATTACACAGTTGCCAGCTATAATATCTGCCACCCTCTACAACCATTTTGATGTGCAATGAAGTTGTCCCACCAACAACATGCTAACTGTTTCTTAAATCTGATGCAACACATTTAAATCAGGTGTGTAAATGGAAAGTCAATGTTCAAAAGCCAGCCTGAAGCTATTAAGCAACAAGAGAGACTTCTTCATATGAGGATGATTCTAAACACAGAATTTAAAAAACATGAGATGGGACCCAAACAAGCAGCTTTGCAAAGGAAAGCTCTCTCTTCAGACGCCACGCATTAACAGCAAAGTGCTCTCTCACCAAGGTTTCTTCCATCATAACCTGGAATGGTAACCTCAGGGGCGTGGGGGGTGGTGGTGGTGGTGGCAGCTTATCTTCAGTGGCCCCTTGAATGTCCCCCCTTCCTGTTGACACTCACCCTTTCGGTGGAGTCTTCAAATGAGTTATCTACCATGCATAAAGAGATTAAAAGCCAGCAGCCTCCAGTGAAAGGCTTTATATCCTCTATGCTATGCTCCCCCGGGTAGCCTGAAATACCTTCAAATTTCATATATGGCATCTTCAAAGATAAATGATTTAGGGGGATTTTCAGCACAATCAGAATCTGCCCTGCAAGCACCATCACAGCTTTATCCCTGCTGCTGTAAGAAACTGCATGCATATATGTAGCGATGGACTTTTCCTTAGACAAGGTGATACATGTCTACACAACCCCCAAACTTAAAAATGGAAACAAAACCAGTTTAATATAAAAAAATCCAACTAAGTGACAATCATACTCAACAGAAAATATACCTTCTTGGTTTGGGGATTTTACGTTTCACAGATTGCATTTTAGGTTAGCAGAAGAAAACCATATCCTAAAGAGCCAGCCACAGAAACCCATTACAAACACATATACACTTAAATATGAGACATTGCTGCCAGACATTTTCAACAAACTGCAAATTTACTGCATATTCAACCATCCTGAATAGTCCCCAGGGACCATTTTCTATGGTAATATTCAAGATGTGTAAGTGTCACCATGTAGGAAGCAGCACAGTTCTGTAACCTGTTACCCAGGGTGTACACATCATGCAATTCAAAGCATGTGGGTTTTTATTTTGAAGTAGTGAAGTAGGACTAAAAACTGCCTCTTGCACATAGTTATTAACAAAGTAGAATTAAATCATTGCCTACATGTCAGATGAAATAAAGTCTAATGCCGTTTCTAATTTATAACAGCTGGGCCAAAATTATCTCTAGACATTAAGGGTCACGATCAGAGCAGCGACTACACTGTGGCAGACCTCCAGAGTGGTATTCCAGATTGCCTGCACCGGGAGGCCGGCAGACCCTGGCTCCCTGTACAGCAGAGCCTGTTTTCAGACCTGCTGGTACAATGGCCTAACTCAGATGCTGTGCCTGCCTCTGCCTGCAAAAAGAGCCGGCAGCTCCGTTCAGCAGGAAGCCCATTTTGCTCCTTGTTATCTTGAATGAAGATGCCATGGTACGTGACTATATGCATCTTCATCGCTGTATAATGCAGTCTGAATCCAACCACTCCAGCTCTCCCTTTCTCATCTGGATTTGTTCAAATAGCTAGTTAGAAGGGTATTCTTCCCAAATGACAGCATAAGCGAACATTTGAGTTTGTTTTACAAATTCTTGCTTTCTCGCTGCTATTTTGCAGAAGCAAGCTAGGCTAGATTAACAAGAACGTATCAAGGGAAGGAATAAATTCATCACCACTCAGGCTTCTGAGTCCTCTGAGATTCAAACAGCCTACCCAAAAGTTTTGGGCACAAAAGCTTTCCATTCGCACCAGGGAGATCTCATTACAGGAATTCCTATGTGAAATTCTCAGTCTGAATTGAGTAAGAGATTAGATAACAAGGACACCAACTATTTTCAAAAACCTCCTCAAAATATGCATGCTCTCTGCATAGATGCAGAAGTTAATATATCTGCCTAGGACTACAGATGGATACATCAGCTGCACTGGTGATTGCTCCCGAGATCATGGAATAAGCCCAGATAAATGGGAAACTGCACAATGAAGTACCTACGGCAAGGCCAACTGTCTAGAGCATCCCAATTTGTTACAATAGTTGGCCAGTCCAACGTGAAGTGATCTTTTTCTTGAATCTTAACCCTAACTTTTGAAAAATACCCTGTACTGCCCTCCTCCAACACCTTTTTTTAATTTGAAAGCTGACTTTGGTATTGAGAAACCTGCGTATGCTACTTATTAAATTTTTGAAAAGGAATTCAACAGTTAAGCACTTTTTTTAACTGCGTATTTCATCTGGTCCAGAGCATTCACCTCTCACTCCCATCAATAAAGGAATTTGTTAATGGACTTTGCTTCAGTCCCACTCACTTTCATGGCATACATCTACAGAAAAGAAGTTTCTACACAGACGGCAGATTTCCAGCATTTGCTTTCAGGCTGCTCATCATGAAAAAATACAGATATATTCCTTAAATATTATATGAATCAGAACCATAAATCAAAGCCAGTAATAACTACCTTCTCTGGACAATATTCAGCAACCCATTCCCTTCTTCCCCAGATTGCCAGCTGCCTTCAGCACAAGCAGCCGTACTCCTCTTTTTAATTGTCTGCTCCTTTGTTTCTTGTGGTTTAGTCTTTTCTCATTTTTCTCCTCATCTTTCCCACTCTGGCTGTTTACAGGGGTTATACAGGGCTCCATCCCCAGGCTTTTTGCTCTCTGCACTCTGCCTAGCTTCCTCCTGGGGGACCAAACTCCCACTGAAATAATTTTATTGTGATCAGCAGGAATGCAGCATCATCAACCCCTGGAAAAAAAAGTCATCTGTGTTTTCAGTATTCTCAAACATAAACATAAAATAAACAACTTGACATGGATGACTCAGATTAGCTCTCCTTTTCAGTCTTGTTCTGTGTCTTAAACGTCTTGGATCGCTTCCATTTTTTGATGATGTTCAGGCATTACTTTGAGACACTGTGAAAACAAGGCAGACTCAAAGCACGCTCTAGCCCCATTTCCTCATCGCTGGAGACATGGCCACTGACTGACAGACCCAGCTATGGGGGGCTGCTTTCTGCTTAACCCTTTCTCCAGATCATTATGTCCAGGCTGCGATCGTGGATTCCTTCTGCAAAGCAGAAAAGATGTGCTTTTCCCATCCATCGTAGTATTGAAGCTTGTAAGTAAATCTGTATTTTCTAATGCTACTATCTCCTTTTTTGATACGTGTACTGCTGTTGTGTTCAGATTTAGCTTTCCTTCCCCTGGTCCAGCTTTACCAGTGCACTTAAAATCATTGCTTTCCCTCTGGTTTTGCACTTCTTCAGTGCCTCCATCAGGCTTCTGCTATTTTGACCTTCAAGGACTACATCGTGATATTGAAGTATCAGCTTCAGTCTCAGGTTGGCCAACCCATCTAGGTGCCACTGCTCACCTGGTAAATTCACAACATACACCAACATGATTTTTCTCTAATGAACTAACTGTTCATCCTATCATTTACAACACGTCTGTCTGTCCTTGCAGCTTTTGCTGTGCTCAATCAATAATTTTTGGTTGTTGCCTATTATACTGATACTGTTGTCACAGTTATACACTAGGAGTACAGGGTGGAAAAAAGCTTTCACTGGGTTCAGCACTGTACAATCTTGACTCAATACAAGCCAAAGTAACCCTACATTTATTAAAAACTGGTCACAAAATAGCTCAAAATATTCCCCAATATTATTATAGCTGAAAATATTCCCAACTATTTCATAAAAAACATTCCCTGCCCAATCGCTGCTTTTTACTTTGGAAGTGTGTCACAACAATAGCAGCACTGATACTAGCATATGGAGCAGACTGCAGCATTTTAAAGTTGCCAACGAGTTTAAACAAACAAATTGCAGAAATTAAAGTTTAAGCAAAACTTTCTTCCCAGAAACAAATACAGACACTGGATACAAAGTATGAAAATGCCAAGCCAATACAAACACCGAAGGAGACAAAACAAAACCAGGCAGGAATTCCATTTTGGCACAAATGACAACAGTTTTGGGCCTGGATCGCAAAGCAGCCGTTTCACTTCTGAAAAATGAAGTGTCTGTACCCCCAGGTAGGTGGTGAAGCACCCAGCAAGAGCAGGGAGGATGATGCAGAGAGCTGCGCTCCCTCTGCCCAGTGACTCACCAGGCAGATGCTCGCCAGATCTCTTCTGGTGGTGTTTTAATTGTTTCACCGGAGGCAGACTGGCAGTTCCCGCGGGTAGCTCTTCCTAGCAAACACTATGCCGGCGGATTACAGACTCCACGAGTGGACAAGCCTTGGAGGCAAAAACTGGGGTGTGCAACTTCAATGATAGAGACTTGCTTTGATGTGACCTACAGGATTAACTGTAATCCTGGTGTGACTAAATATGTTATTTGTGATCTTCATTGCCCATGAAGGAAAATGTAATGACACCCCTACTTCTTTTTGCTCTTCCAGGCTAGCAAAAGACTGGGCAAAAGATAATATGCAGTACACTTAGACCCTATTTCATACTAGCCAGTTACTTTTGTCCCTTGTTTGGATGGAAGCTGAAGCAAAACTTAAAAACATTAATAATGGAGGAATCCAACTATCAAGAAATTAATAAAAAAAGCAATCCAGGCATCCAGTATTTCCTCCAAAACAAAATGCATTCTGTAGTCCTCAGCTCCATGCAAACTGTTGCTGTGCACTTAAAAAGCGTCTCCATTTGCCTATGCAGGCACTGCACAGACAGAACGGAGCCCTCTTCTGCACAGAGCCCTTGGAGGTATCTGACATGAGCCATTCTAATTGAAACATGCATAACAAAAGCAACTCAATCTTGAAGTACTGTCATTACATTTCCAAACCAAAATGCAAAATGCTCAAATGCATTTGAGCAGTGAGCTCTGGTTGGAGTAACCCACCACTCAAAAATGCTGCTTTAAGACTGTGCTGAATACAGCACCAAATTTTGTGAAGTTATTTTGCTACAGGACACAATCACTTCAGACTAACAATAAATTTGGCCACTGCAAAAGAAGCAGCAAGC
This sequence comes from Burhinus bistriatus, assembly GCA_013397275.1. Taxonomy (NCBI): domain Eukaryota; kingdom Metazoa; phylum Chordata; class Aves; order Charadriiformes; family Burhinidae; genus Burhinus; species Burhinus bistriatus. The sequence goes on from VYXH01008804.1 coordinate 168,755, forward strand.
AATAAGGCAGATTACAAATAACCAAATCTTATCTCATGACCTTTTCAATGAGATGCTAAATAGCAACTTATCTCAGTGGCAGATCATTGGTATCAGCAAGGTTGCTCCATCAGATTCTTCCTACAGTCCAGCCTAATATTACATCAGTAAGTCAAGTGAGGACACAGCCATTTAACTTTCTCCTTTAATTGAGACTTTGCAAAAGAGGAGCAATTTCTTAGGACTTTTTTCTTTGCTCAGAGGAGGTCATCGTATTCACACATAACTGTCTGTAGTGCTTACAGGCCTAAGTGGTCCAGGACCAGGTTCTCTCAAAGACATTCCCTACGGGCTGTTCTACACCACTGCGTGTGTTGAATAGGGTCTGGGTACTCTGTGTGGGACTAACAGCATGTCATCCAGATGGTTTCACTTTAACAGTCAGTATGAAACGGATTGTAGTTTCTTTAAGTCCCTTCTGTCCATATTTTCTAGAATTAACTTCCAGAACCTGAAGCAGAGAGTCCCATCTATACATAACCTGGTTTTGCCTTAGCCCAACTGCTACAAACTGAGAAGTTTTGGCTGCGCACAGTTAAGTAGTGGATGTGAAACCAATCACTTCAGGCAGCACTGCACCATTATTCAGAAGCTACCTAGATAGCAGCAAAATCCAGGACCGTAAGAACACACAGGCTTCTGAGCCCAGGCAGATACTTTTCAACTTAATTGCTTTTCCTGTTCTACAGATTACCCCAAAGTCATTTGTCCCAGTCTGCATTCCTTCAACTGCTTGCTCATGGTAAGTACCTGCTTACTTAGCTGTCCTCAGTCACGTACACAGCTTGCATAGCTCCCTGCCCACGCTCCGCCTTGCCTGGAAATCAAGCAGCTCCTTCTTGAGCAGATTTTGAGTAACATTACACTCTGCCTCACGGTTGAAAGCTAACTCGTACATAAGGTCTGACAGGCCACAAGACCATTTAGTGGAGGGGAAAACAGCACCCCGGGTAAAAAGGCTGAACTGCCCTATAAAAACACTTTGCAAAGTCCTAGGAGGAAACCTTTGTTAAGTATTAGAGGCTTTAAGCAATGGGAAATCACATGCCTAAATATCCTTGTGGAGTTGTAGCCTCATGCTGAGGCTTGAAGGTTTTAGCCTTACATTGCAGCACAGCCGGCTTCTTGCACAACGGCAGGCTGATCCCGGGAAGAAAAATCAGCTGTGCCTTACCTGTATCTAGAAGGAGGGGCTGCTTTGTTTGATTGCTCAGGCTCAAACAGCCTCACAGAAATCTAGCTCAGTAGCTCCTATCAGAAGCTATAGGATTTCCTCAGTATACATTAGTCCATTCTCTATTACAGTCAATAATGTGAAATTCGGCACCGTGTTTACAGGAAGGGCACTGACTGCACAGCAGGCTGCTCTCTAGTGTTCCCAGCACTCTGAGTGAGGTATAAAATACCAACTGCTACCCACTTCTGTCCCTCGTAAAACTCCCGAGATAGGAAAGCCCAGCATCCATACCTTTGCACTTGATGAAAGTGGAGGGATGATTCATTCATATGCATGCAAATTTTTATGTATAATTTTTTATTTTTTTATTTATTTTTTTTTAGATTTGGCTACCCAGTCTTGAATAACCAGATACAGGAATTAAACTCAGTTTCACTTCTTACTTGCTGTTACTCAACATTAAGTCCTGCTATTAGTCAGATGTAGAAACTTCATTTTTCATAGAAGTGCCTGGATCTTCATTCCCATTCATAGCACCCCTGGGGCCACAGCAGCTACATAAGGACCACCAAAGTAGAGAAGACGTAAAACTTTGGTACTGCTAACATACAGCACATCAGGCATTTTATCAAGACTAAACCACAATAGCTACAGCAAAACCCAATCTCTTGTGCCCTTTTATCACTGCGTGCATTTAAGTCTGTTGCAGCCTGTCAAGTATCTGGAAGCTCTTCCTGCCATCTGTTTCCTTCCTCCAAGGGTGCTGCAGTTTTCCATCACTGCTCTCTCACAAAAAGTCTTTATTTCCATGAATCTTAAGAATTATTTTTTAAACGGGCTACACATTTTGAACTTGCATTTGCAGGCTGTAACAACTGTCATTTGCTTGGATTGATAGAATTCACCTCATTACCGGTCTCCATCCTCACAGTCACACAAAAAACTATTTCCCCACCCTTGCTTTGTGAACTGGTAATATTAAACCCAGCCAGTTAAAATGGCAAAAACACACCAAGCTGTTTCCAGAATGCAGTGACTTGCTGCTCCCACAAAAAGCTGTCACACCGATTACTAAACCAATTAACAGCAACTAAGCAAGGAGATAAATTTGTAGAAAGACTTGCTTGAGTTTCAGTGCTGAGTGGTACTTTTATTGCTGCCCTTTGAACACCAAAGTTTACAACAGATTGTTAATGGTACCTTTTCTGCAGCGCTGTGGTTCCTGCAGATGAGCATCTCTCTCCCCTCTGTACGTAAATATTGCCCTTTTCCTCACTTCCTACAGAAGGCACCTAAGGATTTTACCATCTTAGGAAACAGGCTGCCCTAAATATTTAAGGATCTTTTTGGAGTTTTACAGCAAATAGCCCTAAATGCACATAGACACGTACTTGTAACAAAGTCTAGTTTTTTCCATAATGCAGGAAACGTATTACATCGTAAACTGTCCTTAGAACAGCAAAAAATAGCTCAGCACCTTAAATTATAAGTAACACCCTTGAAGAAACAGTGAATTAAAAATGCAGGTCATTTAAATAATTTAATTTCTGCAGCTACTAGGTTTGATAACCAAAAACTGGGAATGGACTGGCTACTTAGCCACTCATTTTACATTTTGTTTTATATTGCAGCCCTCTTGCAGAAGAAAAGAGTATGAGATTTCTCACAGGAAAACATTTTCATTTTAAACTTGAGGCTAAATGACTTGTAGTGGAACGCTTACATTAAGAATAGCATTGCAAAAGAGTCAGCAGAAACACTGTGGTGTTAATATCACATTTGGAAGTAAAGGCTAAAAATCTGTTTAGAGTATACTGGGCAATAGGACCTCAGAAAGCAAAGAGGAACAAAAAAACCCCAAAAATAAAACAAAACCAAACAAAAAAAAGATGTCCCACACCAGGTGCATCTACTGTATTTGAGAGTTTTAATAATAACATCTTTACATAATCTCACTGGAAAACACCAGGCCACTCTGACCTACATGTTTTAAATAACCTGCTGCTTCTACTTTATGGAGAAGCTGGTATTAAACCATTAAGCTAATAGTCAGAGCTGGCTACTGTTTGGGTTTTAATAAGATCTGGCCCCAGCTGATAAAGTACAGTGAGAAAGAGCTTTGCAAATGGAAGCTTCGCATGAAACCTAGTCACGGTAACACCAACTTGATTTCCCCTCTTAAAAAAAGGCCATAAAGCCAGCGCACTAAGCTGATCTGCTCTATATATTAAAAGATATCAATACCCACCCGTATTCCAGCAGGCTGTGGGAGCAAAGGCATTTACAGCATAAGGACGTTTCTCAGAAGGGTGTATGTTTTGCTGTTCACATAAAGAGAGCTGAGCCTTACCCATATTCCCCATGTTTTGAATACTGAGGAACTACTCAGCATGAAGGACCACGTGCCGTATTACCTGCTGAAGCAAAAAACAGCAACAAAATTCAGCACATCTGCGTCCAGAAACTGCAGAAGTGGTTGTAGAAGCCAGAGCTGAAATATTCGTAATTGTGAAATTGTACAAGAAAATTGGGAGGAGGGTGTGTTGACAGAAAAAACCCACACATCCTTCACATTAACGCCAAACTGCCAGGCACTGCTTGCCCCCCACCTTTTTCCATCCTCACAAGCTCCCCGCTATGAAAGAGCAGCTTCAGTGCAGCCATCCCTCTGTGCCTCCCCACACATCAGTACCAGGTTGCCACTCCAGCATCACTTCTTTCCCATGAAGAAAGAATAGCAGTCATTCACAGCATCGCTAAATAGCATACTGGGATATCTTGGACAAATGAGCACTGTTAGATTGGGAATGTTACAGAGCGCACGATGACCCCCGCGATTTGATCTACAACCATGGGTCTGGCTGAAGCTGTTGCCTCTGCCTATTAGATGAAAAGGCTCCGTCTGCTCTGTCCTCAAGTTCCCTTCCATCTTCTACCTGGTCTTTCTCCAAAGCAAGCATGATCCTGGACAGCAATGCCTAAGATGTTTCCCAAGGGGTTCGTTACGTGGCAGCTCTTGAGTGCTGCATCAGAACAGGCCCAAAGAGAGATCACTGAGCTGGAGGCTCAACCTAGCTTAATTCCATCACTTTTACAGCAAAGGCTAATCTGCCTACCACGAGTGCAGTACAGCCAAGGTTGGTAGTAAAAAGGTACTACAATTTAAGAAATCGAGCTATCTTCTAGTTTTCTAGCATTTACAGTATGTTCAGTTCACATTTTCAGGTTTTCTCCTCAAGAATGCTGGAATTCTTTTTAATGAAATATTTCATAAGATTTGCAAAAAAAAAAAATCGCAAAATGTGGAATAAATTAGTAACACTCTGTATTTGTAGCATCCCACAAAGGCAGCCCTAAAAAATGTCTTCTCTAAAACAGCAACCAAGTAGCATAACACTTTTAACTCCTTAAAGGTAGATTTACTTTGGGGCGAGCTAAGCTGTCTACACAACCCTAACCATTGTTTGCTGTCTGGATTTCCCTTGAGGAACATAATTAACATCAAGTTAAAACCCTACCTCCAGCATCAGGGAGATAATTGAAATCCAGGCAGTCCCAAGACTCTTCTCAAATTGAGGAGTTGCTAAACCAAAATGTAAAGCCGTGGTGAGATGTTTGTATTAATTATACTAACCAACCATCAAGGGGCTCCTATCTGAGGGCACTTTTCCATGGATAATTCATGGCAGCTTTTGAATGATCGTCCATAATACACTGTGCATTCCTCAACAACATGAACAAGCTGTTACAGCTACTTCAGGCTTTCAGTATGGAAGTGCAGTGGTTGGTTAACTCCCCAAAGGAACTAATCTTTTAAATATTATCTTGCAGCGATTCCTTTGTCAAAACAGAGGGGCATTTCATGGTTTAGTTTCTGGCAAAGTACTGCCTTACAACACCCTCGAATTACCACCATCCAGTGACGGTACCTATGAGCTAACAGCCTGAAATTTCAGGCTAAAACACCTTTGAACTTGTTTTTAAAAAATATTTCAGTGTTCAACTGCTTTTTGCAATGCCTTCCCTATTAGGTTTTGGCCACTTTGGGTTTTCCACTTGAGGTTCTGTCCAAAGCTTTTTGCAATTCCTCCATATAAATCTACACCGAGAGTTACACCAATACAGTGGGTAAATAACTCCCCCTTATATGAGTAAATCAATTTAATTGACTAGCTACAAAGTTAATCAATTAGCTTAACGGTTGACCTACTTAAAGATAGGGAAAAGTATCTGATATTTATTTTCTAGAAAATAACGTGCAATACAGCATTACCATATAAAGTCAGGCAGGCTAGACAAAGCAGGATGAAGGCTAAGGGGACACGCAGTAGTAGAATAACATGGGGTTCAACAGGATGCAAAGGATTCCATTTTACACTGAAGCGTTTACTTGAAGTTTGCAGTCATGGGGAGAAAAAAAACCAACGTGCGGGATGAAGGTTTGCAGTGAAATACAGACAGCTGTCCGCTCAACACGCTGAGTTTTTTCAACAGCGGCAACTTAAATGATCAAAATTTCCCCCTCTTAATTTTCTCAGACCTCTTCAGAGCTTGTGGTTTACGGTTTAAGGAGTAGAGGGGAGAAGGAGCAAACGCTACAATTCCCTGTTCCATGGCCAAGTTTGCTTTGAAAACCTCTCTCGAGAAGACCATCACGTGAACTCCTGTGAACCTACATTTCACATTGCTGAATCTATGCCCTTATAAGCCATCTATCCTGCAGCAAGCAACAGCAGAAGTGGTTTATCTGCATTCACCCCCAACTGCAGTCAGCAGTTATCTCATTGCAGGCGCTGCTAAGAGCCCCTACTGCTATCGTCTAGGGATCAATTTATTGGACATCTGATTTTCTAACCTACTTTCTCCTATTCAACCGACAGCATTTTAGGGACATCCTGTATTAACAGCTGATTGACACTGTTACTCCAAACTGTTTGTTACATTGGGGGAAAGCTGCAGGGCTTTCGCTGTTGCCTTTTTGCTTTTGGAATAAAAAGCTTCATTGGGGGAAACAGTGCTTCAGACAAAGGTTACAGGTTCATGCTCCACAACAGGGCAAGCAACTGCAGCTTAGCTAAATCAGTCTCCACCCAATACTACAGCTTCTCAGTCTGCAGCATGGTTTCACACCCGCATCACTGGATTAAGGCACTGGCTACAGAGTAGAAAGGCCATTCAAGTCTTTTGATGAAAGACTCCTGTGGCAGTGCCATGCTACTCAGAAAGACCTATTTGTACTGGAAGCTGGAGCTAGAGCAATCCTAATAAGTCATTCCTTCAGCTATTCATCAATCAACAGACGGGTACATTGACGAAGGCTGTGCCATCTACTAGTGAAATGTGCTCTCTTTCCATGCAGTCAATCTGAACATCATAACTCTAGCTCATATCAGACTATGTGTAACGTCACTTATAATTAACAAACCTGAAAAGCAGCAAATAATTCTAATTATGAGAGACAACTGAACAAATGATGTCAGGTTTTATGGCAAGGCAGTTACACTAGAGGCAATGCATCAAACAGCTACGTGACATTAAACTCTCTTCTGAAGAAACATTCACCTGCTCTCTACTAATTTACTTATTTGATATTTAAGGACTGGCAGTGCTGAAAAATGTGTCATTCCATTAGACAGATAGCTGTCCTGCCTCGAGGGGAAACGCCGTTACTGTAATGGAAAGAGATTTAAGGCTCGTGTGCCGTCAGCCTGGGTCTGCCCTGAGCAGCTGTTCAGAAACCCCGTGCAACCATTCCTCAGGAAACCACAGACTCAATGGCATGGCCAAAAGTTTCCAAAAAATGAAAAGCATCTCTCATCCCTCAAGAGAATGTGGGTAAACAGAAAGAAGGATGGACAAGGAGAGGAAGCAGAGGGAATAGTTGGAGTGAAAGCCAGCTTCTGCTGAACGTCTCTTGCATGAGGCAATTCAAGGCAGGAGGACATAATGAGAATGACTCTGCTTTGCAATGTAAATTAGGACAATTCACTCATGGTTCTTGCAAATATGTACTTTGAAGGTAGTCCAGCATATTTCATTCAATATCTAATATACACAGAGAAAAATAAATTATTATTTGTATTCTTATTTGCTCCCAAGAGTATCCTTTCCTTCCAGTTACGCAAAAATAAAGAAAATAAACTGTCATTTCAGCTGACTTATTTTATTCATTTTTTTCCCAACTTTTCTCCCCACTTTTCCCAACGACTTTTCCTGAGAGACACTCAGTCTTAGATGGCTTCAGCTATACACTCTCCCTTCAGTCCTGGTCCCCTCAGTAAGTTTTAGGGTCTTTTCATGAGATGTAGTCACACAATTTAGTTCCCAGTCATCTAAACAGTAGCGCCGTGTAAGGACAGCAGCAGTCCTTGAGATGGATTAATTTCACCCTCCACCAACAGCAATTTCAACACCCACAATGCAAGATGAAAGCTAAGATGCAGAAAAACAAATGCTCGGGGGAACCTGATTACAGGGGAGTCCAGCTACTAATGCAGTAAACGGAGCCTCCTGCCATTTCATTTTGTTGATATATTCAGCGACGGCATATCTTCTCTCCATCCACAGAGAGTGTACTGCTACTCCCTGCTGAATGGGAAGCATGCGGGATAAGAGATCCTGACTACTGGGTTGCAGATTGTACATTATTTCCTAATCCTGTCAGACAAACTGACCACGTTTTTGCTCTTCTGATGCCTGCATTTGTTTCCTGGCACATACCTATTCCCTAGCTTAGAGGTGTGAAGAAAGCTGGGTTTGATATCTTGAAAGCAGCATGCCAGTACTTCTCAGCCCTTCCCCGACCCCTCTATCTCAAAAGCAGGAGCGTTGCTGGTTGAGTGCCATCCCGACCAGCTGGCCCTCTCAGCACTCTTTACAACTGTCTGATACCTTTGTGTGACCTTCACAGCGCTAACCAAGCGCAGAGAGGACCAGGCAAACAACTCAAGGAAGAACACTAAAAATATCCCAAACTTGCAGTAGTCGCAGGACTACGGCCCTGCTGAGAGCACAAGTCATTGCTCATACTGCGTCGCAGCCCTGCTTTTCCAGCTCAAAGGGATTTGTGCATCAAGTAAACTTAAACTCCTTCATTTGGGTTATTTTAAAATGGCAGTGAAGAAATGCAGATCTATACTGCTGGGTTTTGTCCCATGACTAAATCAGAGTATTAGGAGGCGGCTCGCTGATCCCAATCAGCAGTGGCATAATTCAGTGGTCAATAGCTTCCTTGTGCCAGTGCACCACCACATCAAAGCTCTGCCACGGTGGGTCATCCTCCTGTGATTTAGTGAATCCAGGCTTCCTCTCACCAGTTTGTCAGGAGACTCGGCTGAAGAAAGTACTTGTTCAGTTCCTACCTTGGAAAGATACTCCCTGCAGGCATGGAAACCAAGCGACACAACCTTGACACTGAGCTAGGGAATACCAGGAGCTACTGGGAACGGTCCACAACTGGATTCAGCTACTTAATTCCCATCCAGTTAAAATGAAATGCAACATTAAGGATGAATGGGGGCTAAAAGGAAGTAAACCCTGGGCCCTGGGATTAAAGGACAAGCAAAACATCTTAAGACAGGGAGAAGCTGACAAATGGATACAAAACACAGCATGAAAACCGACTTTCCTGCTAATGTAACTGCTTGCCTACAAATGAAACCCTCTCACCACTCACAGGAAAGCTGATTATAATAGAAAAAACATCTGTATTTTCCCCTCAATTTTAAAGTAGCCGCTCACAGAAACGCCTGTACATTTCCCAAGCACACCAAACTTCGGTGCTCTTTTAATAACCTGTAACAAAGCCTCCCAGCCAGCCAGTGACCCACAGGCAGGCAGTTGGGAGGAACAGGAGTGCGTGGGTGCACAGAGGATGAAAATCCCCTTTTTTCTCCTGGCGTCCCCAGCAGCTGGTGCTGTGGAAGGGCTGCAGCTGCAAGGGCTGAGGGCAACTGCTGTAGGACATAAATAGGCAACAGCTGTTTGGCCATATGCTCAGTGGGCTCCAAAGGGTTAAACTCTGTCACCACCTGAAACTCCTGCACATGGAGCTGCCTGGCCGCACAGCAATACCCTTGCCTCTACCTGCAGCATCACTGCTTCCACCCTTTGAGGCGTGGGGAAGGGGATGAGAAGGAAAAAGGCCGTGTTGTTCTCAAAGATCAGAGAAATTTCTCAAGATGTTGTTTTGATGACAAAAGAAAAACCTCTGAGGGAAGTGAAATCCCATTAGAAAGTATACTGAAGTACTCGGGGTGTGCCGAAAGCCATCGTTCTGTCCTATTTGTCACGTGAAGGCACTAAGGCAACACTCTGTGTGTCAGTATTATTTCAGATCAACAAATTCAAGCACGTTTCTGTGCACAGTGACAGTCATCTTCAAATACAAGAGACACTTTTCTTGCTATCACTGCACAGCCGGAAGCAGCTCCAAACCCTGGGGCAACTCGCTGCTCCAGCGCACGCTCATGGAGCACAGCCGAGCCTTGCAGGCACAACTGCCGGTTCCCCACTGAAGCTGAAGTTTGGGGTTTTGCTTGGCACCCTCCTCTTCTCAGGGGGCTGGTTGTGACCTTCCTCCTCCTGCCACCACCGTCCACAACACTCCAGCTTCTGTGGAAACCATCTCCCAACTGGGGCACACAAAGGCAGTGAGTCTTTTTGGAAACAAACTCGTCAAGAGGAGTCGAGAGCAACCACAAACAGAAGCTTTACAACAAAACATAAGACGCAGCCTCAGCCTGGCCTTCCTGTCAGCCACGAGCACAAGAAAAGGAGTATTTTGGGGGAATCCTCTCAGACTGGGGTGAGATAGACTGACCTGCCGGGTACACAAACATAGCAGCGTATGGAGTGTTACAGGGGCAGAACAGAATCTAAAGTGGTTTTAAAATTGTGAACTTCAACCCTTCTCAAATCCTTCCGACCCTGTTGCAAGGACAGCTTATTTGCTGCTGTTTGTTGAAGTAACTGACACAGCCCTTCCCCAGCTTCGCCCTTCCCAAAGGGCTGAGACAGGGCAGACACAGCTGCTGCCACTGCACCCCGCATCTAGCCATGGTCACTTACCATCCCAAATAGTTTGCATTCTGCACCTAATGCCAGGAATGCATTCCTCTCATCGCACGGCAGTCATGCAAGATTTAATGAAGACACACACCACACCTGAAAAAAAGTGACTGAAAGAAAGGGATGAATTATTTAAACCAGCAGTGTATCTCTTTTCCCCATCGAGAGCAATCACATGAATGCCCTCCTCTGATACAAACCCTTCTCAGATAACCAAGTACCAGCTTTCTGAAGCAGAGACCAGGAGCGAACTCTACTTTTCCCAAACCCAGATCTGATACAAACATTCAAAAAAAAGCTGCCTCCCAGCCATCATGAAGCAAGCAACACAACCAGCTGCCTCCCAAAGCAGTGAGGAGCAAGAAAGCACTGACACAACAAACCACCATACGTGAACAAAAGATGCTATTTCTGGTAGAAGCCTGGGCCCCTCGTTTCCTTTGACCAATGATGATAATAGTATTTGGCAACAGAATCAGGGCTAGAACAAAAACAAGACCAAAATGTTTATACAGAGAACTTAGCACATTTTGGAAACTCTACAGATACCGATCTCACCAAGCCAGTACCATCCCCACCACCACCGAGAAACACAGACACAGAAGAGTCCCAGGGAAGCAGAACTTGGGGCTTGCAGGGGAAATGGGCATCACGCTATAGGTTTACATCCAAGTAAAGCAACTCCCTATCACTGTTCCCTTCCATGCTAAGTTCAGTTGCAGTGAAAATCTTAACGACAAAACACTGTGCAAAGAACAACCCCGAATTACCAAGAGGAAACTCAGTTTTCCCCATATCACCCCACCTTAAGGTGAACTGTGGCATGTGGGTGAACGCTTCAGTTAAAAAAAAAAAAAAAAAAATAGTGAGGGTCAATAATACTGTGATGTTCCCTCTTGTAAGAGGCCACAAGAAAATGGCAAGTGCAATAGATAGATTCTTCCATTTACTCCAATGATGTCACCTCTGAGAAGACATCCCATTTATCTCATTGGGCTATATTTAGAACATCGAATCTTATCGCAAGCCATAATCATAATGTAGAAGACTACAGACGCTAAAATGGTGATTCCCCAGGAAGAAGGTAAGCAAGCTCATATTTTTCAGGTACTGTAAGGGAGATTTTTAAGTCATTGGTGCAGAGAAACATTTCAGTTTGCTAAATTTGGTCAAGACAATCTACATCATTCATAAGCATGGCTACACAGAACTGTCAGTTCCCAAATTAACGTCTGGATGCAATAAATAAGTAAAATCACGTGCTATAGCATAAGGTGGGGTTCTTGTGCAGCAAGTGCAGCAGCTGAAGAAGAACAAGGACAGTATCGCAGAAATCACCAAATTACATAAATACTCCCCTGTCACTAGTGTTTCACATTACTTGCTGTGTTAGCACACCAAACAGAATACACAGTTCTGCAATAAAAATCGGTGCTATTTATTCTGGTGCTTCCTGTATTTTGGGTGTAAACACACCCATAAGAACCTGATCACATGAGAACTACCCAGCTTTATATGCCTTTTTCCCTGTCCCACTGAAGTTACAGGTACCTAGCACAAATTATTTTGCCAAAACTGGATTTTCAGTAAAGCCATGGCACCAAACCTGTTTATCTCTAATCAGGCACTCCACAGGTATTTGTTTTTCCCAAAGCCATGTCCTTAATCAAGTGCAGCTCCTTTCAGTATCTTTTTGAAAGTTAATTAAAGGTAACGGAATTCACTGCTCTAAGTGCGTGGACCAAGCATGCTCACCACCCCTTACGGAGCAGACAGCTATCTTCGGGAAGTTAGGCAATACGAGAAAGAATACTGGGATACATTAAATCATATAAATGAAGTCCTGCTAGTCGTAGGAAGCAAACAAGATGGTTAGATACCAAGGCTTTACTTTTGCTAAAATACTGTAAGTTTATTCTCTTTAGAGTTTCACTGTTCATTGTGTTGCTATATTTAAAAGCACTAGGAACCACTTAACCAGCTAACAGCCTCCCAGGAGGTTACAAGTCAGACTGCCAAGAGCTGGTATCAGCCATTTGGCAATTGCACACACGTGCATTTTGGGGGAACCAAAGTCAAGCTTCTTGGAGATAGGCAAGCATTTTCTCCAGACTCTTCATGAAATGATAAGTCTCAGCAAGTCAAGGACAATACGCTTTCATGGAAGCTATACAGCCTATTTTAATCCTATTTTAAGTAGAAGCCAGGAGTATTTCCTTACAGTTGGTTGACATCAACAGGATGCAGCTTTCTGCTAGCAAGCACAGGTTACCTCTGTCCGAGGGATATCTTCCAAAACACGTTTCATGCCATTAAAGGACTCACATTTAGATTAATGTATTCTGTGTGTCCCATTGTTAAACTATTTCTCCATAGCTTCCTTCCCGGGATTTCATTTTCCTCTTGAAAATAGTCACAAGAAAATAAAATGCCCCCTCAGAACTACAGAGAAATTCAGCAATTAATCCATAAAACAGGAGACCTATTTGAAACCCCCCTTTTCCAAACCATCAGTTTCTGAAAGTATTTCTTTTCCTTTCCCAAATTAACTAACTGGGAAGTAAAAGAGTGTCTTTTTTTTGTAAGCTACTACCGGAATAGTTACAAACTGTATTAATGGTTATCAAGTGTACCTTTTTATGGTAGTGGAAAAAACAGTCCCAAATTCCAGAATTAATGCTGTTATTGGACACTTGTTTGGCTTGAGAATTGAATGAGAAAATGTAAGCTTCCAAGTGGCTTTCTATTTGAGGCTTGGGTAACTAATTATGTATTCAGATGCTGCTTGATTTAATATCTACTCAATTCCCGTTCTGTCTCTGTGGGAAAGAGACTCGAAAGACTTTGGAAGAAAGTTTTCCTGACCGTGAACCAGAACTTTATGATGCAGTATTTTAAAAAGAAAATTAAATCACATAATTGGAGCAACAAACTAATCTGCTTCTTGACAGAGGAAGTCAAAACGTTTCTGCTAGCAACATCTGAAAATGGATAATGATAGCAAAAACTGAACTACATCCTAATCCCCCCTCCTGCTTAATATGAACAGTGCCACTGTGCTACTTCAGCACTATTTTAGTTCTGAAAAAAATGCATATAAAGAGCAGCAACTGTAAATCAGCTACCTCAAAATCCAAAGTTTCCCTTTATTCTACTGAAATATTAAGGATTTTGGATCCAAAACAATATTGAGGGGGAGGGTGGGGAAGAGCCCAAGTTCTACAGGAACTTGAAAATTAACTTGAGTTTACATCAGACTAAAGCGATTCAACATTCCTTTTACACACCTGGGAAGCCTCCAAAGTAATCCCCCAAATTTTGTTTCTTTGTCATACATTTTGATAACAAATATATTCTGTCCTGCATGACCAAGTGAACCTTGGACTCCCATTCAAGTTCCGGTTTTCAAATGTGTCAGAGACTCAAGAAACTAATTTTTGGTTGTTCAACAAGTATCTGAAGCTAAAAGCAGACACCTATTATACCTATGTGGGTGTGCAAATATAGCAAATACACGTTTTTGCAGAGACTTGTCTCTGGAAAAAAAGTAACCTAAACATGTCTGTTACTGGTTACTTCACTGCAAATAAGAAGTTTAATACAGTACTGTAATTAAATGAGTAAGGCAGAATAAACAAACCATTTAATTCTTTAAAAAACCCGTTACCACTAAATTCACATATCTGTTTAACCTTACTTCTTCCACCCCCACATGAGGTTATATGAAACTTCCCAATCTCCCTTTCTGTCCTCCTGTTTAATATGTTGACAGTTTTGAACATTTACTGTTGGGTGGACATAGGGAATGAGAAGTCAAAACAATTTGTGTAATCTTAATTATACAGTAACAGATTTACATTTCGCTTCCACAAAGACTAAATTACAACATTTCCCCCAAGACTAAAGATACAGGATGTCAGATTAGTCACCACACTTCTTTATGGACTGCCATTTATCTCTAAAAATGGCACCAGCAAAGAAGGGTGCAGCACCAAGGCCTGCTCTCAAAGGGTGACTTATTAAGGCCCCATCTCACGTGCCGCACACCACATCCCCTGGCAACAGTCGATGCTTAATCCTGGTAGAGACAGGTTTATTCTTGAATCTTAAACCTTTACTCCTACTTATTAATTTTTTTAAAAACACATGTGAACCAATTGAGCCAGACTTGCTTTTAAAGCCACATGAACTTCATTGAATTTGAAGTTATGAATTAGCTGTTGAATTCACCCGTTTTCAGTGCAGATTGGATGGTGTGATAGAAAACACCCCAAACAATTTAAATCATTGCCTGTTCCCATGTTTCCTGTCTTCCAATTAGGACAAAAGTAATAGTGTAAAAAATTCCAACTCAACTAGAATTTTTTTCTTATTTTGGGCACCTAGGAGCAAGGTCATGCTCAAAGCAAGTCAGTGCTGACACCTCCTATGCGCTTGCTGCCACCTTGAATTCTTCCACCTTTCATCAGAAGGTTCACTTGAACCTTGTTTCCTATTCTGTTCCAACGCTGAAAGTCCTGAAGTCCTCCTCCCTACCCTAGCCTACCCTACCCCCTCAGACACTGGGAAGACCACAGCAACATTCAAGTGAATCCGAGACGCTCACGTCATCTCTTGGCACACATTCCCAGGTCAGCTGTGCGATGCTGCTTCCTCTTAGAAGAAGGAGGAAGCACTGCCAATCTCTTTTCCTCCTCTCGTTTTTAGTCACTATTTCACAATTAAGCACAACCCTCATGACACTTCGAAATAAACATGTCTGATCATCAATTTTCTCTTCCTCCCACCCGCTATGTGTTCAATATGTTTCCTCAAATATTTCAATTGTGAGGTTTTCCTGTGCCTGAAGTAGTGATATTTGGGGTATTACTGCTATTTTCACAAGATGCAGGTGTACTAGTAATTAGCAGTTAAACACAGATTCATCTTTTATCAGTTATTAAGAAACACTGAGCAGCGCTATTTAAATAGATAACATCCTGCTACCAAGAAAATAGGATTTAAAATGTACGCTAGTGAAAAGGATCTAATATGTTATTACAAAAGGAAACAATGGAAACAATAAGCTTTGCAAAATGCCCTTTTTTAAATAGAGACTGCGTTGACTATAACGCAGATTATCTGGGAGAATATGCAGATATCAGACAGAGGAGATTTAGCAAGAAGTTAAAAAATGCATTCTTTGTCAATTGACAGAAAATTGCTTGAACAACTCTGGCATCTGACACCAGTTCAGGCTATTTGGATACTATGGGATTTTCCTTTTTGTCTCAACTCTGTCTGTGTTACAGACCACACAACTATTCTTCTGCTAGAAGCATTTGTTTTTTAAAGTTATTATTAGCCATGAAGATCTAAAGCAGATCTGTTCTCAGCTACATTCATAGCCCAGATGTGGATTTTGTGAAGACTCTGCATGAAGAATCAAAGCCAAGATTCCAGAGTCCTGTACAAGAGGACCCACAGGAGATGAAAAGAAGGCTGTCCTCAGCATTTCCATCCTACAAGCTATTTAAGGGACTATGACTTCATACTTGTTTGTTCTCAAGTAGCACAGATGTGCTCTATCAATTCACAGAGTTGGAAGACGATGTGTAGAATGAGCATGAAAGAAAAAAAAAAAATCATTTTGCACCCAAAGTTGCAGCAGTACAAACATGGAACTGACAGAATTTGCTCTACTATCATTGAGGCAGATTATTTATTTACATAAATACTTACTTTATATTTTGTCTGATCATCATGTCTGAAGAGATTCTGAAGCCAACAACAACAAAAATCTGTAGCTGGAAAACCAGTTATTTTGTCCATGTTCTCAGCTTGTCTACACTGCAGGAACAAATGCTGTCCGAATTAGCAGCAAGCTTTTCTTTTGACGTATATGCTAGCTGCAAGATACTAATTTTGTTGAAGGTTTTTTTGGTTTTATTTTTAAATCAAGTACTGTCACTTTTAAACAATCCACCCTGTCTTCAGAAGTCAGAGATAAAAATTGAAAGAAAACCCAAGCAACCTCTCTAAGAGTGAAGACACTAGTAGGTCCAGAAAATTGACTTGCTGTGCCATAACACAACTTCCAAGTGTGCCAAAGAAGGTGTAGTAAAATTCTTTTTTATGTTGCTGCAGATTTGCAATACTTCCTTCCAATAATGCTTATGAGAAAATACTTTATAAAGCAACCAAAAAATTTCCCCTTCCTATGATTTTTCCTTTACCTACCCCATCTCCACCTCCCTTGCACACACGAAAGTTACGTTTGCCACCAACTAGAAAACATAAAACACGCAAACACAAAGATCAAAACGTGTGATGAAGTCAAGAATTTTCATCAGGATGTCCCTGAATACCAGGATGCTACCCTAGACACCATCCTGATTCACTCGAGTCTTCTACAGAGTAACACACAGCATCACGTAGTCACACACAGGATGGCCAAAATTTAAGGGATACATTCTCAATGCACTGCCTATATTCCAGTCAGCCGTACAAATTAGCAAGGGAGGTTCCTTAATTACGAAGCACTACATTTAGGATTGCAACTTCTTATTCATCTGAAAGGGTCACAGCTATTTTTATTCCAGCAGTTGCAAAAATCCACCTTGTACTTTAATGCTGTGTGTACTACAGTGTATGATTTACAGCAGATAACATTAGGTTTTTTAAAAAAATTTGCCTCCACAAATGTGAATGCTCCCTCCCATTTCTTTTTCCTCCCCCACTCTCCCACTTCCATTCAAATCAGGTTAGCTAAGAAAAACCCTATTCATAGGAATTAAGAGCTAAATATCCAATCCACTCTTGAAATGAACAAGTAGCCTCAGTCAGTGTCTGTGCCATAAACCTGCTCTGGAGGTTTATGAACGGGCCCCTGTATTTTTTAATTTGAATGAACCATGTCTGAGCTGTTAGAGATGCCCATACCAGAAAGACCTACTCAAAAACTGCAAGACCTGTGTTTTGCACTACCTTAACTGAAATAAAACACTGTTGCTTTTGAAAAAGAAATTAAGATTCATGGATTAAAAGAAATCATGCTCCTGGACTAAATCCCTACATTTTCAGTTACTTCTGTGGTGGAAGTGTCTCAGATATTAGAAGAGCTGGAGGTTCTTAAGCTGTTATTCTGATGGTACTATGAACACAATCTCCTCTGCCGACATGCTTGTTCCAGGGCAAGCCTAGCCACATACAGAGTGCTGAGCATGCAGGCATTGTCTCAAAGGTCTTGCAATCAGAAAGTTCATTAAAAACACTGTTAACTATTAACCTCCAGTTTACTGACCTGCAATTGCATTATCACTCAGCTTCCATGCTCCTCATCCAGCTCTGAACACAGTTTAGCCTCATCTTGTTTTCTGAACATTTAGCAACTGGCAAGATCAGTACCTAGACATAGCTCAAAGCATGGCAGATGCATGGATCTAGCACTAACTTGTCACGCAGTGCGTCCCCATTTAAAATAAAGCACTGAACCTCAATCCTGAGACATAAACCTCTGTATATCTGTGCAATTCCATCTTCAACCAACCAGTAGGTAAGAAAAGCCACTAGGATGACAGCTATTTACTGCTGAAGAGGTCCCATGTGCCTAAAGAAGCATATACTGCAGTAAAAGGATATTCTGAAGGTGACCATACTTTCTACTTGGCTCTGCAAACCTTGCTCATGGAGAACGATGATGGTCCAACTGGGTAACAGGTATGCTGGAATCCTCTACATTTTACATACTGTCTTGGTCCACAATTTTTTCCTGCTTATCACAGTAATTAATCCAGCAGATCTACGAAGGCATCATACCAGTCACTTCCATCAGCTAACTTGCAAGAGCTATCCGTCCTTTCAACGAAGCCTTAGAATAGCTCATTTCCAGTCCCTTTACAGCAGGTGATGACAGGTCATACCACCTGCGATTTTATGACCCATTGTGAATGTACAAATACAGGCTGGGCAGAGAGTGGATCGAGAGCAGCCCCAAGGAGAGGGACTTGGGGGTGTTGGTAGATGAGAAGCTCAACATGAGCCAGCAACGTGCGCTCACAGCCCAGAAGGCCAACCATATCCTGGGCTGCATCAAAAGAAGTGTGGCCAGCAGGTCGAGGGAGGTGATTCTGCCCCCCTACTCCGCTCTTGTGAGACCCCACCTGGAACACTGTGTCCAGCTCTGGAGCCCCCAACATAAGAAGGACATGGACCTGTTGGAGCGGGTCCAGAGGAGGCCCACAAAGATGATCAGACGGTTAGAGCACCTCTGCTATGAGGACAGGCTGAGAGAATTGGGGTTGTTCAGCCTGGAGAAAAGAAGGCTCCAGGGAGACCTTATAGCAGCCTTCCAGCATCTCAAAGGGGCCTACAAGAAAGGGAGAGGGACTTATTACAGGGCATGTTACTGACAGGACAAGGGGTAATGGCTTCAAAATGGAAAAGGGGAGATTTAGATCAGATCTCAGGAAGGAATTTTTCACTGTAAGGGTAGTGAAGCACTGGAACAGGTTGCCCAGGAAAGCTGTGGAGGCCCCATCCCTGGAGGTGTTCAAGGCCAGGTTGGATGGGGCTTTGAGCAACCTGGTCCAGTGGGAGGTGTCCTTGCCCATGGCAAGGGGGTTGGAACTAGATGATCTTTAAGGTCCCTTCCAACCTAAACCATTCTATGATTCTATGAATATAAGACACACGAAGGTCACAGCCTGTTGTACAGACTAACTGTACAGGTTGCAGTAACTGGGTAGAAACGAGAGATCTAGCAGCTGAAGTTGTCACTGCTTTAACACCAAAAATACAATGCTTACCACTGAAAGGCTCTGAAGTGAATAACTATCTGAGACTGCTAAATGTGCAGCACAAGAAAGTAGCCTTAAGATATTATTTCAAATGTCATATAATAAAAATATTCCCTGCCACTCTGGCAGTTGCATAGAAGCACTAGCAAATCTGCAAGGTCTAAAGCTGTTTTCTGCAGATAAAGTGCACACATCCAACTGAAGTGGTCTGGAGCACAAAGAAAAATTGCATGTTAAAAGCTGCTGGACATCTGTTGCCAAATCATCTGTTAATTCTTCTAAGTCTTCTTAAACAGAGAATCTCTCACCCTCTATAAAAAGAAAAACCATTTAGCAGTAGTTGATCTAATTAAATTTAATTCAATAAAAAATTGCCCAAACTGTAAGATTACCCCATAAATATGTAAATTTCACCATTATGAAGAGACTAGTCAATCAACTCCACGAACAGATACTGAGATATTAACTTGTTTATATTGTTAAGCGCCCATCACTTTTGTCCAGATAGTTGCAATTTCAATTTGCACAGACAAAGTATTATTTTGTCTTTTTCTTTTTTGCAAGCTGAATACAGACCAGCACCTCATTTTTCTCCAATTAAAAAAAATAAATTGCTGAATGTAATCAGCACATTTTCTCTCTAGATGAGAATGACAAATACAGTCGGTAATGCATTATGCTGTATTTCTAGTCTTACAGCTGCTTAAAGCCTCTCCTTCCAAAAGGAAACATCTCAAAAGCAGACAGCAGTGAACGTAACTTGCCCTATGTAAATGTCTCCAACTTAAAAAGAAAACTAGTTCCCTCAGTGCCTAGTGCCTTCTTGTAGTGCAAATAAGGAGGAAAAGAGAGGAAAGACAGCATGCCCAGAGTCCCCTCTCTGTTATTTCAGGAAACTGTTTGGGAAAATAGCTGCTCAGGCTCTGCATTTTGGAGCAGCCTGAATTACCCCAGCCACAAGCAAAGGGCTTCTCTTGAGCCAAAGATTGTGCTGCATCCACTCACTATTCAAAGCTCCTTCTGCTGATCCTCATGACCATTCCTGGAAACTATATTTGTGCAATCCAAAGCACGGCTCCAAGTACATCTCTCTAGCCAGAACAACACATGCCTAACAGTGTTATAAACCACTCTGCACACAGTACGAGGGAATCCATGCAGCTCCAAGGCATTTTGTAAACAAGCAGACATGCGGCATACCAGACAGAGAAATTTAACAGCATACAAGAACTAGGAATTTAAAATGCATACAGGACATCACTGACTTAATTATGGCAACCATCACGGGTTTCTTTTTTTCCTTTTTTAAATGCTTAAGGTTATTTACCCTACTTATTTAGCTTTAAAACGTCAGAACACAGGCACAAAAATGGATACTAACCACATAAATAAGTAAAGCAGTATGTTTCTGCTTCTCTTTGTACAATTTTATGCAAATAACACCTGCAACTTCTTTCTTCTGTTTCTCCACCTCTTCTAGACAGCAGAGGACAAACATGCTTAAAGCAACACAGGAAAAAGCACCTGAAAGATTGAACACGCTGACAGGGCACCATCCCTTAAGCCTGATGCAATTTCAACTCTTACACTTTCACAGACATCTGGCTAAACAGCAAGGCAGCAGAAACTGGAGGAAAGCTATCTTCAGTTACTTACTGTTACTTTATATTCTTGCTGTCATTTCTAGGCAAGTGGACTGCGAAAAAAAATACCACAAAGCATCAACACAGATGCCAGTTTGGCATCCTCCAGCCAACCTCACACCTGCAACTTCCATGACCCTGCTGCAGCTGTGCTTTTTGTCTCCTCTCGTCCCAGCACAGACAAAAGCTGCAAAACACACAAGTGTTAAGTGACCCACTAGCACCATCTACGTCATTAATGAAATAAGTCTGTAGGAAATCAAGATGCAAGCCTCCACTGTTGGCTCCGCTCTCACGGACACAACTCTGCTTGCACCATAGGAAGAGGTAGTCTTCAGGCAGTTTGGTCAAGATTGTTTGCTGGGAAAAGGTGGGTTATTTTTAAATCTCAATCCAACAACAGAGGGAAGTAAAAAAAGAAAGCATATAAAATAGAGAAATTCCGAAGAGAACTTGATGGTTACCAATACTGGAATGAACCACAGGAGCTCTGTGCTATAGAGGGGCTCATGAGCCGTGGAAGGACAAAAGCGGATCTCTTCACTGCAGTTTTTATTTAGACTCTTGCAGCTAACCACAGCAAAATGGGAGCTACCAGCTCTCTCCACAACACGTTGCTTATTCCTGGCCACGGTACGTCATTCCAGGCCATGGCTTGAATTGTTGGCACAGCTATTTCCATGAGCACCATGAGACTCGCATGTTACAGAAGGTTGTACATACTCCTGCCCGCTCTGAGATGTGGCAAGACGATCCCTCCCCTGTCTGTAAGTTTTATGCAAAAGCGATAGATGATAGACACCATCAAGCCCAATGTCTGTATTTCCTTCAGGACTCAAGTCAAGGAAGGCAATCCAAGCAAGACTTCTTGTGGGTACTAGTTTGGTTGGTAAGATTTTTTTTATTTTATTTTATTTTTTTTTTACATATATTTTTATACAAAGAAGATGCAGCTGGAGCATTTGCCAGCGCATCTGCCACTCCACAGACGCTGCCCATTCCCACGCCTCTCTGCTGGAGGGTTGCAGCCACAGCTGCGTCCAGCACAAGGCTTGCAGGAGACTAAGCCCTGACCAGTCCTCCAGAGATAATCAGGTTAGATGATCTAATGGTCCTTCTGGTCCTTAAAAAGAAAATTAGCTGTGAATCACTTCAATGCTTTGAAGGCCTGGTACAGTTTCTCCCGCAGACTGAGACCAGCCACTGCAAGATGAAACTCAAATCAAAGCCAAGTTTTACTTTTGTGGTCAGCAGCACATGGCTGCAGCCATACATATTTCAAAACCAAGGTGAAGCAGATGACCAGGGAAGAGGGGTGAAGCCAGACAGGCTGCTATCTGCCTGTAGGACACAGAGGCCTTCAGTTGGCTAAGAAACAAAAAGGTAGGGAGACAAGAAGCCTGAGAGGCTTCACGGCCTGATGCCTTCCATATGTAAAACCTAAAATGGCAGTCACTTGTCTGCCACCATTCATTCACTCAACTCTACTTATCAAAGCACGGTTCTCTCATCAGCGGGGCAGAACTTGCCATCTTTGCCTCTTGGACAGGTAACTGGAGTGAATAACTTATCCTCTAATCATGTTTCACCCTAATACTTAAAAAAAAAAAAAAAAAAATCTGAATTATGCACTAGATGGCTATTAAAAAGGATAACCCAAGAGGTGCTTTTTCTTTTTTAAGCTTAGAAATCACTTTTTCTCCAAGATCTACCTGTCCAGTTGTCCACACTCAGGTGATTCACCAATACTTAAATCATACGAGGCCATCACTGTTTAGCACTCCCAGAGAAACCTTCCCAAACAGATTTAATTAACTGATAACTTATATTGAGAACATATCCCTCCAACCTACAGATGCTGTTCCTCACGTTCCTGTCAAATCAACTCTACTCCCACTCTTCCTCCAGCATAACTGAGTCTAAAAATAGCCTTATAAAAATATTAAAATGGTTTTCATCATAGCTTAAGCTAGTGAGATGGCTTTGACAACTCTTCCCACAAAGCAAACTCCCTGTAGACCTCTTAAATATCCTAAAAAGAGTTGCAGCTCTACCTACAGAACTGAAATCTAAAACAAGTTAACAGAAAACAAAAGAGGAAGCAAATTATTACAAGCAAAGCTGCTGCATGGAAAGGTCTTTGTCCAAATATACTGCATTTAAGTAATCTTAATATCATGTAATTAAAACCTGAACTAATATGGCCAGGGAAGTGGAGCTTTAAAAACAAGGCTTTCAGGATTGTCTAGTTCGACATCTTCTTTACATGGCAGAAATGAGTTTGTCTGCCTTAATCCTTCTGTACAACCACTGAGAAAGGTCTGTATGTGTTATAAGAAGAGCACCTGAGTTTTTTTTAGGGACCAAGAAAGAGTAACAAAACTGTAGTAGGCCTAACCCCATTCAAACAATCAAGAATACTGCATCTTGTTCACCTCTTGTTATTACCAGCCCTCTTGCAAAACCAGGCTGTTCTTCAAGTTACATGTTTCTGAATCATCCACTTAAGGCAAATATGCTGAAAATGCTGCAGGAAACATGTCGTGCCACAGAAAGAAAGGAAAACGCACAGAAACCCACAGAAGTTGAAAACAAAAAACCACAGGTAAGCCTCTTTCCAATAAAAACAGGCACTGCCCTCTGCAAAGCAGAACTAACTGAACCAGACAGGGAAATCTAGACAGACTCACAAAACACTGGAAAACAACAGTTACCCCAGACTTTAAAAAAAAAAAAAAAAAAAAAAAAAAAAAAAAGAGAGGTGTGTGTGTGTGAAAATCTAGTTGCCCAAGATCCTGTGAACAGGTATCCACCTGTTCAGCCCCACTAATGTTTTGGGGGTAGTTCTGGGCACACAAAGCAGCATCTCTAGGATAGTAAATAACATAATTGAAGAAATTAGGTGGCAGGAATTCCAGACCCCCCTACATTTTTAATGTAATCACTCTGCAGGAGTTACATGGCATCTCACACTGGATCTCCAAAACAACAGATAATTAACTTGCACAAACTTCGTAGATACTAAGACCAGAAGAAATTCTCACTGCTATAAATAGGTCATACAAAACAGATGTGCCTGGCAATGCTTGACATCCAAGTCTTGTGGTCAAACTACCACTTCACACCTCCATCCCAGGGGATGTTCAAACCCCTACAATACAGGGCTATTCTTGGAAGTCTTTATTTTATTCTCCCTTTAACTAGAAATAAATCTCCCTTTAACTAGAAATCACTGCAATTATGTAAATTGCTGTTATCACATTGCTTGCTTTATAAAAATAAAACTCCAAGTTATACTTGGAAATTATAAATTCTGTGCATCTACATACTGAAACTATTGTTTGGGGCAAAATGTGTCATTACAAGAAAGAGCTAAAGGAAGAGACTCATATTTGCTTCGTGTCCCTTCAACCTCTCTCTTTTTAACTCTTGGAAGCAGTGAATCAAAGGTAAAATGAACTGACTTGCCCCAGTTTGTTTCCATGCAACTTAAAGCTGCATCATTAATGTTTAATGTTTACTCCCATTGGTCATGAGAAGCTTTTTACATGCTGAATGCGTTTCATCCAAGAGACCTTTTCTCTTAAAGAAAGTGAGAGAAGAAAGCTATTCATACATCCTTCAGATTCTGTGTAGACCTAGAGGGCACAAATTTTGAGTCCAGCTTCCTCTTTTTTGACAAAAATCACTCCTGAAAGTAACTCAGAACCAAACTGGGACTAACTTGAAGTAAACAGAAGTTAAGCATTAACTCAAAAACATAGGTCACTTTATCCACGGTGACCATGATCTCAAAAACTAAGATCTAGAGAGATCAAAATTCTGACCTTTTTCAACAGATTAGGCAAAAGTCAAAATAGTACATTAGAGACAAGGAGCTTTGGAAAGGATATTGAACAGTACTTTTTAACCTGATCATACTTTAGCCTTCATTAACCAACCTCTTCACAGAGCACAGGACAGACTTCTTGCCACTCTAGTCCAAAAATCCCTTGGCAATATTCACAATGGGCAGATGGGTGGTTGTATGCACTTTTGAAGGCATTAGCTTCTTTCCTGCGAGAGAACCCATTAACTCTAATACAAAGCCTTAACCAGAAAGCTTTATTCTAACAAGTACATTTGGCTTAAAATACTCACATCTGAACTTTAAGCTCAATTACACTGTGCATAAAGTCACCCTACAGTGACATCTCAACTACCTTCCTCACTATCTCTATAGATGCACACCAGAAGTCCAGCACTTCCACCCCAGTTGGGAATATATACCAAGCTTTTTCCTCCCACTCCTAATTTTGGAAGCCATGTTAAATTAGTAAGGTTGTCAACAAAGAAAATATATTGTGAAGAACAGTCTCTCAAAACAGGCAGACACTTGAGAGAGAATAGCTAAAACCCTTGTTAAAATACAGCTTGAAAAACATGGAGTTTGTAGCTCCTACTAAGGCCAGCCTCAAGCTTACAATGAAAGATTAAAATCTGTTAGTCTAAATCAATTATCCATCCTGAATGCGCACGGTGCATTTGAACCACAGAGTCTGGAGAGGGCTTTGCATCACAGTACATACTCAATGACAGCACTCATTTCCCCAGCAGCAAGCTAAATTTCAGCTTAACAGCTCAAGCATTCCCTTGACTATATTCATAAGCAAGGCTCCTGCCTGCATAGTAGCTACAGAGGAGCTACATGTGAACTCTTTACCTTTGAACCAAAGTGACTAACGCTCACACTGAGCTGCTATTCTCCATTCAAGATAACCTAGATTTAAAGTGAATACACATTTACAACAGCATCAAAAGGAAATGTGCTCTATTGGACTCCAGTGATTTTGCAGACTAGCAGAAAATGAACAAGCATTAAAAACAGGGATAATCCATCATAATATGCACTTCAAGTATTTAGTAAATGTACTTTGGGTTTAATTTATTTACAACAACTCAATGTTCCAGACTTGCATCACTGTATTGTGTAAATATAACAAAATCTTATTCTAAGACTTCATTGTAGCACTCTGCTTAGTACCTGCTTGCAAGAAAGGGAGATTTTTTTACTTCTACACAAGATGATTATTTCTCTGCAACATCTGCCATTATGTTCTCAAACGATAGTTTCCAATACTGCTTCTCAAACTGTTAATCTGGTCATATCTCAGTGTCAAATTATTTTAGATTATTCAAATGCGTCATTACGCTGCTCTCTTGATGCAACCGGCTTAATCCAGTAACAATTTTTTTTTTTTAAATCACTGTAATACTTTTTACTATGGACTTGCATACGTAAGCAGTGAACATAAAAGACTACCTCTCTGAACAGACTTTTTTTCTTTTATATAAAACCCCTCATTTCTTCATCAATATGTACCTGATCCCCCCTAAATATCCCCAGCACAACACACGCAGCTCCTCTTTGTCCTCCTTCCATCACTCCCTCTCTACGCTCTCCTTCCTCAGCTCCCTCCAGCATCCCCAAATACCAAATGAGTAAGATTCTACTCTTGGGGTGGCCAAGTCAAGGCTCCCTTTGAGCTGGCTGAGCAAACGGCACTCCTCACTTAACCAGGTGTGTGCACACATGCGTGCATCAGACACACAATTTCACCCTCTCCTTGAAGATGCTTGGCTTTTTGGGGGAGAGGGCTTGGGAGGGAAGCCTGGGGGAGCACATACTCATACAGACCGCCTTTCCTAACACACCCGTGAAAACTGACCTTCAGTCACACACAAAGACACCTTCACACTTCAGACTATTTCCTCAATGCCATAAGCTTACTTTAGAGTTCAAGCTTGGCGTCAACACAATTCTGGGGAACTACAGAGGGTGGGAGGGGATGGAAGAGACCAAAACTATTGCTGGCTGCCTATTCCAATTTATGTACTTAGAAGACTTCTCTGGACCAGAGACCACTGTTCTGCATTCCTTCCCCACCTCTATCACATGATATAAGTTTTACTTTGAAAGTGACCCTAAATGGAAGACTAAGTTTCATCTTCATGCACCTGACCCCACTAAGCCTTTCTGGACTCCTGGCAAACCGTGCAAACCACACTTTCCATATTGCCTGGCACCCTAAAAGCCTACAGGCTACAAGCCAACCTTCAACCCTCTCCATCCCCTTGCCAGCTTAACCCTGCAAAACAAATACATTTAGTAGGTGTGCCTGGGCCTAAGTGAGGGCAGAAGATGGTCCTGCACGTGAAACCGCATTAACAGCACTATTTATCATGCTCAGCAGAACAAACACCAGCTCTGCTTCAAAACAGCACAGTGGCAACAGCAATGGCTGTTACTCTTGGGAGAAAATGGACCCAGTTCCTAGGCATATGTTTCACTCCAGGGTGGGCTGAAGTGACTCCAGAATAAACACTCATCGGTGTATTCTCCAGTGTTTCCATTCAGCAGCTCTCCCTTGGTGGGGTGGGAGGGGAGGAAAAAAAAAAAAAAAAGACACACACACACACTCCCCTCCAACTCCCATATTTTGCAAAATGCCTATTTTCAGACCTCAATGCACATGCTGAGGTGCACACGCTACTGGTACTGTAGCAATAGCGGCCACAACCCCCGACTTCTTGTTTGTCATCAATCAAATACTCGTAGAGGATTGCATCGAACTGCGAAATACGCTCAAATACAGCTCCAAAGCGAAGTCCCAGCCAGGTCCTTGATATTAGTTACTATAGAAACCAGTCCCCTGGCACAGGCGCTCGCAGCAGGAAATCATGCAGATTTCAATTTTACATAGTAATAAGTGCTGCAGGAGAAGAGAATTTCACAACAATTGTAGGGGTTGATTGTACAAACCCAGACCTCTCCTACCCCATGACACCACCATGCTGCAGATGAACGTGCTCTCCTCCCCTCCCACCCACACAATTGCCACTGCTATTAGTTTTGAAGTGGTTTCCACAAAGCCCGTGTTCGGATGGCTGCTGCAAAGGTTGCAGCATTTTTCAATGGCTTCATTAGATTAGAAAACACTCGTTTTTACATGCAGGAAGCCCTGGTGAAAACAATAATAAAAGCAAAAAGTGCAAAGCAGTAGAAAGATTTAAGCGTACGTAATTACACACAGTCCAAGCATTTCACAGGAAATACTGTCAGGTCACAACCCAGAGCTCCTTTGGAAACAGCCCATCTTCCTTTCCATCTCCACCCTGTCCAAAAAAGCAACCCAAATGGAGGGCAGGTCACAGATTAATTTGTAGGAAAAACCACTGTAGAAAGCACAAAGACAAGAGGATGGCTCTGAGCCCTGAAATGAAACAGCGAGGTAATTATTTTAACTTTTCAGAAGTAGTTCTACAGGTTGGACTTCATCAGGTGTGGGAGTTGAAGAGGAAGACACACAGCACAATGCACTTCTTGTCCTAGGCAGATGCTAATTTTCTAGTGAAAGTCAAGAACAAGCAGGGACTCTTCCCCACCTCTCTAAATGAACCCGTAAATCTCAACAGTGCGAGGTTTTGCTGCCTCAACCAGGGACGAAAAGAGCAGGGAACTGCTTCACTGAAGAAAACTAACATACAGGGGAGGAGGGAAGGGGTGAACAGCTTGCAGAGCAACAGGAACAAACATTCGTGCTGGCAACACCCGACAAATCATCGAGCAAACAGAAGGACCAGAAAATGAAGGAAGCTGGTCTATTTTTAAGCAAGACCTCATTATTACCATGAACATGCACTGCTTCCCTGGAAGCAGCAGGTATGCAAACATGAGATGAATCATATCACCGAATAAATCACCTGGCAGTAGGGACGCTAGTTTGCATGGACACACGCAGAGCAAACATATACAGTCTACTGTCCTGACACCTTCAAAAGTGCGTGGAGGAGCATCCTTCTGGGAGGCAGATTGCATTATGGAGAGCAAAAAAACCTGTTAGACAATGCAAATGTCACTGATGCTTCTGTTAATGACTTTTGTTAATGCTCTTGTTAATGATTAGACAGAGCTCCATTGTTCTGGACACTCCACTCAACATTAGTCTGGAGCTTGTAATTTCACTTTTTGTATACCTCTTAATGGTATTTGAAACAAACATAATTTCTGTCCAGCCAGGGTAGGAACAGACTTAGGGAGCTAGAGAAGACATCCCAAGTCAAAGCACGCATTTCTATGCCATAGCCTTTGCACAAATTGCCTTGCTGATACAAAGAAATGCTGCAAGTGGTTCAAGGGACCTATGGACTGGGGTGCAAGGAGGTTGAGGTAACTGCCTGGACTCTGGTCAGGTCCATGCTCACCTCCCTAGAAGTCTGGTGAGTTTGCATAAAGTTAGTTGACAGCACCAACTTGATCCTTCACCAACACATTATCTTTTCTTGGAAGCTGCCTCTTAGGGGACCAACAAAAGGACAACCGCTGAACCTGCATTTCAAGACACCTGTAAGGCACAAGGGATAACACAGCAGAAGCACAGCAGTATGTCAAGGGCAAGGTCCACAAGGCAAGAAGCACCACCCGACTTTACAGAAACCTAGCTTAGTCCAAACTGATTTTTTAATTTTCCTCCCACACCAACTCTCTTTCTGTCTCATGGCAAATAAATAAGATATGAAATAAAATGCAATGGAAACAGATCTTCAGCTACCTTTGCTATCCCACTGGTGACAGATTAAAAAAAAAAAAAAAAAAAGTCGCAACAACTCTCTTGTTGTGGTTGCTACAGAATTGTTGCTATGTGCCAACTAGCAATTTATCACATCAAAAGGCTGACTGAATTAGCCTAAAAGGGGATCTCCCACCACAGGAACATGCACTACACTGGGAAAACCAACCACTAAGCAAAACCTCAGCCTCCATTTTCAAATCCACATCCCATTATCAAAAGGATGCTTTTGCATCTTTGCTTCTAAGTTAGTAAACTGTCCAAATGAAATTCTCAGAGCCATTTATGATTTATCCTCATTATTTTAAGATATCGAAAGTTTGGTTCTGTTGCAAAGACTGAGAAAACTCTTTGGAGCTACAAAACCAGTATTTAGTTACCAAAGTGTAGGTGCTCTGCATGAAGATGCCCACAGAGATACAAAGTCATCATGGATTTGGGAAAAACACTCAATCATCCCAAGCCTGCAGAAAAACCAGGACCTGATGTTCTATCCTGCTAAAAGCAACAGAGCTGCGTAGGGAAGGGGAGAGGAAGAACTGCAACTAAGACTGAGTATATGAAAAACTAACCCAGTGCTGTTCCCCCTCCCCACACTCCCAAGGACTTCTGATTCAGATGGTAGTAAGTAGATTTACATTCAGTCATGAAAAAAAAAAAAAAAAGACCAGCCACACCTATCTTGACATACCTGCCCACTCCTTGGATGAAGTATTAAAGCAGCTTATTTGCTTCTTCCCCCCTCATCCTTTTATTTTTCTCCTTCACAGAAGTTAGTCTTGCATTCAAATTTTGTTAGCGTATACAGTCACCTGGCAACTTTACCCCTTTCCTAACGATACTTCAGTGTCTTAGCAAAGCACCTTAAGCTCAAAAAAATACGAGGTTGTAGGGCAAATACAAACTCTACTTATGCATCATGTTGTGCACCATACCAAGGGGTAGCTGACTATGTAAGTTATTATAGCGATAATTTTTATCTGTTGCCCTGAAAATGTCTCCTTAGGTAGCAGCATCAAAGCACCAGAAATGTTGCCAACGGCCCTGAGCTAAATTTTGTCTTGACCTCAAGAGAGAAAAAAAAGCCTAAATAAGTAAGTAAAATTTCTCTATGCTGCAGTGCATGCACTCACCCAACAAAAAGGCAATGGCAATGCTTTACCTACAGAGCAGCCCTATTAAGCCCCTAAATACGAAATCTATTCATTAATAAACAAACCACTTTTTTTGTGTTTGGGCATATACGATGTTCATCCCATTTTGACTGCTCCAGCCAAATGGGCTCACATCAGCAGCAGACTTCTCAGGATGCTACACTTGTTGAAAGACATGGACTGACCTTTGCTTCCTGTCTAGAGAAAGACAAGAATATGGAAACAGAGAATAACATAGCACTGCCAATTATATGTGTGTTTGGTAGTTTTAGCGCTTGTAAGCAGCATTTCCAAGTCCCCCTTCTCAAAATGCAACAGATGTGTAATATGCATCCAGCTTCAAAATTATCTGCCAATGATTCTGAACTGGTCCTGCATCATCTTTATGAAAGTATAATGGAAGACTGAATGGTTCATTTAAATAATTTTCTTCCCGATTATTTTATATTTGAAAATCCACAAAAGAAAAGCCTAGACTGTATTATTTTACTTCAAAGACTCCATGGGAGGAAGAAGTGCTTATTACAAAGTCTTATCTTAACTGACAGGAAGCTCAAATAGAGGTTTCATTATTTGAGTACGAGCATCTAAAGTTAAAGAGGAGTCAGAAAAACAAAAGAGTGGGACAATGAGAACCCCTTTCCTCTTGTGCCCAGCTTTGTTTTCACTCTGAAATTATGCACAGTTCATCATAGAATCATAGAATAGTTTGGGTTGGAAGGGACCTTTAAAAGCCATCTAGTCCACCCCCCCTGCAATGAGCAGGGGCATCTTCAACTAGATCAGGTTGCTTAAAGCCCCGTCCAACCTGGCCTTGAATGTTTCCAGGGATGGGGCATCTACCACCTCTCTGGGCAACCTGTGCCAGCATTTTACTACCCTCAGTGTAAAAAATTTTGTCCTCATATCCATATCTAGTCTATATCTTCCCCCCTTTAGTTTAAAACTATTACACCTCATCCTATCACAACAGGCCCTGCTAAAAAGTTTGTCCTCATGTTTACTGCAAGCCCCCTTTAAGTACTGAAAGGCCACAATAAGGTCTCCCCAGAGCCTTCTCTTCTCCAGGCAGAATAACCCCAACTCTCTCAGCCTGTCTTCGTAGTAGAGGTGTTCCAGCCCTCTGATCATTTTTGTGGCCCTCCTCTGGACCTGTTCCAACAGGTCCATGCGTTCATCACAGCTCCCCAGTCCATAGGCAGGAGCACAGGAATTTACTTCCGAAGTGTTATACACATTTTAGGTCTACTGCTATAGATTGTGGTGTCTTTCACCTCCCACAGGCTCCTTCCCCCACCCCCACCCACCATGAAAATAAATAAATAAAAAGCCACCTTTCAGGACTGTCCATAACATTTTGTTGTGGCACCAAGGATTTATCCCCCAGATCACAATGTGCCTTATTTGCAGCGAGTGAGATACTGATTCAAAAGGCCCAAGCACACTTACTTGGGAGATAAGAGATGCTAATTCCAGCACTGCAACATTTTGTGCAGCTTGTCACCTTGGAAAACCACTTCAATACATACCATTTCTATCCTGGCTAAGACGACAGAAACACCCAGAGTAAGGACTACCTGAAGGTGTACTCAACACAATACCTGGAGCAACACAGATGCAGAGTCTACCTAGGAACACATATCTGCAGCAAAGGTACTATTTTAAGCAGCTTTATGAAACATGAAGAGCAGTCACTGAATACTGCAGTACAAGAGCTACCCAAGGCAGACACTCACAGATATTAATCAGATTTAATTTTGTAAAGTAAAAGCGTTAAACCATATTTACATTTCTGCGTGCTGATAAAGTTTAATGGGGCCTGAAAAAAGTACAACCGGTTTAATGGGGCACTTCTTCCAGGCTGATATACGCTGCTTCTCAAAGGGGTAACATTAAAAGGGCTATGCTGGTTTTGGTACCCTATCATTGCTGCGTGCCATGCAGGCTCAGGCTGAGTTTTGCTTCCAGGTGTGCTCAGTGTCCCTTTGTGGCTGGCTGACCATCCACAGCTCTTCCCTCCCCAACCTCAGACCCTCTCTCAACTCTTTTCAGTGGCTCTGCATTGCCTTAAAGTCCTCTCAGACATCTGTAAAATGAAAGAGATGGAAAACATAAATAGCACCAACCAGCATGACAGCTGTCAAAATTACCAAAGGCGGGGAAAACATAACTTTAGTAGCACTTGCCAAGTTGAAACAAGGCAACTTCAAACAGCATTACAATCTGTGGAATCTAACTGGCCAGAGAAAGCTGTGCAATACACTGAAATGTATCTTGAAGTGATTTAACTAATATGCTAATATCAAACACACCTATGTATATGTAAAATCCTTCAATATGAATGAAAAACAAAAAACCCACAACAGTGGATATCAGCTGCCTCATTAACAATCTCACTTTGAAAATCAATTTTAAGCTTCAGGGTAAAGCAAAGCTTTTAGATCATCTTTCCATAAATTTTAATTTACACCTGTGAACATGCAGGTAGGCAAGACTGGGGCAGCTTTTTTTCCACGGAAGTCACTGATGGTGTATTAAGTAGATATAGAATGCATGTCTTCACATTAAACTCCCTTGTAACACAAGGAGGACAGTTACTCTTCTCACCTACTTTTTCAGGTTCCTGAATTCTAGTACTTTTCTACAAAGGGCATTCAAATGCAGCAGAGGCAGAAGAATACTAGCATACAAAAAGCAAAGCAGTTTACACACGTGCTTTTACATAGTGTTCAAACCCAACTTACAATATGTTTATAGGTGATACATGGTTATATTTGGGATACACAGTTCTTGCATTCATAAGAGAATAAAATTTTAATGCACAAAATATCAGGTAAACAGCTATTAAATGAAATCAGACTTAAATCTCTTTCATGCTTCAGTTAGAATTGATGTGGATAAAAACATTCAAAATTTCAGATATTGAAAGACTTGATACATATGAGAAGAACCCCAACTAAAACTCACAAGCACACACCTCCTCAAAAGCAAACTTCACTGAGGTTTAAAGGTATCCTGAAGTATCTATTAACTTAATATTTTGTGAGTATTCTCTTTAATAATCATAGTGAGAAATAGTACCAGATTCCACTGAAGACTAACAAGTTCTGCCAGGCTGTATGCCAAACAGATGTAGCCTGAATAATACAAACTGCTGGATAGATGCATATATCTTGTCAGAGCTCAAGAGCCAAACATTTGAAGGATTTTTTTATTTTTTTGTAAATCTCTGGTACCAGCAAAAAACAGCACATGCTGTTATATAGCCATCATTATTATAAAATTAGCAACATAACTTGACAGATGCAAGTCAATGATGTTTTTCAGATGGTCAGACCCACAGAAATAAAACCTTTTGGCAACAGTTGCATCAGAACTACTTTCCTCACGTTTTTCCCTGTCAGGCTGAAATCAAATAGCACTGAACTGAGGGAACTGAACTGAACTCGGGAAAAGAGAGACTAAACTTTGGGTTGATACACATCTAAGCAGAGAGACAGCAAAGAAGGAAGAAAAAGCTGAAATGAGCTGGTTGGGAAATTCATCTGAGTATTGATTCCCCACAAAACACCAGGTACTTCACGTTTAGGGCTTTTCCTACCTCAAAAAGCTACAATGTGAGGAAAACACAGCAAAGCACAGGTTATCCAACTCATCCAACCATAGGTTTTACCATAGGTAGAGCTCCAATTATGCCATCTATTTGAACTCTAAATGGGAACGTGAAGATAAATATCGCTACCGTTGCAGAATTAGTAGGAAGTAAATGACATAGAAGGAAGTAAATGACATAGAAAGAAAGGTGCAACAAAAGGGAAAAAACAATGTTTGGGAACAGCGATAATGGTACACAAGGTAGAGAAAGGTTATCAGCTGGAACAAGGACTGAAGTTGATAACAATAAGCTCTCATACTTGAACACTTGGTGTCTGCAAAGGTAACCATCTCCTCTTGGTGTGTGTGGACATGTACATCCATGTAAACACTTCTTTCAAAGCAAATGCTGATGCAAACAGATTAAAGAGGAGCGAGGGAGTGCTTCTGCTGACTGATACAATGCTTTCATCATCTAGATCAGCGAGTCTTAAAAATAACAGGCCACCTTCTGTAAAACTATAAGCAATTACAAATAAAATGCAGCACCTAGCTTCACAACACTCCAGTCATCCTCCAAGGCACTAACACTGTCCCTCCGAAACGAGCATCTGCTTCAATATTTTCATACACAATTCCCAGAAGCATTTGGCTTATGCAATGATAAACCAGCCTCATGATTTAAAACACACCAACCCTCCTTGTCTTTGTCATGGAAAGAACTACACAAGTCTTATATATACCCAGAAGTTGAACATGAATTTTGCTGACTTTGGTTAATCTGTTAACTGAGAATCCTCTAAACAGGGTGAAGCATAGTCAGGTGTTTGATTAGACAATCAAATACATTATTTTATAAATTGGATAAGTAACAGGCAAAATTTAACAAAGAATTTTGCCAAGTTAGATAATTCCTCAAAGGGAAAACTGGGAGCCCATTAAAATCCCCACATCAGAGAAGAAAAACACTAAGTTTGTTTGGGTTTGTTTTCTGAATATGGTTGTTTATACTAATGGCAGAATACATTTTTATGAAACCGTGTCCTAGTAAGTCATAGGGAATTTTGCCATCATCTTCAATGGGGCCAGGCTTTTATCCCTGTCCACAGCAAGCTAGAAGGATTTGTATTTCTTCAAGGACCAATGTGCAACCTCAGAGATGCTCCAAGGCAATAGACTACTTGTATGTAAATACTCAATTGGGCACGAGTGGAAGTTGGGTTGGGAGGCAGATCAGAACCGCCAACTAGTTTGGAATCTTGATTCTTTGCCCAGAACATCACTTTCTAAAAATAAAAACAAAATTCCCTTCTATCCTTTCAGTCAGGGAAGGCAGAAAGACAGAACAGAGGAGCTATACAAATTTGGCAGGCCTGGATTTACAGAGCTCCTTTTGTAAAGGATGTGTTCGAAGAGATAAGAGACAAGACACGATGCTTGTTGGACATGGTCCAAATAACACAGCAGAAAGTGCAAAATACCCTTCAAAAACCCACAGAAGCCATTTTTGTCAGAGAGTAGGAGAGTTTCAGTCATTTTGGTATCTGAATGCAAGGTCTATAAGTCTGCCAGCACAGCCAGAAGACAAGTCTCAAGGATTTTGGTAGGGTTTACTTTGGGGCAGGGAAAAGAAATAGAAGCAAGCATGGTCAAAGGAAAGACATGTTAGAAATCCAAGTTAAGTTCTGCCTTGGGTCTCATCCTTAGTTTATTCCACTTTCTGGAGTGTTTATTATTTTACATGAGTAGATTACCCATAATTTACATAAGGTATGCATATAATGAGGAAATTCTTATCAGAATGTAAATATTAGCTTTAAAAACGAAAAAAAAAATAGCGTTCCCTCTTGTCATTCTATGACTTGATATTTGCTCCAGCAGCTGCTACTACTCCTGTTAGCCAGAAATGGAGGGAATCAGGAAGTCTGACTGAGCTTGCACAATGCTAATGGAAACGCACACTCTTCACGTTAGCAATATTACTTTCTTACTCTCCAAGTCAAATGCCAAGGACATATTAGGACTTTAAAATGTTACAAAACCTCTAAGGTCAGAGGTGACCAAAAGCCACTCGCTCAGCAGTGACACATACACTTCGGATCTGCTCTTCAGCAACAGAGCCCAGGGACACAGTGACCATGGGGAATGCCCTACTGCTGCAGGGACATCTGCACACGATGCCTCGGTCAGCGGGCATCCAACATCAGAGAGAAGCAGCAAGCAGCCTTTTGTTTCCTTCCAACTCAGCAGCCTGGAAGGATTGCCAGCTGCACTATTTTGGCCTCCATACTCACCAACAAGCTTAGACTGTTACCCAGAGATGACCACAGCCCAGGAAAATTAATTTTGACCATTAATGTCAGACTTAAAGAAGAGGAAGGGCAAGCAAAGATGTTCCTCAAGGTTACAAGTACAGGCTACTATCATCATTATATACAGACCCCAAAGGCCATAGCATCAGCTGGTATCAGCTCTATCTTCAGCAACCCTATGCTTATTTATACCAGCTGAGTATCAAGCCTTTTACATTTACTTAAGGTACAGAAGCGTCAGTGAATACAGATTTCAGTAAATCTTGCTTTCTAAAATATTATTCATCAACATATAATTCAAATGGTAATTAAGAAGTGATTGATGACGCATTTAAATTACAGGTTTCCAGCATTTTTTTCAGTAAAGAAAAGATTACTTCCTTTCTCACATGTCGCTTTTTCAAAGTGCAAGTCCATCTAACAGATGTCTCACAGATCTGCCTGTCAATGTAACAAGTTAGAAATTTTTTTTTTATTACGACAAATGGTATAAACCACACAGCATTCTGTTAAACTCAATATTGACACATCTGCTTACCACGTGTATTAGTAGCCATGTCAGCCACTTTCTGAAAGGCATCCAAAAAGGCAGCAGCTGCTACTACTGTAGTCCTGAAATGCATACAGATAACAAAACATTAGCAGTGTCTCATTGCTGCCTATTTAATTATTGCCAAAAACATTTAGACTTATAAAGAATACCACTGTGAACTTGCAGAGGCCACAAAAAATATCCTCTTTTATATCTGAATTTAGCCTTTTCCCTCCTTCATTTCTTAATCCCGTCCTTGCTTTGTGTTAGCACTATGGACTTGGAGGCAGCCACACTAATTCCGTGCTGTGAATTGCGCAGGACAGGTGCTATTTCAAAAGAGCACAGCCACCCTCCTTCTAGCTGATTTCCTCTGATGAACTAATATTAAGCAGTCAAACATGAAAAACAAATCTAACATATATTATACTGCACCCATTAGCGTACAAATTACAGCCACTGCTATTTCCAGTGAACATGCATATTTTAAGAATAAGCATGCAGGACCTTCCTTTCATCTAGGAAAAGGATCCTGGCCAAACACTTTCCTGAATTTCTCATCTGAGGAGCATGAGCATCCCTTGAAACAGAAAATAGCAACTTCTTGGAAATCAGACTGGTCTGGAGTTCTTGGGCAAATGGGAAAGAGGGAAAAGAAGAAGAAAAAAAAATCTCCCAAAAAAACCCACCCCAACTCCCAAAATAAACAAACAAATGAAAAGCCTTTCTGATCCAATGCTCCTACAAGCAGGTCCCTTCCCGAGAGGTGCACCAGCCATCTCAGAGATTCCACAATCCAAAGTGTCAGCCCCACTAGCCCCATCTCCCTCCAGGTTTGTAAAGGACTTACAGACCACAAGTCTCTTCAAGTGGACAGCAAACGTGAGTTACAATTTTCCAAACACGTTTGTTCTACATAAGCAGGCCCTAGAGCCCTAAACACCTCAGGTCGGTACCGGATTTCTGATGGGTTTATAGTCTGGTTGACCCAATTTAAGTGAAAGTAGGCCAGGGCTCTACAGGTAAAGCACAACCATGCCTTCTCCACAGTTACCTCGTGATCCTGTTTCTGCACATCTTTTCTACCAATAACTCCGATTTCCTCTCCTGACTGTAACGGTCAGCCTCTCCAAGCAAAATCCTGAAGGAGGACCATCAAATTCACTTTGTTTCAAGAGCTCCTTGCTACCCTCCAAAAACCCAGGAGACCTGCAGGAAAGCCGATCCTCAGCCAGGAAGACCACAGGACTACTTAATTAGGTCAGATTTTATGCAAGTCTCACTCCAAATGTGTTCAAGATATGGGGGGCATAACTGACAGCGTAATAAATGGCCTACCGACAGCACAAAAGATTTGAACACACACACACACATCCAAAAAAAAACCCCAAACCAAACAGGCTTGAGAGGACCAACCAACTGCATAAGGACTCTCCACATGCCCAGGAGATCAAAGGAAGGGGAAAAAAAACCCTGACAACTAGCTAGCAATATTGAGCCCTGGAACTAGATAACCTTTTCTGGTATTTTCTTTAACAGTGTTTGTGTTCTTCATCTTCCAAACTTGTGGGTCATGCTGTTACTTGTGTACCATGTTGTTAATTATTAATTATATTGCTAATAACAAAGTTCCATTTCTCCAGTAACAAGAGCCAGGAAGACCTGGCTCCAGCTCAGATGACATCTGCTGTCCTTTATCAGAGCACACAGAAATGAAACAGAGGCAAATAGCTCACATTTACTAGAAATGGACAGCAAATCCTCGAACACAGGCTTTCAAGCTGCCTGCTTGCACGTTCCTGTAGCTAGAAAAGCACTATGTTGATTGAATGCAACACCACAGGACTGGGAAATAAAACTATCCCTCATGCCTTCCCAGGCAGCCTGTGTATAAAGAGTACAAAGGGCTAGGAAAGTTCTCCATTTCTCTTCTCTCACTACTTCCTCCGCTTCTTCCACACTCACTCAATGTAACGTGAATTACTGGAAAAAGAAAAACCACATGCAAGTTTGATATTTTAGGCACAGTGGCAGATTAGCATATTCCAGTTGCTTAGGGCAAATGAGCCTAAACCCTAGCTTCTTCAGGAACAGTTCACAACGCAACACAGAACTGCAAAACAGACTGCCAATAACCATACCTGTTACCACTGCTGCTGTGAAAACAACACTGATGCTCTGGAGAGCACAGCATGTGGTTTGGGGAGAGTTGTGAAGAGATGGAGCTTGGATTCATATTAGCAGAAACAAATCTTACAAGTGAATGAATTCTACAGATAGCAGAATTGGTCTGAGTGTGACACATACGGCATTTATTAAGTAATCCAGAAAGCCATTTGCGAAGTATACCCCAATAACGTAAGTTTTAATCATCACCGATAAATGATCCAGCACAGGAATTCCCTTAGTTTTTAAGGCAGAAGAAAGTAGTCTTAGGACTACCAAAGACTCTTTAATATTTTGAGCCCTCTTCAAATATAAACCTGCTGTATTCTACACTAATGAAAAGGACAACATAGGGCTAACTCCAAATGTGTGTTCTCTAAACAACAACAAACTGTCTTTCCAATTTTCCATTAGCAGCCATGAAATTTCATTCGTTCTATGTTTATTATGTACAGCTGGTGGTAGATTATGTATTTTCCTAAATACACTAAACCAGCAGTAGTAGTATATGAAAATTACATACATGGGTGTTGACTATAAAATATGCACAGTTTTACTAGGACATGCTTAGCAAATTATCCTGGCAGAAGCTGCATTTAATCTTAATGTTTGCACATACAAGGAATTGTAGGGGATCTTGACTGTGTAACACACAACTTACCGAAGCTGAGACTGCAGTTTCCCAGCTTTATTTATAAAATCTTCCCACACTGGGTAACTTCCCTGCAAGAAAAACAGAACACAATAATGAATACTTAATTTGAGCATTCTGGTTTTGATACTCCACACCAAATGAAACTAGAAGTAAAGCAATAACTAAGACTTCACTATATCCTAATCCATTAACACCAAAATATATTTTCCCAGCTAGTTCTCTCTCACATCCTTAGACACCAGTCCCAAGCAGATCAGACATCAACTGGTACTGAATCCAGATGAAACAGTAGGTCCTCTGAGGAGGCTTTACAGATTTTCCAAATAGAAACACTGGGGGAGAAGAGGGATTTTAACTGAAGCAGAGGAAAGAAACACCTTACTTCGGATGGATACAGCAAAACCAAACCTATCAGAAGTGGGGTGGTTAGGATATTGCAACAACATGTACAGAGAAGCTCCCAAAACCAAAGGCAGGATTCCCAGTTGTTCTTCTCTACAAATGGATTATCTGTGTCATTACCAGGTTCCTATCCTCTTTTTAAAAAAATAAATAAAATGAAATTATTTTAAAAGCCTTTGCAATAAAGGTCTGAGTTGACCAAGAGACCACCTCAAACACTGTCTCAAGGTAACTCAGCAATCAGGCACAGAAAAGGCACAGTGGCCATAACACAACAAACTTTCCCAACAGCTACCACATAACTGCAAGACCTGCTTCCAAAACAGTTCCAAATGACCTTGGAGCTGATTTCTGAATTGAAGCTGATAAAGCAGTGTGGCATTGAGAGTATGCAAAGTTTTTAAGAAGGTTTAATTCTTCTTGACTTCAAGTTTCCGGTAAACTTTTTCCCCATATTTTAAAATTGTGTTAAAAGCACAGGTTTTCATTTAGAATACGGACACCAAGTGTTCTTGCAAGCTGTGATCTTTATTTTCCAAAGTTAAAAAAAAAAAGTGCTGATTTCTATGGTAAAAAAAAAAAAAAAAGTCATCCTTTTTAGACCAGGAAAAGGTTAAGTTGCTCTCTGCAGAGCAAGCGCAAATTTTCTGTTAACAGCAAAAACCGTGGTAGAAAGAAACCTCAAATTTTCCCTTTGATTGGAGTCTAGAGAGTAAAATAAAATATCCCTGCTTCCTTTAACAAAGGTATAAGACTTGCTGTTACCAGAGCAACGACACAATAAAACCCAGATAAGGCAGATCCTCAAGGCTAACATTACCCCAGCTCTGACTGGAAGAGGTTGCAAACAAGTGCAGTTGCTTGTAGCACACTGGATCCACCCCGATAAACTGATCTGCTTTTTGTAAGTAAAACAAAATCCATTGTCCACGCTGCCATGAGAGGCCAGGTCCTGTTCAGGGCAAAGACAGCCCCTTCCCCAAAAGCTGACAGCCAAATTCCAGCTCCTCTGTACACCCTGGCAAGGCAGCTCCCAGATATTCATGCACCACAGGGGGATCCACTGGAGTTAGACCTGAAGTTAAAACCAAAGGCAAATCCCAAGCCTCCCTTTCAACTCTGGCCCTGGTCACAATTTAATGTTCTCTACTTATTATAATTTGAAAAAATACAGTGTTTTTGCAGAGATGTTATGTGTGCATCTCCCACACGGTCACTGCACGGCAGTGCCATGATACACCCAGATGCAGAAGCTGCTGCCATAAGGCCACTGTCAAGTGTACTAACTGGTACTCCACATATCTTTCAGCAAGGGTTGCAGGTGTTTTGCTAAAAGAAAAAAAAAAAAAAAGAAAAAAGCCGCCAAAAAACCCCAATGTAAAACAGGTGTTCATAAAACCTCATTATACCTACCCATGAGGGAGATGCAGAAGGGGAAAGAGAAAATAGCAGTTATCTGGGTGGCGAGACCCAGAATATAAAGCGCTTCATGCTAAGTAAAAACTGTCAGACATTTAAAAAAAATGAAAGAAACCCATCAATTACTTGAAAGAGGGAAAAGAAAATGCTATTTCCTTAAACCTATGAGTCTTACTGAAATCCCCTACTCTGAACCCTGTCTCTAAGTGTTTGTCTGCATGCCGTATATGCATTATGCATGTGTGTGCCAGGAGCCCTGAAAGCCCTGACAATTAACAGCAGGGCCTAAGGCTTTACTGGATTCTCGAGCAAAACGCAAGCCAGCAAGCGGAGGATACCAAAGCAGCCCGATTATATTTCCATCTCGTTGGTGTATTATCCAGCTAAACGTGCCTGATGGCATGCAGGAGATTGACACCAGCCTTGCGTTTAGCTGCTTCACAGGAAAGCTTAAGACACTCCTATCAAAACACAGCTCAGGAAGAAAACAGCTTTTTTTTTTTTTTGTGGCCAGCCTGGCCACGAAGCAAGCAAAATTGGAATAGTCACTAAGCATTTCCATGACTATTTTTTCTTTGTCTTTAAAAATGTTGTTCTCTTCAAGCCAAGCCTACTTAAATAAGCTGTAACAGCTCACTTAATAGTTTGTTTGGTTGAAATCAATGCAATCTCTTCACCTGGGCGCTCCTACACTGGCCAAGAGCATCTGATTTCATTTTGAAGAGTGGAAAAATGCAGCATTTTTTTTAAAAAAAGTCACTGAATGAATAACTTGGGTGGTGGGTTTTGTTGTTTTTTTTGTTTTGCTTGGGTTTTTTCCCAATTGTTAAAGAAAACCTTTCAGCAGTTTTGCACCAGTGACATGAATTCCTGTGTTATCTGCTCAGCTTGCGGTATGGTGATCTGTTTTTTGCAACTCTGAACTCTAATAAACTCAGCTGAAAATTAAGAGGAGTTTGTTTTATCTGTGTTCCAGTAGAATCTGCTTTCACTTTTCCTGCTGAAGCCACATCCACAAGCTCATCTCT
This sequence comes from Burhinus bistriatus, assembly GCA_013397275.1. Classification (NCBI taxonomy): domain Eukaryota; kingdom Metazoa; phylum Chordata; class Aves; order Charadriiformes; family Burhinidae; genus Burhinus; species Burhinus bistriatus. The sequence goes on from VYXH01008804.1 coordinate 211,331, forward strand.
CTCTCGGTAACACACAAGGCAAGTCTCGCACATAAGTTCTGTCATCGCTTTTGAGCTTTTCTGAAATACATTTCCACCACCACATCCCTGCTGAAACCAACCCTCACCCTGATTCCTACCTACAGCAAAAGCGCACAACACCTACCACTTCACAGGACCTAATAACTGGGGGCTTATCCCATCTCCAGCACCTAGGAAGCAAGGAAGCCATTTAGTGATGCTTGTGGGGACAAACCAAGGAGGTGACAGAGGAATCAGACTAGCGCTGTAAACACCGCAAAGCTCTGGTACCCTGGGGAGCAGGTCCTTCTCCAAGACCTCTTCGCGTGCCACTCTGAGCGCGGCAGCCCTGCTGTCACTCTGTGTCTCCCCTCCACGTTTGCAATAATAGTTCTTTGCTTTTGTCAAAGCGGCCGTCAAGAGAAATGGTAACGGTGGCGGAAACCACACACGAAAAGAGCCATAAAGCTTCATCCTCGATTTGACATGTATTACTTTCTCAATTTAAACACAAAGAAACAGCAGGTGGAATTCGACGTCTTTGTCTAAGCGCTTTTGCGATGTAAAGTCACTTTTGAAGAGTAATAACACAGTATTTTTAAATGCTGTCTCTCCCAGAGCCTCCTCTGCACCTTCTGCAATTTCTGATTTCAACTGGCTGATAAAAGAAATCAATTTTCTCCCCTTTAAATGTCAGGGTTACCCAGGTCCCAGCGTTATCTGTGAAAGCAGGAGGCCTTCTCCACCTCCAGCCCTGCTTGGAGAAGAGCCGCTACAGGAATCTGGGTCACAAATCCTCTTTTTAGCTCCTCACGGGTTAAAAGAGAAATCAGTTACAGTGCAGCTTTGTTTAAATGGTTTTCTTGAAAATCATTAATGGTTTAATCCGGGGACTGTTTTCCCCAAAATAACTTTGTGCCCATTTATTTCTTCACCATCAGATGAAGAAATTTGATGCGTCCTCCACGAAATGGGTGTTTCACCATTACTGTACGGCACTCCATGGCGCTGAGTCCCCCCAAGCTGCTCAGCACGGCCCAGCCCTCTGCTGCTTGCCTGCTGAGGGATGTCACCGGGAAGCCATAACATGCCATTATGCTACCCTATTGCTTAATTAGTCGGTTTATAGGTGATTAGTCACCTGATCCCAGGGCCCAGCTCCAGCTAATCTACGCTGAACACAGGCAGGGAAACACCTTTCTGCCCCAGGGCTGAAAAACAAAATGGTGCCTCATGCCTGTCACCCATGTAGCCAGTCCGCAATTATGGACATGAAACAACTTTCCCTCAGGGACAGGCACCACAACGAGCTTTTGAAAGGCACCAGGCTGAGCTGGAAAAGCACCTGCAAGTGCCGGACACTAACACCGAGACCAGCCAGCGTCCAGGCAGATGGCATCCTCCATAACCACAGCTCCTGGGGACAGGTCCTCCGTGCCTGCTGCTGGGGCAGGAAGGAGAGGGGCACCTCTTCATTCAGTGACATCCCATCCGACATCCAGACCCACGGACATGGGCAGATGTTCTAATTTTTGCCTTTCTCATAATTCAAATCTATTTTAATTGGCAGTAAATTTCATCTCCCCCAGTCAAGTCTGGTTTGCTCATGACAGCAACTGGCAAGTGATTTTCTTGTCTTTGTCTCAACCCATGCGCTTTTTCTTCTTATTTTCTCCCCTGTCCCACTGAGGAGGAGGAGGAACAAGAGAGCAGCTGGGTGGGCACCTGGCAACTGGTCAAGGTCAGCCCATCACACTGGGGAAGAGCAGGCAACGATCACTGACAGGCAGCTCTGGAAGGAGCACTTTTTTTTTATTACTTATTTTTTGTGAACCAGCACAGCCACCCTACAACAAACACAGCTCTACAAGAGATTTATTGAAGTTTGGTTTTTCCTTCCTTTCAGGCCAGCAATCCTGCCGTAGGAGTGAGAAGAGACCCAGATGAGAAACTCAGCAATTTCTCAATAAAGGAAGGGTAGGTTTCCAGCAAAGGATCATATTTACTGAAATTGTTATTGATTACATCTAACTGCAAGAATAGGAACCCCGATTGTTGTAGTTATTTAAGATTACAACTCCAGTATCTGCAGTCTTGATAGTTTAAAACTGTTCTGTCACTCCTTCTGCTAAGAAGTTATGATTCTTCTTTTTCCATTAAAAGACACTTACTTCCTTTAATAATTTATATCCATGCACCCCAACTCCCACAGAGAAGACGCATCACATCTTCTAAAAACCCTTGACAGCATTCTTTTAAGCACCTTCATTTATAAGAAAGGCTTTTCAGCCCGATTATCAGCTCTTGCTGGGACACGGAGTACAAAGGCAGCAGGAAGAGTTTGGTATCTTGTTCACAGCACCAACCCTTCTAAACTTTCGGGGCAGGTGGAAAGAGACAGAGAGCTGCTCTACAGTACGGCAAATTCAGAATGTAATTTTGGCTGTTCCAGCTAAAGAGGCAGGAGACAAAGCAACCAGGTGGGCAGTGCCTTAGTTTTATCTCACTGGTTATCAAAGCAAGAGCTGTATGCCTTCCAGAAGAGTACTGAACAATGACTATCTGCAGACTTCAGTAAAATGGAAAAAAACCACTACACAAGCTACAGGAGTTAGGACTTCTCCACCTTAGTGTAGCCATTCAGCTATGACCAGCTAAAAAGCTGAGTCCCAAACACACATCACTGTTGTCGAGCTTCACGCCCTAGTAACACATACATCTATCTTTGGAACAAAAATTGTAACTTTGCTCCTGTGCATGTCCTCCTACCCCTCCAAAGTAAATTATGCCAAATGCAAAAGATTTTTTTACATAGTTTTATCAGGTATCAGAATCACAAGGATTATTATGAATGTCTCATTTCTGTGGCATTCAGTACACTACCTCCAAGTAGCAAAGAGACTTCACTGTGCTAGATGCCACACAAAGTCACAGATGTTACACATAAAGAATGGCCTGGATAAGCAAGTATGGGTTGCGCACGGACACTGTGTCACTCTTCCAAGAGGCCTTCAACAGGCAAAAACAGGAAAAAGTGGAGGGGAAGGGGACAGGAAAACAATGACAGCCTGGAAAAAAAAAGCGTTCCGGCCACAGATGTCTCAGCACATGGGAAGATGCAATGGTTGACAATCAGTTTCCCTTCCCAGCACACATCTGGTACTGGAAGTTCTTCCTCTTTTCTAAAAGTAGTCCACTGGGGAAAAGGGCACTTGGGCAGCCACAACTGCAAGAGTTACAAAGCGCTACCAAACACTAATACGTTCCTCTGTGCAATAGACAGATTTAGCCAAGTCCATGACTCATGAATAGGATTGCCTAGTCCTTTAGTAAGCCACAAAAGCTCCTGCAACACACAAGTGAGCAGAGAATGAACATCATCTTACACAAAGTTCATAATTGCTCTTCCCATCCAGAAATTCTGCTTGTTGGCTTTGCCTCTTTCTAGGTTGAAAAAATAAAAAAGTCAAGAGCCTGTCTCATGAAGCTTTCTAAGCTGCGTCTATTTCCCAATCACTCACCAGAATAGTCTCAATCTTTCAACAGACTGAAACATAAATTTTGCTGGTGAAAGACTTCACTCTTTATGAAGATGTAAAGTTGTACACAACACCTATTCCATGACTTCTTTGGTTTCATTTACCTCTTTTCAAATATACGGAATCATAGAATGGTTTGGGTTGGAAGGAACCTTTAAAGATAATCTAGTCCAGCCTATAGTTTGACTATAGTTGATAAAGATCATCTAGTCCACAGGCAGGGACATCTTTCACTGGATCAGGTTGCTCTAAGCCTTGTCCAAACAACACAAACACTTCCAATGAATCCACAACTTCTCCGGGCAACCTGTTTCACTGCTTCACCACCCTCATTATAAAAAATAAATAAATAAATAAATAATCTTCCTTCTGTCCAATCTAAATCTACTCTCTCTATCTACCCCCTATTTCTTAAATTCAAAACTAGAACTGAATCAACAAAGTCCTAGTACCAATTTCAAGAGCGTTCCATAGACTGATGTTGTCAATCAGCTGTTCTCCAGTGGTGCAGGACAAGAAACAATCAGTTTTACTTGCAGCAGAGAAGTTTCAGGTTGGACAATCCATCCAACTGTAAGACCAGTTAACAGGCAACGCTGAAAAGTCAGGGAGCTCTTTAAGGAAGACTAATACATTTATGTAGAGGTCTTCTAGGAAAGCATAATACTCCCATAAGGCACGGAAAGGGACTACTCGACTGCAAATTCCCTTCTGTCTTTCTAAGCTAAAGGTATTGCCATGCACACGGGAAGTTTGAGCTTAGCTCCAGCAGCAAAAGGAACTCTCAACTCACGCAGAACACTTGCTGGGCCAGGAATGAAAAGTCATCAACAGCAAAAGACAAGACAGGAACTTCACAGGATTTCACAGCAAGAGCTGAACACACACACATTACTAAATGGAGGAGACAGGTACAAACTTGGGATTTGAGAGATTATAGTTCATGCAAGTGAAAGTAAAAGCATGTCAAAAATCAGATTAAGATGTCATTTAACCTGTAACTACCCTTCAGGAAAGAAAGCAGGGGTAATTAAAATCAAAGTCTTGTATCCATACACCTATTTCCATTATTTCTGACACTTGTTTAGGGAACGGCAGGGTTAGAAACAAGTTTCCCTCAGCATGCACAGTATAAATAGGTATGCCACGCTGTGCTTTCACAAGGTGATACATTATCACAACATTGCAAATTATGCAACAAAACACTACTGAAGACATCTCATACGCTATTAAAAAAACTGTCAACTAGGTATTTCTTCTATGCACCACAGAACCACTCATTCAGTATTTTCAAAACTGTTTGGGTTTCAGCCTAAACAGAGCATTAGGACATTTGAGAAAAACAGATAACGGCATAGCATCTTGAGAAAGTCAAGACTAAAATCCAATCAGGAAAATCCAGAAGGGCAGTCACCCCACTGGGGAAAACACACATAGATATCAGTTATTTCTACATTCCCAAAACCACCTGAAGAACTCTAAAGAATGCTCAGTTCCCTGAGCACTGAAATGCAGCACTTCTTAGCAAGAACACAGGTATTTATTAGACCTCACTAACCATTTAAAGGGGGGGGGAAGCTAAGACTGGTACTATTCTGTTGTTAGAGCTCTAGAGTCTTTAATTTGTATTATAATAAAGCCTGCACTGCGCTAGCCCATATTTAAACATCCCCAGTGGAGGATACCAGTTGCCCCATGGTTGTGATTTCTGTTTCTAGTACAGCAGGGACCTGTGAAACCCTTGGTTGCTGCATGGTATCCTGGCTTACCACCCAACTCATGGTGTCTACTGACATAGCAAGGAGGCCCACGTCAAATCTGTACTGTCCACAGCCCAGTTTCATAGTTTGTAAGACGAAGAAACTCAGCTCCAAAGCAGGCACTTCGTGGTTTAAATCCAAGATTGGGTAATTAGCAAATAAAAGTTATACTCATATTGTGAGAAAATACATCATGTGTAAACATACAGTCTCTCCCTCTCTAAACACAGGAAGTTATTCACAAGGGGGGGCGGGGGGAACAACTAGCCACAGCTTCTAGAGACCTTTTATCCCATGCTACATTAAAAAAGCTGGACATTAAGTAGTCTTCCAGAGGAAGCATTTGGTTCCACATTCTTCCCTGCAGGTCTAAACAAGTTTGCAAGCCTGAATAGCAGATTTCTCCTCAGAGACTCATCAATACTGCCTTTCATCCACTCAATCATTAAACGGCCACTGTGCATACTCGGCAGCTATTTTCTAAACCCACAATATTTCAGCTGGATCAAAACGAAGATAATTAAAATATCAGGAGGCACTCATTCAAGTTAATGCCTACACAGGACAGCCTCAAGCCAACAGCCCTGTGCTGGTAACACCAACACTGTAGTCTCACCACTTCTTCCCAAGCAAGGAGAAACCTTCATTTCTGAGCATTTATTGCTTGATCTCAAAACAATCTCCATCACAAAAGCAGTCAAAACGATCTCCAGTACCCAAGAAGTGGCAGTATTTGTTGCCGAAGTACTGACAAGCGTCTGAGCTGACCACACGAGTACCTCATTGGGAAAAAGGCAGCACCCAGGTAGCAAAGTTTTTAATGCTTTATGAACTTCGGCTTTTGCCAGACAGTAAAGTGCAGCCATGCTTGTCACTGGCTACTTCCTCTCCATTTCACTCATAAGAAGAGAAACAATCACTTTCAAGCTCCAAGTTAGACACTTGCTTTACTCATGGACAACGAGCAACCGTGAGGTTTGCTCACAAATGATTTTGTTAGGAGGCATCTCATCATAAATAAAGCTTTATTAACAAAAAATCCCAAATTAAGCCATTACACAAAGGGCTTCAGACACACTACAAAGCATGCATGTGACTTCTGTGGCAAGAAGAAAAAAATAAATTTCATGCTTGAGTGAGAAGCATGGTGGCAGTTTATGTTGAAGACAAAAACGGGAACTGTTTTGTACCACGAACCAAATGCCTCCAGTTACCCACTCATTGCTAGCATTGCACACACCAACATAAGTTCGTTCCTGCAAGTGTTCTTTTTAAAAATATCCCAGGTGATTTGTTAAACGATGCAGCTCACATCCTAGAATTAAAATGAACTACACAATGCTTATGGCTGTTGACCAGAAGAGTGAAGAACACAGAACTCACACAGTCTCACAAGACAGACAGCCAAATTCTCCATGATCTATGGTTAAGATGCTCCAGTCAGACTTCTCCACTAAGAAACTGAGATGTCCTGTAATTTCAGTTACAGAAGAGGAGTTCAAGACACTTGTGTTGAGAGTCATTTGTAGTTGTCATCTCTTCTGCCTGCAAACACTGAGTTATCACAGGGGAGAAACAGCAATACATCTTAAGCAGTAGCAACAAAGTGCTGTGGATGTGTGGATAGAAATATGTATTACACTGGGAACTTAAAAACCATCCCCTCATTAACTTCGTGCTCTAGATGCACTCAATTCCTTCTTGTCCTAGGGGAAAGGAGTAGAAGTTACTGAACCCGCAGCCATAGCTTGCCTTTCTGTAAAATGGGAGCCATTCTTTGGAACTAAGTCACACAAGAGCACTTTGAAGATGAAAGCTGCTATGGTCTTAACCACAAAGTTACCAGACATTTTGTCTCCAATCCTTCGAAACATCTCGGCATTCAAGCTATCTCACAGCCCAGCAGGAAGGAGTCAATCAACATCCTTAAAGGTCAGCACAGATGCCAGTGAACAGGGCAGTGCTCGGCACCTTACAGCATCAAGGCAGACGTAATTTTGAATTGGAAGACATACACTTGAAGATCGAAATGCATTTCTACAGTAGCCTCTTTGTGGTACTAACCCAAACCCCTCTGTACCCACCTTTGTGTGCCCTAAAGTAGACCAAAAAACCTTTTTGGATACAGTTCCTATTCTGCTCTCTGCCATGCAAAGTTTTCTGCTCACCTTCAGTACCACACTGTCTCTGGGTAGACCATGAACCTTAAACGTATTTTTCAGAAGCTGAAAACACACAGGCTGTTAAGCAAAAGATGCTATCTACAGATTCACAGGAATACTCCATCTTCTGTACTTTGGGGGTGGGGAAAAAAAAACACACCAAAAAATTTTGGGTTTTTTAGGTATTTTATATCAAAGATTTTGGTACAGCTTGTGCACACTCAGAACTCAGTAAAGAAGCAGCAAACTCCTGAATATCACCCTCTGTTAGGTATTAACCAGCGCTGAGCCGGTAATTACACAGACTTCTTGTCCTCCAACATTTGTACAGTCAATTGTGTTTCATGCAGCACTGCACAACTCCTTCCACACTTACAACCTCACAAACCCTATTATGCAGCCCTTGGCGTCCTGCCAGATCCAAAAGGAGTGCTCTTACAAGACCTTAAAAACCCTTGCCCTGGGTATGCCACAGAATAAGCCAGCCTCATACACACTTACACAGCGAATGCTTAGCAGTTGTATGAATTGTTAACACTCACACAAGAGTCTTTGGATCAAGAAAGAATGCGTCCCTAAAAACCAAATTATTTGTAAGCATGTTCCCAGCTATGCCCTGTTGCATGAACCCCAGTATTTAAGCAGGCAAGCAGTGGCTGTCTTCCTGCACCATCATTCAGCCTTCGCAGCATGTCAATCCCTCCCCCTCAAAGACGTTTACAGAAAGATACTGCAGCTGCTTACAAAAGGCAAGGAATTTCAGTGTACGCAAACCATTTGGGCAAGCAGGTTGTTGGGAGGCAGCGGGGTAAGAAATCAGTGCAGACAGCTAATCCCAAAATGCCTTGGTGGTAAAAACTTTAAGAAAAAAAAAAATGGGAAGAAAAGCTGCATAGAGCAGACATTAGCTCATTTCACGCTTTCTGGGGAAGGGGAAGAAACGTCAATTTGCTAGATTTGGAATAAAGACTGTCGTGCAAGGGACATGCCAGTGCAACACAGCACCGCATGGGAAAGGGAGGACAGAGATGTCCTCTCCTCTCCAAGCCTGTACCCGTCTCTTGCACGTAAAACATTTGTTTTTCCTTGCAGTAGTTATCAACCTTAACTGCTGGATTGAAACTAGACCTTAAAATCATTGAACTGAACATTTCTAACCTCTACAGAGATCCCAAGCTTCAAATAAAGCACAGCTGCAGAAGAGCAGTCATATTACGACATGTCAGGGTAAAACAAATTTGCCCAGATTCTCTGATACATGCAGGCTGTGCCTTGGATTAATACAAATGCAGAGGACCTGCAGCTGTACTTGCCGTAGTAACTGTGTCAGCATTTCTATTTGTTCCAACAAATATTTTTATCCAGTTTATATTACTTTTGTGAATAGCACAAGGCCATCCCTTGCAAGCAAATCAGGCTTACTTAACAAATGGCTCTTAATCCTTGATGTGACCACCCCAGGCTCCATCTTCCACAAAAAGCAAGATTAAAATGCTGCTTCTCACCAGACACTTCCTAACTACAGATAGGCGGTGGCAAAAACATAAATGTTTCTCATGCCTGTAAGTTCATGTCTTTCTCTTCTGCTCTGACCAAGAGCTTTGCATGGCTGAATGCAAAGGTGCATCACCCTCTCGTCCAAGAGTCCCAGCAGCAGCAATGGAGTGAAGGGAAGAGTTCACCTCCTTTATAGTATTAAAGTAGAGGCTACTGCCAAAAGCCAAAAGTTGACTTTATTGAGTTTTCAGCTAAATGACTATAAATAAGGCGCATACACTTAAACCAAAAGGATTTCTAAAATTTCACTCCTCCTTTGGGAACCTTGTTTTTGTTCACCAACAGGACGATGTTTGCAGTCCCCCTCATACCTGCACATCCCTCACATGCAGGGAGATGAGTGAGACCAATTGATAATCTGCACTAGACCCATAAAAATTTAGTAAATCCTCCCACTTGGTATAAACAAAGTCACAGACAACCTGTCTTGGTTCAACTGCTCTTTACTCATCCTCCCCTGTGCCCACCCCAAGGATGTCGGGTGCTGTATATGTACAAAACACATGCTGGCAGAAGAGGCGAGACAAATAAAGAACATACAAAAAGGAGAAGAACCGGCATCAAGCAAATGATGAACTACAAACACTGCCAATTTCAATGTTTTCTTTTTTCCTTCAAGACAGCAGAGAAGAATGCGATTAAAAGGAACACCAAATCAAGACTCCGAAGGAAAAGCAGCATTAAAGAGAATCTGCTCTGCATGAGAAGACAAGATCTTTTGAAACTTATCCGCAACAAAAGCGGAGCCCTCCCAAAAATTATCTGTACTGATTTGCTTTGCACTACAAGAAATATTGAAATTAACAGCACATTACAGCATCTCATTTCTCAATTGCCAGAAATGAGTTACAAACAATTCAGATCAAATACTCCCTTCCCACAGGGAGCTACAGAAAGTATGCCATGTTCAAAGAGAAACCGCACAGCGTTTGCATGTGGCACACAAAACTACTTCTCCAAGGGGACATACGTGTTTTATTTTTGCTTTTATAAATTTTGATTGCTTTGAAAAAGATCTTGCATAAGAGTGTAACAAATTATAAGTGCTGCATACTCAGTGATGTATCGTAGGAAACACCAGGGCTCTGACAATGGACCAGAACTTAAGGATGGGATGGGCAGACTTTTTCCCACCTTTATGATTCTTTAATCTGATCTTGAAATCTCAAAGCATCGAAGCCCAATTCTGGAGCACAACGGCCAAGTACAATTCTCATTGTGGACTTTCCACAAACAACCCTGTCACCATGTATACCACATACTACTCAACAAATGTGACCCTTGTTTTGCATGGAAGACATGGACTTCCCTCGTCAGGAGACTGAAGTTTCACATGTGCATTAAAGTGCTGTACAAATGGGATATTTATTAACCATTCTTATATTTAACTCGATAACATCGTTTCTCTGAATCAGTTAGCTTTACGCTGAATTATTCTGGAGCTTGTTTTGTCGAGTATTAACCACAAAATTATTTTTGTTAGAGGATGGAGAAAAATTTGGGGTTTCTGGAGAAAATATTAAAAGCAGTTCAAGAGACCTCAGCCAGCAAGAGATAATCGTGCTATCAAAAAATGTGATGCGTTAGTCACACCAGTATATATTGCCCTCATTAAGTTTCAAAGTTAACACAGTACGGAGACAAGTGGAAACAATCACATTACTCAGGATTATGATTCCAGTTTCTGTAACCTTGACAAGATCAAGGAGAGCTCAAAATTAACAACAGGTACACCTGAGCTAGTTCTGTGTTAGTGTGAACAAAGAGGGAAAAAAAAAAAAAATATCAGTCCACATGTACTGTATCTTCATCACCTCTGCTGCAGCACCCATCTGCATCCACTGGCAAGACTTCAGAGTAATTTTAATACGCTGTTGATTAACCCTGCCATCTTGACAACGAAGTTTAAGGCAGAGCAATACATATGGTAAAAAGAACCTGCGAATTGTTTAGTTAAAAAAAAAAAGGCGAATGCTGCAGCAAATCCCTCAGCATTGCAGGGCATGTGGGGCCTTGATCACAGCCTGCGATGAGAAATAGGCACAGATAGTGCACTTGGGTATGCGTGGGCAGACCCCTACGCAACGTCTCCAAGATTCTGCCAGCAGCCTGCCCACACAGACCTCACTACGTGAAACAGCACTTAAAATGCTAATTTTCACTTTACTACTATAGGTATGATTCGTTGAAAGGTTCTGGTTAGCTGTCAAAAAATAGCTACTTTTTCTTAGAAATTCTTATGATCCTTTGTGCACAATTCACAAAGAATCCTAGTGCATCTCATCAGCCGTACAGCATTAGCTGCATCAAACTGAACTACAGGTAAAAATTACTTGTTCTACTCATGCTAAATAAATGAGCAAATTTTTTTAACCTTAACAACCACCATGCTGCTAAAGATCTGCTGCGATTCCTTCCAAACCTCCCCCCCCAGTAACTGCCAGTTCACAAAACAGGTTCCACTACTATGGAGGATTAGGAAAAATATATTCACACCTGTGCCCATCTCCGTAAGCTCATGTCAATGATGAGCAGCATTCCCATACAAGTAACAATGTATAAAGGAAAAAAAAAATAAATCCACACAGCAAAGGCCCATTTGCTTAGAAGCAAGAAAAATCAAACACATCACTTCTGGAAAGAAGCAAAGAATAAACATACTCAGTGTCCCTCTGTGCTGAAACCAAAAACCGCACTTCATCTGGAATAGAACATCTCCTGCGTGTTCCCTGCACAGCCCGCTAAAATGATTCCAGGATTTGTGAGTGTTTCCTGCCCCCCCCCCCCCCTTTTTTGGGGGGGGGGGG